>CM044445.1:53708657-53722815 GCA_024363595.1 Xenopus borealis
GTTGAACTTGATGGACTTTGTCTTTTTTCAACCCAATTTAACAATGTAACTATTTTCAGTTCAAGCCCAGCTTGAAAGTCTAGTCTTTGCCCATGGACCACCTTTATGGTCCAGCCTTCAGCCATGACCCCCATTAAAGGTCCTGCCATGGTCTTTAGCCCATGAAAAGGATATAGGAACATAGTATATTAGCTATTCAGCCATAGGTTCATGAATATAACAGACAGCTACAACATTCAGCCTAAATTACTTTCACAGTGGGTCCACCAAAATTTGCCATGGTTATTAACAGCATTAGTGTAATTCTGTTGACATGCAAAAGCTTTCTTTCTCCTAAATATCCAAAGCAAATATTTAAGTGAAGGTACATTGTCCTTTACAGAATATCTAGCTGTTGAGGAAAAAAAACATCCATCCATCCTGTTCAACCGTATTACAGTTACAATTGTCCTACACAATCAGCTCACAATACAATATTACATAATGAATATTCTCAGAGAGGTTATCCAAAATCACTTCACAAATCAAGTGGCAGCCACCACAGGAAGAGCAAAATCAGTGAATGTTATCCTGGAGGTTAGTTAATATGAGCTTTGAGGGGAGCACTTGTTCTCATAGATATTCCCACTTGTTCTCAAAATAAGATTTAGTGTGGGGAGTACAGTATGTCCTGGATCAGTGCAGTCCCACCTCCTTAGAGAGAGGACCATTTCTTATTGCAGGCCCTTAGCAAGAACCCCCATAAGAAATCCCAGTGTACATCAATGTTATGCTCCCTGCTCTTGCCTTTTTTTGTACCTGTTTCTGCTTATTTTGTGATATTTCCTTACCACATATTCTCATGCCTGGTTTTATTACCTTTCTTTTCTCTCCACTTTGCCCATTTTCTTCTCTTTTACCATTCCTCATTTCTCTTTTTTTTTTTTTATTAACATTTTATTGGATTTTTAACATTGTTATTTTCCCATTTAGGAACTAGGGTTAGTCCACAGGAGAGCTGGCATCTCTCTATTTCTTAGGCACGTTATCTTTTATATATTCTTTCAGGTGTCATTCCTGTACTGGCTACATTTCTTCACAGTTGTATTTATTTTAGAGTTAAGGCAACTAATTGGGAGTTGTGTGTAGGTATTTCTTTTGGGTTTTCCTCCTGCCTCTCTGTCAGCCTGGCTTTGTATGGGCTTGATTAAATGTTCGCTCATATAATTGCATGCAATGGATTTCGCTCGTGATTTCTGTTGTTTCCGGGAGCTAGACTTTTTTTTCCAGCTTTTCGCAAGTAAGTTCCTGCTGGCTAGTAGTATCTGCATGATTGCCATTTTTGTGCATTTATCCATCTGTTGGTTACAATGGCCTAATAAAAACAGGGCTTGGTGAAGCATGAGGATTGTCCCTGTGGTTCTTTTTATGAGTTGGTTCACCTTGCTCCAATATTGTTGTGCAATGGGGCACGTCTACCATAGATGCAATAAGGTTCCCATTTCCGCTTGGCATCTACAGCATAGGTGTGATGCACTAGGGTACACTTTTTCTATTCTCACTGGACCCTTATTTCTCCTTTTGCTTTTTCAACCATGTCTTTGCCTCCTTTACCCCAACCTTTTATGCTCTTCCTTTATCTCCTGATTTCTTCTGACCTGTCCAACAACAATATTAAAATTTTCTTCCCCTTGTTGTTCTGCTTCCTGGTGCTCGATTGTGTACATATATCATATAAATACTGACACACAAAATTAACCAGGCCCGAGACAAGTATTAAAGTGACTCTACATACAGGGACACAGCCTATAAATCAAATGAACAAACATGATTAAAATTACAAAAACAAGATGCCCTAACATTACTGTTATGGGACTCTTCTTGTGTTCAGAATCAGAAACAAAGAAAAGAAACTGGCTGCATAGAAGGCTGCTTCCAAAATTGGGGTTACCACAGGGAAACACAATATCTAGGACCAGTTTTATACCACCAAGCATGGCAAAAGTGTCAGCAACTTGTCTATTTATTGGTAGCCTCCATGCCTTAGATGTCCTTGCCAAACACATGGATAGGTGGTTCTGAATCACTGTTGCAGTGCTGATTTTAGTCTTATTTGAACACAGATATTTGACAGGAGGTCATGTTATCAGAATCTTTATTAGAAGCATATTAATTACAGACAGCGCAAAGGGGCCATGTTTACATTGGACATATACAGGAGGAAGAGAGTACGCACAAGGCATATAGGAAACGGGGAGGGGGGGGAAATATGGTTATTGTGCGTTTCTAGCTGATAAAAACCCCCACGCTTACACTGTTATATTCACACTCACTCAGCAACACACAGCAAGGTTCACTCACAACCAGGTAACACACAGTGTAGATGTTTCCATTCTCCCCCTCATCTGTCTCTTTTACAGTATTAAAAATATTCATCTCCTTTGTTTGTTGCTTGTCTGACTCCAGAGAAAAGCAGGGGCAAATAGAGCAGGACCCCTTTACTACCTCATCAGATGGGCAACAGTAGGTGTGCTAGCAACAAATGCCTTCTCCTTACATCATTCCCATCTGGAGCAGAGAATTTGCATACATCATTGGCTTTACATTGGGGTGTGGCTGTAAGACAAATGAATAAGAAATAAGGGAAAGAAGTCACTAACAATGGTCTCTAACTGTCACAGGCCAAACAAAGGACAACTGTTATCATCAGTTAACGGATAGTAGAAAACAGATAAGGAAGCAAAGTATTAGAGAAACATTAAAGTGACTCACCACTGCCTCAAACTGATGGAACTTAGGTTTCAGATCTGAGCCACTGAGATGTATGTATGCTCCTTTATTACCCATCTGATCACTGTTGGAAAAAGGCAGAAAATATGCAAGATCTTTTTAAAACAAAACCCCAAAAAATGACTGCAGTGAGAGAGATAGGTTGCAATCTTACCAATAGTTTGGTGCAGAGAATACCGTAACACATAAACCATTATGAGATACTTCGTATCCTTCTGGCTTCACTTCATGGCTGCGGATAATGTAATCTAGACCATTTTCTTCCAAAAACTGACGTGTGACATCAGGGCCAAACTGACAGCTGACACCACGTTTACTAGTGGAGCGTCCATCCTGGCAGACACAGATATCTCAAAATTAGTCCCAACTATTTCTGATCATCTGCCCATTTGGGATTTTTTTTTATCAAAGTGAAATGTAAGATTTTTGATTTCACTTCACATTCACAAATATAGTTAAACTCAGAATCAAGCCTCTATCATTCTTTTTTTTCCCCTTTAGTTATATATGTTCTTACAGTTTCTCAAACCGTGTAACAATGTATACACTACTGCATAATTCTCTTTATATGGTTAAAGCTGTGTAGAACTATTACTCTATTGCAATTCCAGTGGTTGCAATGTGCTATGTAAACTTTGTTAATAAAACTATAAATTACAAAAAAAGTTCCAGCTGTAAAAACAAAGCTGATAGAGGACAGAAAACACTTTACCTGAGGCTGTGGATCTGACCATAACAAGTCACACATTGGACCTATAAAGACAAAAATGTATTAGCATAAAGTACGGTATAGTGGGACTCAAAGGTATAGGTGGAATAGAAAGAAAACTGAACTTTAATATATATAAGTTCTACTTCAGTATATTAGTTTTACTCTTCCCACATTTTTATAAACAGTACATTGCAAATGTATTCAAACCTTTGAGCATGTTTTCACTTTATCAAATAAATTCTAGAACAAAATGTTTTTTTCGGGCCAACCAGATTTGCTCCAGGTTTTCAGGTTAGTAGCATAACGCAATTTTCAAATACAAGCAGGGATAACACCTTCCTTCTTCTTTATGTGCACGAACAACCAAATCCCTACCCATGATAAGACAATACCTGGCCTTAAAAGGGATCTTATACTCCAACTGCCCAAAAAATTTAATTTTGCTGATGACTTTTTAGTGTACTTACTCGGGACTAAGAATTAATTAATTGGGTTAAGTCCCCCTAACATCTCCTTCCCCAGATCTACGGCTGAAATACTTGGGAGTCCATGTATACAAAGATCTCCACTGCTTTATGCAGCTTAACCCAGAACCGACTACTTAGCTCTGGTCCCTACAAAACTGGACCAAATAATAGCGATTGCTAACTATTTGTATGTTATCAACCTAAACTTTCTCATATACATATTCAACAACACCTTTTATTGTTTCTTGTTTTTAAGAAGCTAAACAGGCTCATGATACCATTTACTTGAGAACAAAGCTCCTCGAATTTACCTACAACAGGGGGACTGAAATGCATAAAGCATAGTTCATGGCTTTGAAACTTGTAGGCCACCCTGTACCACACCTATCACCACACTTCCCGCTCTGGGACACCTTGCTCCCTCCCTATCTCCATAATCTGCCAGATTTGATATACTGGCAACGGTTAAGCATTAAAACTGACTTCATTTGCACTACACTTCCTCACATTCCAGGAGATGCAAGAAAAGGCAATAAATAAACAAGTGAGGTTTTTCAGATTGAACGCAGACATGCAGCACAATGTTGCACTCTTTTTGTCCCACATTGGCTACTGTGGTTATAAAAGTCACTCTACACTCCCTCTCCCCAGAAACATTCCTGTCTAAGATTTATAAGAATTAATGTAAACTTTGAGCAAATCATTAACTGAGCTTTCTATCTCTGGACATTCCTGGTCATAACCAGGAGCAATGAGAAAAAGATACAGATTGCCTAGAACTTCTCCAAATTTATAAAGCCCCCTCAAACTAAAAAGATTTGCAAAGAGGCAGGGCAACTTTTGATCACAATGTAAATCTTCAGCAGCAAACATTGTTAATACTGGGTGGTCCTGTCCTTCGATAAAAAAATTCTGAGATATCATAATGGATACCCTAGCCAACAACCTTCTTATTAAAATCACATGAAACCGGGGAAGCTGATGCCAAGTTTGAGAAGGTCTAGGGGAGCCTGGTGTGATCAGGACTCCCTAGAGCTCTAACCCCATCCTGTCCTCCTAATCCAGACAAATTGGTGTGACAAGCACAAACCTAGAAACTTACAGTCTTATTGTAACCACTATTACTGCAATATATGCTTCTGCTATACTTCTGTATACTGTAGACACAAGTTTGAAGCTACTGTAAATAACTTTTGTATGTTTGTATTGATTTTAACATAACAAAATAATCTATGTAAAAAAACAGGTTTCTAGCATATTCCTGACACCAGGGTTAACCTAGGAAATGGAGAAGTAAGCTATTTATAGTATAGGGAGCTCTTTCTCATGCACCAAAGCCATGTGGTAGATGTGTAGATAAAACAAATGCAATAGCTGCCAAAGCCCAGTGAAACAAACCTGAAAGACAGTTAGGGGAAAACATACATGACAAATGAAAAATATGCTGAAGAATAATCACTGTCAAAAAGGTAGATACTGAGAAAAAGGTAAATGAAAGCAGTGGCAATGCTCATATCACACCTGAATCTGGCGGCTGTCGATTCCTTTCAATGCTACGTATCTGGTCCAAAGTTACTCCATCCTCTGAGAAGAGGCCTCCATGCATAATCTGATAACGCAATCGGGGGAAAAAAAGCAAATACATGAAAATCTTCTAAAAGAACACCAACCCCATATTAAGTACTGTTATTTTAGAGGTACTTTACCAGGACTCGTTGGTTTACACACATTGCCAGTGGCAGCCACTGAAAGACTTCGCTAAATAGCTGGAACATTTGAGCTGAGTATTTAGCCTTTACTTCCCCTTCAAACCCATACATCTGATTCATAGTGTCTGTTTCATGGTTCCCTGCAGTCATAGAAATTATACAATATTACATAAAAAGAAATGCATCTGAAAAAAAGAAATATGAAGAACATGCCACACAAATGAAAATATTCCCCCGTCCAGGTCAATGACAAACTAAAGCCTATAGACAGAAGCATAACCAGTTGCCCCCCCACCCCCCAACAAAAGACCTTCACATAGGCCTGGCACACCAAGACTCCTGCCTGCCCTCCCAACACTAAATAAACTAATGTAGAATATAGAACCTGGGGTTCAGTGTCAAATAAATGAGCTAAAAGTTGACTACTCATGGTCAATAGCCACCATGTCTATGTAAAATTATTGTTGTAGATTTTATGTGTGTGGATGTTTAATGCAAAACAAACTTTAGATTACGGTCTAGACAACAAAATGAGAAGCAGCAAACATTTTTATTTTATTATTTTTTTTTAATTAGATGTTAAATGTATAATGAATGATATAGACCAACCCACGTGCCAAACATATTAATATTTAGGCTAGTCCCACACAGGGCTGATTCTCAACTTGTGGATAAATGCAGAAGGATGATGCCTGCCAACAAAATGGCTGATTTGGGTTTCCGCAAGCTGAGAATCAGCCCCATGCCTTAGCATTAGGGGCCATTAATATTTCTAGAAATACTATTGTTAAGATAATTTATATTTATATAGTTTTAATAGTGTTATAATCTGGTGAGATGGAACAAACTGCCCTAAAAATGAGGGTTTGAATCCAAAAGACTTAGAAAATTCTGTCTAAGTTTAGTATTGAATGAGACAGCATGTTGTTATGATAATCATATGACTCACCTCTGAGCAGATGGAAGTGGGCTGGATAGAGCAATTTGAACCCAAAGAGGGTCACGATGACTTCCACCGAGAATGAACCACGATCCACAAAGTCACCATTAAATATCTGCAATAGCTTAGGAGAAATCACTGAAGCCAGAAGTTGCAGCGGCTTCAAAGTCAGAATATATCACATTTCCCACATACAGTACCTTGCAAAATTATTCATTCCCTTGACTAGTTCTCTAATTTTAACCACTATTTAACAAAGAAATGAGGTGTGACAAAGTAAGAATACCCTTACTGCTTTTATATCAATTTTAAATAATATTCCATTGAAGTGCACCCTATATAAAAGCAGAACTTTTGGTCCTATGTTAAAGGGATAGCACGTCCACTCGCTGCAAATTAGTTGAATGTACATGCTGTTTGCCAATTCCTTTAATTGTAGAAAATCTATGGTTTTTGTTATTACTTCCTTGAGACAGGGAAAACATGGAAACTGAAGCTACTTCATGATTGGTACTTGCAAGGTAGATAATTAGATTACCAGTGGACAGATAATAACCTTTGCATAACAGACACATATTGATATAAAATCTAATAACAAATAAGTCAAATATCAGTCATTAATAACCACATTAAGTTTTTATTTTAACATCGCTATTAATGTTCTTATTGGATTACTGAGAATCTCACATACTGAATAGTACTTGTATTTTTAAGCAACATTTTATAACTTTCTTCCCACTTTTTCCAAAAATTTAATTATTGTGAGCTCAATTTCTCAATACATATGCAAACGTCAATCATAAAATTGCTTTTTATTTTTCTCTAACTCAGCACTCGTGGCAGTGGGGGTAAAATGTACATTGTACAAATGTTTTAATATCTTGGGTATCAAATAAACATCTAAGTACTTGTCAGCCAAAATTAGCTTAAAGGACCAGTAACATCAAAAAATGAAATTGTTTTAAGGTAATAAAAATATAATGCAGTGTTGCCCTGCACTGGTAAAACTGCAGTGGTTACTTCAAAAGCACTACTATTGTTTATATAAATAAGCTGCTGTGTAGCCATGGGGGCAGCCATTTAAAGGAGAAAAGACTCAAGTTACTCAGCAGATAAGCTCTGTAGAACATAATGTTATCTGTTATCCATTACTTATCCTGTGCCATGTAGCCGTTTTTCAATTTCCGCCATTGCTACACAGCAGCTTGTTTATATGAACCATAGTAGTGTTTTTTAAGCAAACAGATCAGTTTTAACAGTACAGGGTAACGCGACATGATATTTTCTTTACTTTAAAAGACTTTCATTTTTTGATGTTACTGTTCCTTTAACAGGAACCAAAACTCAAGAGTGAAAAGCATGGTATTTAGGATTACAAATTCCAAGATGGACTATACAGGCTGAGAATTTAAAGGAACAGTAACACCAAAAAATTAAAGTGTTTTAAATTAAAGTAAATATCATGTAGTGTTGCCCTGCACTGTTAAAACTGATCAGTTTGCTTCAGAAACACTACTATAGTTCATATAAACAAGCTGCTAAGTAGCAATGGCGGAAATAAAAAAACAGCTACATGGCACAGAATAAGTAATGGATAACAGATAACATTATGTTCTACAGAGCTTATCTGCTATGTAACGTGAGCCTTTTCTCCTTTGAATGGCTGCCCCCATGGCTACACAGCAGCTTATTTATATAAACAATAAAAGTATTTCTGAAGCAAACACTGCAGTTTTACCAGTGCAGGGCAACACTGCATTATATTTTTATTACTTTAAAACAATTTCATTTTTCGATGTTACTGGTCCTTTAAGTCAATGATAGGTGGAAAATATCATAAGGTATCAATTCAGCATCCACGAAAATATGGTCTAAGGATTAAAAAACTGGTGCTTTAAGGAGAGAGTACAGTGCTCGAATAGTCAAACAATGGCCAAAACTAGAAGGGAATCCATGGCGTGAATCAGTTCAGAGATTAAAAGTGTTGCACGTTACTTGTTATGACTATCACTTAAAATATATGTTATAAATGTGCTCTTAATTGTACATAAAAGGAGCAACAGGTCAAAATTCATAATGTATTTAGCAAAGATTCAGTTTAATGTAGCCTGGAAATATCTGAAGTTACGCAGCTATGACGAACACGTTCAGCAGTCAAAGTAATGTAATGCAATTTGTTACCAGGTAAAATAAAGGATACATATGGATTATTCTCAGATGGCAGTCCGTTTAGATGGAAAATGTTCATTAAGTCGTAAAACTGACCGTGTGTGTCACCACAGACTGTTACCTGGTGAGACTATGATCAACAAAATGAGGATGAGAGACTGGAAAGAGACAAACAGCCAAGAGCAGATATGAAAATGCACGAGAGACTGCATAAAAGTAAGGAAATGGGATGGGAAAGAACATAAAACAATGGCAACAGGAGAGAAGACAAGAAACAGAAAAGAGATATTCAAAAAAGCATGATATGTTACTAAACTACCAACCTTTTCCAGAGTGATCTCCACCAGACTGGGAAGCTTAGACAAAATGTCTTTAACTTGTACCAGCATCTACCAGAGAAAGAAAGATGATTCTTACACAGACAAAAAGTATCTATATCTACATATATACCATATGCTCGTGGTTAATATCATTCTAAATGTAATGTAGTAATTACACCGCACACCTGGAATTCTACTCACTCACTCTGCAGTAGTGAGTCCCCCAGCAACAGCAACTTTATGAAAATGGATCCGCACACACCGGTTTCTCTGCAGTGGGGATAGCACCCCTTCTCTTTTATTAGTTTACACCACCAACATAAATATCCATGTTTCAGGGGGTACAACCTCAAACACATGAACAATCTGACCTGTACAACATAAACTCGTTTAATCAAACTACCTGTAAGCTTCAGGATCCACGAAAGACATGTTCTTCACTTTAAGGCAGTTTATTTACACACATGGGTGACCATTTCAGGACACCCAACAAATCATAAAAAGAAATCCTACCCACTGGGCTCTAAATTCACACATAAAGAGTTCCCTTACTAAACTTGGCCCCTCATGTACTACCAGTAAGAAAATATTTGTATTGGGGTCACCCCCTGTACTCACAGTTCTCCTGGGGGATTGCTCAGCCTCCTGGCTTTTCTCTCAATCAGACAGACCCTCTGTCACTTGGTCTCTCTTGCAGTGGCAAATTGCACCCCAGCCCCCAGCCCCTCAGGCAGGTGTCCTTCCTACTCTGTGTTCTGCTCTGAGAGAGCTTCCTAATAGCCTCACTAAAATTAAATACCTTCCTGTGGAAGTTGAGTCTTCTGGATCAGAGTACCTGGTTTGCCTGTTCTTTCCATATTACTACAGGACCTGCCTACCAAAGCCTTTAAACAGAGAACCTATTCTCTGTTTATGAACACCCTTCCCGGTGCCTACCTTAACCACTAAAGAGAACTTAAATGGAAAACACACATTTTCCCAAGTTGTTTTGGTCACTCTACCACATACTTATATAGTTTTTTGAAAAAAACTGCATTTTTTTTTTAAATCACTTACTTTGTCAAATGGGTTCTTTCACTGAGGGAGTCCATACTATGACAATAAAATGCAAATGAGTTCATGAGCATGCTCAGATAGTTGCATTGCCCTGAGTTTTCTACCCAGAATGCCTTCCTCCACAAGAAGTATCATGAGATACAAATATATTCGAGGACATTATAGACAAATATCAGGGGACCTTTTTACCCATAAAGAGGATCACCGCACCAGAGGCCACCCCTTCAGACTAGAAGAAAAGGACTTTCATTTGAAGCAGCGTAGGTGACTCTTCACAGTCAGGACGGTGAGGTTGTGGAATGCACTGCCGGGTGATGTTGTGATGGCTCATTCTGTTGATGCTTTTAAGAGGGGTTTGGATGATTTTTTGGACAGACATAATATCAAAGGCTATTTTGATACTAAACTCTACAGTTAGTATAGCTATGGGCATATATGGTTTGTGTTTGAAAGAGTGGAGATGTGTGTGTGTATGTATGCTGGGTTTTTAATTTGGAGGGGTTGAACTTGATGGACTCGGTCTTTTTTCAACCCAATTTAACTATGTAACTATGTAACTATGAGATCTTGTCCCCTGTCATTATGCAAATGAAGGGCACACACTAACTTCCAGACAGGAGGCAACACTACTGAACAGCAGCTAACACAGAATTTTGTCTGATTTGAAAATAGCTGAGAAGGGCTGCTAGGCAACCAAGTAATTCAACTGAGCATGTGCGAGATTTCAGAGCTTCAGTTGGCTGTGAAGATATAGGTAGGATGAGTTAGTGAAATCCAAGATGCCTGCCTAGAACTGCAGTGGAGATAGGGGTGATTTTGCAGAAGCTATAGTGAGCTGATGATTTACATTACACAATTCTAACTGTTTTAAAAATTGGATTTCTTGAACTTTCACAGTGTCTTTACTTAGTAAATTATTTTAGTTATGATTTGTGCCCTCTAATATTGACCACACATTTGCTTGCTAGAAAAGAAAGGGAAATGAAAACAAATAAAAGCAAACATACCTGATATACACATTTCCGATGAAGCTTCTTCTGATCTTTATAAAACTGCATCAACTCCAACATAAAATCCATGGTGACATTCCCATCCTTCAACTGTGGACCTGTATATTCATCTTCTATGGCTGAAGAGAAAGAAAATGTAGGTTAAAGGAGATCTGTTTATCTTTAACCTGGAAAAGGAAAAGATACAAAGACAGGACTTTGCCTCAATCCTATATATGAAGGGATCCATGTATGAAGAAGAATAGTCATGGTTACTCCTACAGATTTATGGTTGAAACAAAATATAGGGAACAAAAAGAAATCAGCTTATGCTACGGCTATAGACAGAACATAAAGCTAAATCCTTTTTATTAATAACAGTTGAAAATGATCAACTATTTTTTTAAACTATTTTCTCATCCCTTTTCTCTGTTCCACTTACTCATTCCTTCGATGTCAAGTGAGTCCACCACTGAGCGGTTGTGCTGTTCACAAGCGATTGCTCTTTCAAAAGCTTTCTGCCGGACCAGTTTACTGCACTCGTGAAACTTCATTTGGGCGTCTTTGTCATGAGGGCGCACTTTAACTACCTGAATCAAAGAAGCACACAAAGTAGAAAGAAAAATGAAGACAATTATGATAGCCCTCTTAAGAGGATAAAAAATAAATAAATTAAAAAAAAAATAAAGGGTACTGTGGTGGAGAGTAAAAATGAAAAAGAAACCACAATGTGGACAAGATTACCGTCTCATAGTCCTTTAGAGCAGCTTTCAGCTTCCCCAGGGCCATATTACTGGCTGCCCTTCTGTAGTAACCTTTGATGTATTTGGCATCCAGCTGGATGGCACGGGAAGCATCGGCAAGGGCATAGCCATAACATTCAGTTCTGAGATATGCCAGGCTGCGATTCCCATAGTAAATAGCAGTGTCTGGACTAAGATCAATGGCTTGGGTGTAATACTGCACGGCTTGGTCATAATCTTTTACTAGAAAGGGAATAGAAGAAAGCATTAGTTAGACATTGAAACAAATCAAAATTGATGACTACAAAAATTCCAAAAAAAAAAGAAAGATAAATACAAAATTACTCAGTAAAAGCAACTGAACAATTAGCACTCACTATTCTGACAATACATACACATACTACTAGTGCGTTCTCAGTTGCTAATGAATTATACCATTAAAATGCACCACACACATAGCTAGAAACCAAGGCTCTATAATACAATACCACACATAATCTACTGGGCATAGGTAGCCTTCCTTGCTGGTTTATAAACTCTGAAAGGCCCAGGCTATAGTGAATGTATTTATAGCAGTCTAACAGTTCAACATTACAAGAATGGCTGCACAGTGATTTCTCAGAGAATCCCTTACATTTATAGAACACATAAGGCAGTTCAAATTAGACCAAGCATTCCTATGCAAGCTTGCCATCATCACTAATCTGTGAGTGTAATCTATGAAGCCGCCTTCATTTAGATTAAAAGCATTCAGGCTACAGACACTGGCTTCCTCCTGGGCTCACTCTATTTTAAGTACTCTAAGCAGGTTGCCTCCATTATGCCAGGGGATTTTGCTCTGGATCCCTCACTTTTTCATCTCCAGCTTCAATGTGGCATACACGTGCCTGCAAATCAAAAGTTCAATAACAACATATTTCCAGACTGCCTCACACAAGTGCTCAAAAACAAATGCCAAGATCCGCCAAAATGCGTTTCTTCCCCTAAAGGGAGCTTCACACATAGCATACATAAAATAGGATATAAACCTCCAAACATTTATTAGAGAGAACCTGGCACATGGGATAGGACTGGATGAATGAATAAACGCAAAGCACAATATTTACACCAATAAACTAAACTGTTTCTCCTTACTTTAGCAGCTGGCATGCTGCTTATTATAAATGCAGCTGCAGAGCCGTTAGGGACCGTCTGAACAATTTCCTATCCGAGCTATTACAGCAAGTTAAACGAAGGTGGAATTACACTTCATACGGTCGGGTTTATTATAAAGACATTTTGTTAAATTAACCTATATTGGAGATAGATTTCTTTTTCATTAAAGAAAGTAAAAATTGGATTTTATTTTTTTGCCTTTACTTACCCTTTAATGCAAATTATCACCTATACTATACTCCAGTGGCAGCAAGAACACCCAAAAGCATGACATGGATATAACAGACTAACAGCTTGCATTAGCTGCATATAGCTATTGCTTTAGTTATGTTCAATTCAGAATCAGAACGTGCTTTTCCCCGTGCGTGTGCCAGATCACTTCCCTGTCGGCCATGTCATCTGCACTGCAGCGCTGACGTCATTGAAATAAGTGACTTCACAGATTAGCTCCCACGTGTAAAGGCACTGATGCAAATAACCATTTTGTGACACATGTTTATGGGCTCCAAATGTATGAAAGGGAGTCGATTATTTTACCATGAGCAGAAAGTTATGTACAGGAAGAAAGTATATAAAAAAGCGACATGACTGACACTCGCATAAAGATCAACTTTCTTCAAACAGCTAGAGTTTGCTTGCATGCAGTCAGGCAAATAAGCTGCTGCATTGTACACTCGTTACATGAGCACGCGTTATTCCGTACGAGGTGTAGCTGTGTGAGCACAGACCCATCATAAGTTACACAGTTATACAGCTGTATACGGATAAGATTGACGCTGTTACCCCTGAAGTATTCATTCGCTTGTGCCTTTAGCTCCTCAGCCGTTTTCTCCTTGCTATTTGCTGGTTCTCCTCCGGCCTCTAATGCTCTCTCTGCCTCTGCCATGTTCCCGCTGCCGGTTACTGTCAGCACGTCACTACCAGAGCGACACTGCGACATCCGGCGGCCACATTGAGAATGGCAGACAGCTTGTGCATGACGTAGCTGCCATATTTTTTTTTGTCTTGTGGGGCAGAAGACATATTGTGAATGGCAAACTTTGCTGTTTTGATATGTTACTTACTTTATTTATTAGTAAGAAAAAAATATATTGAATACAAAAGACTTAAAAAATGTATACCCTTTCTG
>CM044445.1:53726687-53747404 GCA_024363595.1 Xenopus borealis
GGAGCAAGGCGAATCCCATTTTTGTGGCCACATCCCTTGATTACCATGATCATTTTACAAAATTTGACAGGTTATGAAAGTTTGAACACATATCTGTGGTTTTTGTGTTATTAGTTTTGCTAATGAAGGTGAATTGTCCTTTAAGCTGCAAGCCAATTTCCCTAAGAGACCTGCTTATCATACAATGTTGCAATTGCTTCTTTGCTTATGTTAAATTGTTCCAAAAGTATCCAAGTACACCTGGAATATATTTGGGGCTATCTGCCAAATGCCAATTGAGTTAGAAACTTTGTATCTTTTTCTGGCTGTTCAGTGTAGGAGACCAAAAAGAAAGTCAGGGCATTTCAGCAACAAAACTGCTGGGTGGGCTATGAATATTGGGACTGTCCCGCAAAAAATGGGACTATTGGGAGGTATGTTTGCAACGACCCCTAAGCTTAGCTTCTCAACAGCTGCTCAGAGCCCACTGAGCATGTGAGTGTCACAGACACTTTCTAAGATAGTGACCCCCCTGTGACAAGTTTGAAGTCCTGGATCATTGCTGCTATTGACAAGCTGAAACTTTAGACCGGTGTAATAAGTCATAATATAAAATATGGTATTTTTATCCATATTCATTTTTAGAGTTTAGTTCTCCTTAGTGCAATATAATAAGCTATTTTGAAATTATAATACAGTACATGTATTCTGTATTGGAAACATGGCACACCCCAATCGCATGACCCCAACATATGCCTGGATAGGTTGCTTTTATCAGGGTTGTTTTTTTTTGGGCCCCTCAAACAAAACACTACAGCACATTTTACATCAATGGATATCATATCATTGGAAAATTCTGAAGTATTGAATATGTAACATTATATATATATATCTTCCAAACAAGAAGATGATTTAATTATTGGCCGTGCACCCAGGCACCTTTTTGATTCTTTTGTGAGTGCTGGCATCGTTTGGATTATTTATATATCTTGATATGCAAAAATAGCAACACAACCCTTTAACATACTGGATTTAACATACTGGATTTTACACATTTTCCCTTTTATGTTCACAAACACCCCTAATCACATTTACTCTATGTACAACTATACCCAAGTTCCCTTGTCACCCATTAACCGAGCTGCAAGCACAGACTATCTAATATGTCGCTCAAGCACTTCACATGGGCATAAGAAGCAGAGTTGAACCACTTGCTGTGAAATCTCCTATCCAGAGTGCTGCTGTTTCGGGGTCAGGGGCTTACAAAAATGGTGTTAAAAATGTACCCCCTGCAGCTATCATGCAGGGAGATGCAGTGTCCTGGACTTAGATAAGGCTTGAACCAAGGGGAATGCAGTTAGAAGTATTATGTGCCCAGAGGCCCTCCTACCTTGAAGCTCAAAGCACTTCTCTTTTTTTGCATAGCATTACCTTTGGCCCCACCTTGCTTACCATAAAGCCTATAGAAACCTGGCCTGTTTTTGCTTAACTGTCATTCTCTTAAACAAGAATTTCCCAAAGAAGTAATTCTCTAGCACTAAAAATACTCAGTAAACATCAACCCATTACTATTTAGAGGTCAGTAGCAAATACATAATAATTATGTTACACAGCATTCCAGATCAATAATTATTTAAAAACTTAAAAGACGTAATACTTAAAATATTAGTTATAAGGCTTACTTTGAATTTTTCATCACTCTAAAGAAGTGCCCATACTTTACTAATGTGAAGTCTACTTTTAGTGATGTTGTGCCAATATGATTAGAGATCCACTATTTTGGATTTGGCCAAAACCCCAAAGCTGTCGCAAAAGATTTGGCTGAATAATTAACCAAATCCTATTTTGCATATGCAAATTAGGGGTGGGAAGGGGAAAAAAAATTTTCTTTCTTGTTATGTGACAAAAAGTCACACAATTTCCCTCCCTTCCCCTAATTTGAATATACAAATTATGATTTGGAACGACAAGGATTTGGTCCTGCTGAAAAAGGCTGAATCCTGGCCAGATCCGCAACCGAATCCTGGATTCGGTGCATCCATAATTAGGATCTATTTCCATAAAAAGTTGTTAGCAATCTGTTCCATGAAAGATATTAAAGAAGTAAACCCTTACTTTAAAAAAAACCCTCCCCGCTCCCCCCAGCCTTCTTGCTACCCCGGGCAAATGTCCCTAAGTTTTACTCACCCCTTGTGGCAGATTCAAGCGTCGGAGTTCACGGCAACCATCTTCTTTGGTAATCTTTTTGTCTTTCTTCTGCAATTCCCGTGAGTTGTGGCGCATGCGTAGTTGTCTGGAACTGGGAAATTGCTCCAACTGCACAAGTGCAGAAACGCCGTTGCATACATGAAGATTACCAAAGAGAAGACGACGGCTGCCGTGACTTCCAATGCCTGAATTTGCAACAAGGGGTGAGTAAAAAGTAAGGGGCATTTGTCCAGGGTAGCAAGTAGGCTGGGGGGGAATGGGGGTCTACAGGGGGTAGGGTTTTTTTGGGGTTAGTTATCCTTTAAATATTGATTATGAGAGAGATAATGTATATTGCTATATTTAAACAACAATTTCTTAATGTAATAACTAAATGAATAGCATGAAACAGGAGGGTGATTTAGACAAGCTGTCTGTTTGTTAACAGTGTCTTGAGAGCTACTAATCACCAGCTAAAGGTTTACTGGTAGATCCCAATCTACCTTGTGGGCCCCCCTGCTCTAAAGCATATGCTGTATTGAATTTAAATGGATAAACAACTGTATTGAACTTCCGCAGTGATACCTACTATTAGCGTACTTAATAAAAGTTTAATATAGTACTAGTTAAAAAGCTTCAATACAACTTAAAAAAAAACATTTAAAAAGGACAACAATGTCCTAAACATCAAACAAGGGTGCAGAAGTTCCAGCCTGCTTTTGCTATATGTGATAGTATGTGCTGGTGAGGTAATAAGCCTAAGTCTTGCTCAAATCCATCTCTTCATTGCAGCAACCCACTTCTGTAAAACTAAAAGAAATAAAGAATACACTGTTGCATCGGCTAGTTCATAATGCAAAGGTGAAACCTCCATTATTATTTCATTAACAGATGGTTGAGTAGACATTACTAATGGTGTTTAAAAATGTCAATGTTTTTGGGGAAAAATTAAGATAAACCAATTATTAGGAAAATCAGTGTTATTTCTGTGTAAAAGAATGCACATTTCTTTTTGCCAGCAGCACAGAAAGAGGCTTTGGTGGTGAGAGATTATCCTGTGACAGTCCAGGCGCGCATTGTTTAACCATTCGGCCATGCAAGATACTGTACTGAATCGCTTTAACACTGTGAAGAGAGAGAGAAAAAAGACATATAAAATCATATTTATTAATGGTTAATATTAGTGTGACTATCCCACTGTTTATTTCAAGTTCATGTCCTTATATCATCTTCATAAATGACAAGTATACTATACTCATCCTTTTCCAACTGAGTTGCTCCCATACTCTCACTTCTTGCTCTCTCCCTCACCAGTAAGGATGTTTCTCTTGCGCTGACATTTCTCTCCATAGTTCTGCCAGCAACTTTGTAGCCGTTGTAGATGCTGTGCCAGGGTGAGCACTGAGCAGAGAGAATAAGGTCACACACCCACTCTCTGCCCAAATTTTTCATCCATTCTCTCATCACTCACTCCCCATATCACTTTTCTCCTTTGGTCTGTCTCCCTTCTACTAGTTACCTTAGATAAGGACGTCTGTTTAATCTGCAAAACATGATAAATCCATTCACACATTTCTTTCTAAAGTGTTGTGGTTGAGGGGTGCATTTACGTCCTATTTTGCGTCTCCTTCCCTTTCCTCTGCGCTTTGCACGTGGAGAAAAAGATGGATTTGAATCTTCACTGGACAAAGAGGTGTATACCTGAGTAGAAGAAAAGAACAACACTCGCAGGAGTATCCAACACATATATATTTGTATTGTTTACTTTCTAAATTAAGGCACTAAACATAACATTAAAGATATTCTGTCATGATTTTTGTGATGTATTTTTTAATTCTAAATTACTCTGTTTATACTGCAAATAATTTACTCTACAATATAAAATGTCATTCCTTTCATGTTTAAGTAGTAATATTGGTGTGTGGGAAGCCATCTCAGGTCATTTTGCCTGGTCATGTGCTTTCAGAAAGAGCCAGTGGGACTTGGCTTTTACTATAGAGTGCTGTTCCCAAATCTACCAGGCAGCTGTTATCTTGTGTTAGGTGGCTGCTACCTCATTACCTTCCAATTGTTTTGTTGTTAGGCTGCTGCGAGGGGAGAGGGTCATGATTTCACTCCAACTTCCAGTAGAGCAGTAAAGAGTAACTGAAGTTTATTAAAGTACAGGCCACATGATTTGAGGAAGCTGGGAAACTGACAATATGTCTAACCCCATGTCAGATTTCAAAATTAAATATACAAAAATCTGTTTATCTTTTCAGAAACGGATTTCTGTGTAGAATTCTGCTGGAGAAGCACTATTAAACTATAAAACCTGAAACTGGCTGTGAAGTGTAACCATGATGATATGTATCTCATATGTCACATGTGGATATTAACAATTTTATACAATGATACTCTTGATGCATTTCAATGCATCACTCACTAACATACATCTTAAAGGGGATCTAAAGCCAAAAACTAGAATAGTCCTCTGATCAGTTCTGCAATTTGCGTTAATTTCCTTTTTTATTAGTTTCTGATATATTAGCAATTTAGTATGCTCAAAGGTTTAATGGCCTTTTTTTTTTTTCAAAAGTGCATTATTACTTCAAATAGCCACATGGAAAGTACAGACTTATAGCTTGAATAAAGAGGTAGATTTTAAGGGAGTGTCTAAAAACCTGAAGACTATTCTACGCATTACAACAAATATTTAATAAAAGGCACAAAGTCTGCTACAGGTTTAGTCACCTATAGCAACACATCAGCAGAAAGCACTTGTTTAATCACCATAGTTCTTTACCAACAATTGAGGGTTTTCTGGACACAACAAAATGCACTTGACACAAGTGTACAACTGCAGCTGCGCTTGTTCTAAATAAATGTCCCCTATTGTCTACGTTTTAAACAATCATTCTCTTCAACTTCAACAGATTATCTTATTTTCAGCTTCTAGGTGGTGTTGAGAAAATCTATGCACCTTTTCAATGTTAAAGAAAAGTCAGACTATCTTTACCAACATTCGCCTGGCTCGTCTTTCTCTTCTGCCTCCCTGACGTCTGTGCTTTGCAGCACTGCAAATCTCTGAAATGTTGTCACACTGAGACTGATAAAGGTTTCTCCAATCCCCAGTATCGGTGCTAATTTCACTCTGAGATTGGTAGCTGTGATCAATATTAAAGGCTGAAATATGCGGTGACTTCTAAAAAAGAAAGAGTGAACAAGAAGTTTGTGCCAAACTGCTAGATAGCATGAGTCAGAAAATAACACTATTAGCTCTTACCTGAGTATCGGGGGAACAGCTGGAGCCAAGAAGGACATCCTCAAATAGCACTGATATGAAAACAAAACAGACAATATCAGCACCTTTCCATCCCTTTTCCTGTTGGACACTCACAGAGTAGGATTTGAGTTATGGAGCATCAGATTCATTGCCAAATGTGAGGGTTACATTGTTCCCTAAACAAATGTTATGCCTGGGTTCCTGGTATTTCTCACAGGTTATGGTCGATTTACAATATATATGTGAGTCTGAGTAAGGTAATGCTAAAATGTTAGCATCTTAAACAAATTGCCTATAAAGGACTCACATTGTAAGAGGAGATTTCGCTTCTAAAATTTAAATGTTAGCACTATTGGGGACAATGAGCACTTCTTTTATGGAGTTAATTTGTAAATAAATATGGAATAAATTTGTATATAAATGATATAACTTGAGGTGTCAAACTCATTCTAGCTAATGGGAAATAATTTGATGTACCAGATGTTCACAGTCCAGGCTTATTTAAAATTATGACATCACAGAAGAATATTTTCCCCTGGTGGTTATAAAAAATGTTTAGAGGTGGGTCTGACAGTACTGCTTGCAAGGTTAAAATGCAATGTCTGAATGATTATAAGTGTCATAATTATGTATTATCCTAATAAATATAATGTAAGAACAACCCAAATGACCAATAATAATAATAATAATAATAATGGCTTCCATATGGAACTAATAAACTAAGCCTTGTCTTCTCTAACTAAAATATTATATGTACACTAACCTGGAGAAGAAATGTTGTGCTGAAAATGTTCGGTGGGTGGTGAAAGGAGAGATGGACTAAGACCAAGCTGAACAACAGTAGTTGTTGGTGTTTGCTGGAGGTTGATAGCTGTAAAAAGAAGAATTTTTTTCCGACAAGCAGTGATAGAGATGCTATTACTAGCAAAACACTTCACTGATTAAAAAAACTCACTTTGTGGACAACCTGGTGATAGCGAGATGGACAGAAGCCATGGACCGTTATCACCATTATCAGATGATGAGGGTGAGTGATATGGGACCAAATTTTGTCTGAAAAGAGACAGATTGCAAATATAATGTGGAATACAGCGCTGAGAGCAGGCAGACGACACATTAAGGGGCAGATTTACTAAATTCACCTGAAGGATTCGAAATTCCAGCGAATTTTCAAAAATACTCAAATTTTCGAATGTTTTTGAAGACCACTTTGACCACTGAATTTTGAAAATTCGATCGAATTGAATGATTTGAATAAATATTCGAATAACTTCCTCTTTAAATTTTTATTTGACTGCCTAGTTCGCCAGTTTCAACCTACCGAATTGGCTTTCATTATTTTAGAGCAAATTAAAAAATTCGATCTAATGGTTAAAATCGTTCAATTGGAACAATTTTATTGTTCAATCAATTTTTGCTATTAGATCATTTGACCAATCAAATAGCGGTAAAATCCTTCGAATTCGATATTCAAAGGAATTTTATTCCCAAACAATTCCCATGGTCAAATTCGAGGGTTTTTTAACCTTGAAATTCGACCCTTAGTAAATCTGCCTCTATGAGTAAGATAAACAGAGAAGGCTGGATTTGCAACTTAAAGAAGAGAAAAGTAAGCTTATATTTTTGAGACTAAATTAAGTATATGCTTATTTGCAGTAGATGCTACAAGAAAATAAGCAAAAGAAAATGGTTATTTTAACATTTAACCTTGTTTAATTTCCCCAGCCTGTCAAGCAATAATGCCTGAATAAGATAAAAAAAATACTGACCATGCCTAGTTTTCTGCTATACAGACAGCAAAAATTCTATGACTGGCGACTAGACATTTTGCTTTCCAAAATATAAATATATTTATATATATAATATCTATATAGATAATCAATATATAAGTCAACATTACTGACACTTTTCAATAAATCAATGACATATCCTAATTTTCGGTTATTTTGTGGTGATGCCTTTTTCAAATCATCCAATTGTTGACACACCAACTGCCCTTAATTCCTGGTCCAGCCTTCTAAAGTGCACTTAGGTCAAGTTGCTGCAGTCTTGCATGGAGAAAGTCTGCAGCAACACAACTTCCAGAGTTTCTGAGAGAGTCCAGTATAGAAAGCTGAGTTGTTCTACTACCGACTCTCAGGTATTTTTCAGAAAAGCACAGTTTTGTTGTTAAGTGCATTATATTATATAAGGTACATGTGTAGGTGTGGGGGTAGGATTATCTAGAACAAATACTCTTGAAAGACACTTACCTTTGTTTCTCCATTAAGTCCACACCAAATCGTGCATCAAGACCTACAAGAACAGTTTCTATCATGAGTCCACACTATTAGGTATCACACAATACCAAACAGATTACACTCGCTCACTGCAAAATTATATAATCTGACCTTCAAAGAATCTTCTTCTGGACTCTCTGTCCCTCTCTGGGCTCCATAATTTTGTGCCTTTGTATGCACTTACAGACAAAGAGTGGTGTGATTTCAGAGCGGGTCTGTAATGCACTGCAATGTAGAAAAAACAGCTTAAAATCTCTTACTCTCTATGCTTTTATTCTACAAAATATTATAATGCATATTTATAAGGTTGTGTAAAAGCATGCAGACCACGCCTGAACTGAGATGAAACTGAAAAAGATTCTTCACCACAGGGGCTTTATTATTGGACAAGGCCACCATATATGCATTGGCACGTGTCACAGAACACTCCCTCCAGAAAAATTTACACTAAATGGTTCTAATTCTTGTGTTTTATATCTGGGACCTGATAGAGATATTGGTTATAATGAGGTTGTAACTTACCTTTAAGGGATACTGTCATGTTGAAAAAATGTTTTTTTCAAAATGCATCAGTTAATAGCTCTGCTCCAGTAGCATTCTGCACTGAAATCCATTTCTCAAAAGAGCAAACAGACTTTTTATATTCCATTTTAAAATCTGACATGGGGCTAGACATATTGTCAATTTCCCAGCTGCCACAAGTAATGTGACTTGTGCTCTGATAAACTTCAATCACTCTTTACTGCTGTACTTCAAGTTGGAGTGATATCACCCCTCCCCCCAGCAGCCTAACAACAGAACAATGGGAAAGTAACCAGATAACAGCTCCATAACACATGATTACAGCTACCTGGTAGATCTAAGAACAGCACTCAATAGTAAAAATCCATGTCCCACTGTGACTCCTTCAGTTACATTGAGAAGGAAAAACAGCAGCCTGCCAGAAAGCAGTTCCCTCCTAAAGTGCTGGCACAAGTCACATGACCAGGGGCAGCTGGGAAATTGACAAAATATCTAGCCCCACACTTACACCCAAGCCCCACCCCTGATCCCACCTACTCCACATCAAAGTTAAAAGACCACACAGATATCAGCGCTGAAAAAGTAACCCCCCCCACACATATTGATGGTCAAGTTAAAAAAAAACATTGGCACCAGGGCCCCCCATAAAAGTTAAAAAAAAAAAAAAAAGCATTGGTGCCAGGGCCCCCCTCACAAGTTAAAAACAAATTGGGGCCCCAAAAAATATATTTTTTAAAAACATTGGCGCCAGGGCAAGTTAAAAAAAAATTGGGGCCCCAAAAAATATTGGTGCAGGGGGCTATAGAGTATTAAAATAAAACAATGGAGGCCAGGGGAGTAAAAAAAAAAAAAAAAAAACCCACATTGGTGTCAGTAGTATTGAACTCATGATTTCAGGACTTTAGTTATAGTTGTTTTTGTGACTTCGGGTCTTTTCGCCACTTCAGGACTTCATTGTCGGCTCCTTTCGTGACATCGGGTATTTTCGCCGCTTCAGGACTTGAGTGTCGGCTCTTTTTGTGACTTCAGGTCTTTCCGCCCCTTCAGGACTGTTCGGCAGTTCCGCATTCAGGACATTGCACTCGGCAGCACGGCTTCAGCACCCGCAAGGGGGCTCTTCGAAAAGTGCAGCACTACTGGGCCCCCCTTCAGCCCTGGGAAACTTGTCCCCCCCTGTTGGCGGCCCTGGGTCCGACGCTGGGCGACAAAACGCCTGCGTCAAGTCAGATCCAACATGAACAAGGCAAAGTTACAGGAAGTCAGAAGGTGTCGCAGGGTTGATCCGACGCAACAAGACTGTCGGTTGAAGACACAGCTTGCAGCATTTTCATCCGATAGTCGTGTCGCGTTCCTGACGAATTCGATTTGACGCTGGCGTTTTGTCACCCAGCATCGGATCTGACAGAAACGCTGCAAAGTCTTCCGCATAGTTCTGCCCTAAAAGTACAGTTTCAATGTTATTGCCACTCAATTCCCTGCACCATTACAAGTGTCTTACCTGTCAGAAACCCGCACTTTCTAGTTTTTTGAGGTTGTCTGATGGATTTTTGTTGCATGGGTGTGGCATTGCAGGCATTTCCGAGAGACCAGACTGGAAGATATGACAATAAAAGAGAAAAACACGGAATTTCCATTTCATATTAAATACAAAACAAATAACAGTTCTATACTTTTCTTTAACAGCTCACTCTTCCTTTCCTTATCCTCTGAATCCATGTTTTTAGATGAAAACCCTCATGAGCAGGTTTATTTTTACCTATCAACTACCATACTGCACTATTTCACAGGGTAACTAACAAATGCAATTTATACATTAAAAGAACAGTTAAAAAATGAAAAGTGTTTTAAAGTAATCAATATATAAGGGGGTATTTACTAAAACTCAAGTTTATCCCACAAATTTCTGTGCGATTGATCCTCTGAAAACTTAATAGGAATTATTGGACGAAAACCATGCAGATCGCGATGTCAAGAAACATCTTTAGGGACATCTGCCAATGACTTCTACATGATCTTGACAGGTTTGAGATGGATAATTGTTGGATTTTTTGCAGCTTTGGCATATAATAAATCTTTTAAAAAAAAGTTTTCCTCTAAAAACTCAAGTTTTCCCCTTTAAAAACTTAACAAGGAAAAGTTTCATAAACGAGTCCCTTAGTATACTGTTGTGCTGCACTGGTAAAATTGGCATGCTTGCTCTACTATGGTTTATATAAACCAGCAGCTGTTTATTCAGTTCCAGAAGAAGTTGCTGTATACCTCAAAGAGATTAATAGGGAACAGAAGAAACATATTGTATAGTGCAGCGTTCTTGACTTAAACAAACAACCTTGGTTTTCAGCACACATTTAATTCAATGTTGAATGAAACTTTCATTTTTTTTTAGTGCTAAAGATTTGTTACAAGGTGATCAATTTTACATCAAATTTTGGTGAATGAGTGAAGAAAGAATTAGGGTGTAGATAATACCGACACTTAGGGGCAGATTTACCAAGGGTCGAATTTCAAAAACTTCGAAATTCGATTTCAAAAAGACCAACCAAAATAAATTTGAAGGTTTTTTTTGTTCAAATTGGTCAAGTTTCCACCCAATAGGTCCGTATTCGATAGAATTCAAATGGTTCAAATTGAAGTTTATGAATAAGATGGGCCAAAACAATCAATTATATTTTATTATGAGATTGCAGCATACTGTACACAAATACATGAACAAAACAACTAAATTGTGGTTTTATTATACTTTGCTTCTTGAGGTGAAGAACAGTACATGCTGTTGCTAGTACCTAGAGAAAGTATTTCCATGCCCCCCAAAACTCAAGATGATGATGACCTGTTCCTGGACATTACATAAGAATACAGTGGATTTTCTACACCCCTGGGCCCTATACACCAACAGAACTTGGCCAAGCACTGTGTAACATTCTTTTAGGAAGTCTTGACAATCATTATCTGGGCATCTTACTAAATATATATTTGAGGTTAAAAATGTAATACTTTGTGTATGACTAAGACAAGAGAATCCTTGATGGAAAAGGACCTATAAGTACTTTTTATTACAGTTAAGATGTGGAATTCTCTCCATGAGTCAGTTGTGCTGGCTAACACATTAGATAGCTTTAAGAAGGGGTATACAAGTGAGGGAATACAGGGCTATGATAGACAGCTCATTGTACAAGCTGATCCAGGGACTAGTCTGCTTGCCATCTTGGAGTCAGGAAGGAATACTTTCGCCCTCTGAGGAAAATTTGAGAGGGTTTTTTTTGGCTTTTTTTTGCCTTCCTCTGGATCAACTAGCATATATATACATATATATACATTAGCTATTCGATAGTCGAATTTTGCAAATTTGATGGTTGAAGTAGCCAAAAAAAATTTGAAATTCTAATTTTTTTCTATTCGAATTATTCACACGAATTTAGTAAATTTAAAGTACTGGCCCTGTAAAAAAAATTCGATATAACAATTCGGCAGGTTGAACCTACTGAATTGCTATATTACCCTATGGGAAGCTCCAAAACTTCCCAAGTTTTTTTGATCGAATTATAAAAATTCGATCAAATGGTTAAATCGCTCGAATAGTTTGATTCGAATGATTTTATCGATCAATTGAATTTTTAAAATTCTCTAGGAGGTCCCCCAAAGGCTAAAACTGCAATTCAGCAGGTTTAAGGTGGCAAATGGTTGAATTTGAAATTTTTTAACAGAAAGTACTCTGACCATCAAATTTTTTTGGGGGTCTTTTTCATCGAATAAAAATTGTTCAATCTCTCGAATTGAACGATTCGAAGTATTTTGCACAAAATCCTTAGAATTCCTAGGACTTAGAAAAAATTTCAGGACAGGTTCTAGGAGGTCCCCCATAGGATAAAATGGCAATTTGGCAGCTTTAAGGTGGCGAAGTGTCGAATTAGAAGGATTTTAAAGGGCCAGCCAGTACTTTGAAAGTTCAAATTTTTTCTATTCTAATAAAATTGTGGCCTATGTCGCAGTAGCCGAATAGATAGTCGAATATTCACTTCGACCCTTAGTAAATGTGCTGCTAAGAGTGAGTTTAATTTATTTGCAGTATGGCCCTTAGTATAGGTATGAAAAAAATCTTTCTACATTTTTTTCACTTCATAGAGATTACCTTTACCTTGTGGACTAGCTTTAGAAATAAATCTTTTCTGTTCATCCTGAATTCTCCCCCGAAGAAACTCTATGTATGAGAGAACGTGAAGAAGTATGCGCTGTGAGGTAAAAACATAGATATACTGTAAAAGCAATATCTGAGAACAAAATTTGTACATCTAAAGACACCTTCATATTGTATCATTTGGGTAACACTTCAAGCTCAAAGGGAAAATGTGTGTGTGTTTTAGGTTAATACATATTTGACTTTCTGACAGATATCGATTGGGGAAGCCCTTCAGAGAGCCCCATACACAGGCCAATAAGCTGCCGACTCGGTCTGTTGGCAGCTTTTATCTGCCCGTCTATGGCCACCTTTAGGCGTTACATATATAACTAAAGAAAAGGGAGCACAAGTAATTTCCTGATTCACAGCACTGTAGTAGTGTTCCTTAAAGGAGTTGTTCACCTTCCAAACACTTTTTTCAGCTCAGTTGTTTTCAGATTGTTCCTCAGACATAAAAGACGTTTTCAATTACTTTCCATTATTTATTTTTGACTGTTTTTCTAAAATCTAAGTTTAAAGTTGAATTCTTGTGTCTCTGGTGTTTGAGTCTGGCAGCTCAGTAATTAGGTGATTACTCTAACTCAGTGGTTCTCAACAGGATTGGGCCGCGACACACGGGCACCCTAGGCAAGCAGGGCGGTTGCGGCGCCGGCTTAGCACTTCTGCGCACATTGGCTCTCATGAGCAAAAAAAGAAATAGAAAGCACAGAGAGTCGACCGGACTGGGGGTATGGCGACAGAGGAGGTACGTGCCTGGTGCCCCCCAGCTTTGCACCCTAGGCACATGCCTACTCTACCTACCCCTTGGCCCGGCCCTGGTTCTAGGGTTGCCACCTTTTCTAGAAAAAAATACCGGCCTTCATATATATTTACCTTTTTTTCCTATTAATAACATTGGGATCAGCCATCAAAAATACCGGCCAGGTGGCAACCCTACCTGGTTCTCAACCTTCCTAATGCTTTAATACAATTCCTCATGTTTTGGTGACCCCCAACCATAAAATAATTTTCATTGCTACTTCATAACTGTAATTTTGCTACTGTTATGAATCGTAATGTATACATAGAGGAGTCTGGCAGAAGAAAAAAAAGCTAAAACCCACCAGAGGAAGCCCATCAGGAGACATTGCATTAAGTCTTTAGCTCCCTCTACTCGGCAAAGCAGCCGATAGCACTACACGCTCCAGGAATTGCCAGCTACTGCACATTCCCTTAATAACAAATGGACACCCCTTATGCGATCCCTGTAAAACGGTCGTTTGACCCCCAGGTTGAGAACCACTGCTCTAACTATTACAATTTTGCAACATTTAGTTGATACATTTCTCAGCATTATCTGTGGAGTATTAGCAACTATTGTATGAACTCTAACATCTGCCTTTAATGAAACTCAGGGATTCTACTCAGCAGGATAAAAAATGTATCCACTTTGGGGCAGATTTAGCAAGGGGCGAATTTCGATTTGCAAAAACTTCAAATTTGAATTCAAAAAGACCAAACAAAATTAATTTAAATATTATTTTTTCAATCGAATAGGTCAGTTTTCGATCGAATTTTAATCGTATGAATCAAAGTAATAGCGCATTCAATTGAATTCAATTGAATTCGATTCAAAGTTTTTCCCCCCAAAAAAAGTCCACTAATTGACTTGAAATAGGTTCTAGGAAGTCCCCCATAGGCTAAAACAGCAATTCAGCAGGTTTTAGATGGCAAATGGTCAACATTGAATTTCTAAAGAGACAGTACATGATAAATTTCAAAATTTGAATTTTCGAAATTTGGACTATTCCCTAGTCGAACTACACAAAAACAAATTAACAAATTTTGCCGTTTTTCACACATTATGCAATTAAGAATTTCGAGTAAAGAGGGGAAGGATGGGGGGGGAGAAGGGTTGGAGATCCAGCTTGCCTATCACTGGGGTGTACATTATCAGTGCTGGAAGAACTAAAATTGCAATTTTTTTTTATTCAAATTTTCTCTTTGACCCTTGATAAATCTGCCCCTTAATGTATAAATTTAGAACAGTTTACAGGGTCGGCGACCTCCCCCCCAGAGCTGCTTTACAGCTTTTTGCTTTACAAAAATTCATTTTTTCTCCTTGCCTGCATATCCATCCTTTTGATATATATATATTATATATATTCATATGAAGCAATATTTTTTTTATTTACAAAATGTACCTCTGTGCAAAAGCAACAGCTAAAATGTGGAACCTGATAACCAATGCATAGCTAGAAAGGAAATTTAGATATCAACAGTTATTAAGACATAAAACTGTGGTTATTAAGAAATGTAAGTTGCTTAAAAGTTAACTTTGGCCAGGGACACACTTTCTGCCCAGATACAATGTTATCCTTAGCACCATGACACAGTAATGCTTTAACCAATTTACTAAAGGCAATGCTTTTGATATGACATGATATGTGATATGTGTGTAATGGTCAGCTAGGGCAGAGTTCTCTCCGAGCTACCGAATGCTTCTGTATTCTGTGCTTGAATAAACTTCCTTCTCTGATTGAAACATTGCCAAGGGCATTGGCTAAATCATTGAGAACCACCCTCACTGAGGTATAGGACCCAACAGTTCTTCAACACAATTAACATCTTAACGAAACTGGTGCTCACCTATCCATAATGCCCACATTTTATAAAATGTCTTGATTCAGCCTTTGATTAAAAAGGTCAACTGGTCAACTTATACAGAGGGATATTGCTATTTATTGGCATTATTAAGTGAGCAACAGTAGGAGGTAAAGCAGATTTCCATTAAATAACAACCAGTTTGTTGGCATACAGGAGTAAAATAGGAATTTTACTTTGTTTTACCCAAGAGGGTGAAGTATTTTTTACCTATTCAATGGTAAGGTGTGGGAGTGTAAGTGCTCAAGTTTGAAAAATATGCAAGCAAGATCAGACAGCATGAAATTGGCAGGAGAATCATTGTATCTCAGACAAATAACTGGTATATGAATAATCTTATGTAACCAATATAATGTAAGAGAAGGTCTCTGCAGGTATGTACTTGTAGTGTTCAAATACTTTCCTTTTCATTCCCAATAACTTTATTGCTTCTAAATTAAGTCACACAGGATGGAGTCTTTGTTGACTCTGATTTCCCATATTATGCTCATATCCTAATCTAACCTACTTTCCACGGAATTACTCACTACTCCCACCATGTCTAGTTTAAGATCTCATCCCTCATCTAGTCAAACTCACTCCCAAAACAGCTATACCATTATCATTGGGCTGCAGCTTATACCTCGCAAAGAACCTGTAACCAATGGAAAAATCATCCCAGTTCTCTAAAAACCCAAAACCCAAAGCATTGCTAAAAATATTCCCATGTCTCACCAAGTGGTGGATATGAGAATAGCATTCAGTAGTAAAACACCCAAGTCCAACCATGACTCCTCCAATTACATTAAGAAGGAAAAACAATACCTTATGTGAAAGGAGCTGCATTGTACCTGGCTATTTCTGAGAGCACAGGATCAGGCACAATGACATGAGATGACTGCCTACACACCAATATTACAACTAAAATATATATTTATTGGTTCAATAATAACAATTTAAATGGTAGAATGAATTATTTGTAATGTACACAGTGTAATTTAGTAATAAAAAAATATTACAAAATCCTTTTAAGAACTTGCTATAACTTTGCCATTGGTGCTAATGGTCAGATCTTTTCCAGCCTCAAAATCTGTCTACTAGCTCCACCACATGTTGAACCAGGCAAACAACACTTTGGCAAGTAGGGTTCCTTGCAAGGGATTACACTATCCACTTTTCTAATACATTGAATCACTTAAAACTACAATCTTCTTTTCCTTGCTTCATACATGCCAGTTACATGCCTGTCCCCATATTGCAAATGTCTTGTTGTAGCCTTGCTGTGGACCAGTCACTGCTCTTCTGTTCCCCTACTTTTAAGGTGTTGTCTGTTATCCAAAAAGTTTTCAGTTGTTTTCAGATTGTTCAGCTGAAATAAAAACTTTATTCATTTGATTTCCAATGTTTATTTTTTAACATTTTTTCCAGAATTGAAGTTTAAAGTTCCTGGTGTTTCAGTCTGGCAACTCAAAAATCCAGGTGTAAATTCTGAACTGTTACAATCAGCTACATTAACTGATACAATTCTCAGCTGCCTGTGTGGTATTTTAGCTACTATTTTATCATTATACCAGCCACTCAGGGATTCAGCTCAGCAGAGCCAAATATAAGAAATGTCAACTAATGTAAAACGTATCAACTAATGTATCATTTAGAGTCAGTTCCCAGAGCTGCTTTAGAAAAAAATATAAAGGTGAAAAAATGGTTACAAATAAACTATCTGAAAACAACTGCACTGAAAAAAGTGTTCAACAACGCCCTTAACTGTTACAAACATGACTCCATCATTTACCTCAACTTGTCCCTCTCCACCTCTCCCTTCATTAGCCTACTCAATGCTACAAGTTTGCCCAGGAGCAGTAACTCACAGCAGCCAATCTGATTAGAAAATTATATTATACATACCTGGCTACCCTTACTTGGCATTTGTCTACCAGGTAGAGCTCTGGCCAACAACTCCAAATCCAGGGGTCCCTTCTCCCTGCAATAATTAACCAAATACATGTATATGATGCATGCTCCAGAATTTCCTAAAGAAAGTCAATATTTTTGAATCTTGTTAACTCCTCATTTCAATTTTAAGGGGCATATTAATTATGGATAATACACCACACATCAAGCTTCGTCATGTAAAAAATTAAAAAAATTTTATGCGTTTTTTCTTAAAGTGATTTCGGCCAGAAGCAATGTAAAATAATAGCCCCAAATATGGTGTTACGGAATTTTATGGTGACTGGTCCCAGGAATTGTCAATAAGATAAACAAAGCCTTTTAGTTACATGTTCATTTTCTTACAATTATCACCATAACATCACTTTGTAGTAATGATCGAAACTGGCCCATTTTTGCTTTGTCAAACAATTTACAAAACTGAAATGTCATCAAAACTTATTGGAGCCTATGGGAACATGAAATTAAATTGCAGGATTTTTTTGGGGAGGGGGTTGAATGGTGCGCCTGGTTTTGCACAGGTGCCCTGCTCAATTGACAATTGCCAGATAACAGCATAATACCTCTGATACTCGTCATGATGCAGGGATTTTAGCTGCGTTTATCTTGACACAAGGGAGTTAGATGTGGCGATCATGACGCAGGGATTATTTATATGTCAATATTGATGCAAGGACATCAGGTGTGTGTCGATCTTGACACAAAAATGACAGGCCGCACGGGAGGGGGTTTGGTGAGATATAAAAGGAGAGCATTTATTAAAGTATAAGTAAACCTTAAAAACAAGTGAATGTATAATTGATGAGGTTGCTATTCTACAAACTTTTACAATGTACAGTCATCTTTTTAATTCTAAGATATTAAACAATACATGTACTGTTAATATGAATTAATTTTGCTACAGCAACACTACCTGCTGGCCATTCTGACCACCAAGCAAGCAAGGAAGTTGTCAGGAGAAAGAAAGAGGCTGCTCTGATGTTCTACTGGTTTGGAAAAAAAATTAGAAACCTTTCTCAAATCTTATCTAACCAGAAGAGCAGCCCTCTTTCTTTCTCCTGACAATTTCCTTGACTACTTTGGTGGTCAGAATGGTTGGAAAAAGACCAGCAAATGGCGCTGTTGTAACAAAATTCATTCATATTAGCATTACATTTATCGTTTAATATCTTGGAATTAAAAAAATAAATAAAAAAAGTACATTGCAAAAGTGCTAAGAATAGCACCCTCATCAATTTTACATCCACTTATTTTAAAGAATTCATCCCTCCATTTTAAAAAGCTTTCCTCACCAAGACCCCTTCCCTTCTCCCCCCAGCCTAATTGATACCCGGGGCAAATGCTTTTAAGTCCATACTTACCCCACTGTGCAGATTCAGGCATCGGACTTCATGGGCGCCATCTTCAGCCACTTCTGTAATCTTCGGAATGAGTCCGCCGTTTCAGTAATTTTCCTGAGTTTCATCGCATGCCAGATTGCCCCAACTGCGCATCAACCAAAACACCGGTCTCATTTCGAAGATTACAGAAGCGGCTGAAGATGGCGCATGTAAAGTCCGATGCCTGAATCTTCACAGAGGGGTCAGTATGGACTTAGGGGCATTTGCCCGTGGTACCACTTAGGCAAAGGGGAGGAGGGAGAGGTGTTTGGTGGGGAAGGGGGTAGGGTTTTTTTTTTTTTAAATGTAGGGTTGAATTCTTCTTTAAAGGTTTACTTATACTTTAAGGTCATTTTTAAAAACTGCCCTTACCATGTTGACAAAAATAAATAATGTAGGGCACCTGGCTTTAAACTTGGGGTCGACAGAATCGTTGCTTTTAATAAATTTCACTTTATATGAACATGCTCTGTGGTCCACCCAATATAAGCAGTGATGTGTCCTTTCCTTCCACAAGTATGCAGGAGAATACAGTGTCAAAAAATTAACAACATTTCCCTTTTAAAGGAAAACTATAACTCCAAAACAAATACTTAAGCAACAGTTTATATCAAATTTAGCAGCATAATAAAGAATGTTATTTAATTAAGTGAATATTACCACCATTTCGTGATGGTCTGTGCGCTGCTTCAGAGATCACCTGACCAGAAATACTACAACTCTAAGGGGCAGATTTACTAAATTCATGTGAAGGATTCGAATATTCGCTCGAATAGTCTCTCAACTATTCGAATATGCAAATTAAGTATTTTCGACTATCGAATAGAGAATATCCGGTCGCATCGAATAGATTGAATAAATATATATTCGATCGTTCGACTATTCGCCAGTAGAAGCCTATGGGAATCCCTCATATGCTTTTTTTATAGTCTTTTGCTGAATTTCAATCGTACGATCGAATGCTTCCAACGTTCGATGCATACGATTTTGGCAAATATTCAAACTTTTTTTCTGCTACTTTTCACAGAATTGTTGAATCGTACGAATCTGGCGAATAGTCGAATATTTTATTCCTTTTTGGTGAATATTTATTCACCAAATATCCGCCAGTCGAATTCGAGGGCTAAAAGCCCTTAACAATTCGACACTTAGTAAATCTGCCCTTTACTGTAAAAGGAAGAAGTGTGGAAGCAAAAGACACAACTCTGTTTGTTAATTGGCTCATGTGACCTAACATATATATGGTTTGTTTGGTATGTTTGTATGCACTGTGAATCGTACAATCCCAGGGGGCGGCCCTTATTTTTTTAAATGGCAATTTTCTATTTCTGATTACCTAATGGTACAAACTACTAAAAAAGAATATTATTATGAAAATGTTTTAATTATATGAAGCAGGGTTTTACATACAAGATGTTTTATGCAATATTTTTTATAAAGACCTACATTGTTTGAGGGGTATAGTTTTCCTTTAAATAAGCAATGTTCCTCTTCACTGATCCCAATTTCGTCTGTAAAATTGAAGTCAATTTCTTAATTAAAGAATCAAGAATACTTGAAGAATAAAATCCCTTTTGGTATAATTACATCTGTGACTCTACAGCTGATTAGCAATTGATTAAGACATGTGCCAGCATGATTTCTGTGCAGTCTAGACAACTTTGTGCTGCAACTTTCACCACAGCTATAGAAAGACGTTGCAATAAAATGACTGTGACATCATCGGTGAAAAGAAATACTTACATGAGTTTTTACACATAAAAAACGCTATAATAAGTATTGAGGCTATCAAGCATTTTAGGAATCTACAAAGCAAAAGACCAGCGTCGCTCATTGTTCTGTCTACCCCTCCATTGTGGCCGTAGTGAATTTAAGGTTTTCCCCACTCTCATTTGAGGTCTTTTCAACTGAATCGATGGTCTATCACACAACAACGCCTACTAAATGAACTCTGAATAAATTACATGCGCCCACCTAGAACGTCGCAGCTTTCCCCTTGGCCTCATGGCTCACACTGTGAAGAAACGCGCAGCTGGTTAGGGCGGGAAGGTGTGCGCGCCAAAAGTAGAGCGCTGTAATCTCTTCAGTGCCGGGAGACTGAAGATCCGCCTCCCATAGCATTACAGCATTATTTCTGGCTCTGCGCTGTTGCTCAGTTATAATTATTGTTTGACTGTTTAAATGTAAAGCGTATAGCATAATGCCAACAATAATGGCTATAGTTATACTTTTCAATGCTTGCACATAAGCTGTAGTAGTAAAGGGATTTTGTTGGCTATGTACAATGCGCAGCCAACCTTTCTTTCTTTCCTCTGTATTTATCCTTCCTCCTGGTAACTTTCATCTTTTGGGTATCA
>CM044445.1:53757491-53768828 GCA_024363595.1 Xenopus borealis
TTAACTGATGCGTTTTGGAAAAAAACATTTCACCCATGACAAAATCCCTTTGGCATTGTCCTAAAGCTTCCTGAGGACTTTCACTTCCAAGTGCTTTGTTTTTGCTAATTACCTGTGCTGGTGTAGTAGCATAGATTCGTAGTTGCCATCGATTAGATAGCTTTAAAACACAACTAGGACGACTCTGTTGAATATAGTAGTGCTTGAGAGTTAAAACCCGTGGTCATGGGGTAAAAACATGAGTTTTGTCACAGTTTTTTCCCCCATGATTTCCTTTTATCCCCTTAGGACTCAAAAATTAATAAATCTGCCCCAACAGTTGCCTTAATTGCCTACCTTGAATATAATCAAAAAGAATAAACCAGCTAAGTAGAGGGCAACCCCTTCAGGTAATATGTAATACAACCCCTCCGTGTACTCATGGTTTTAACAATGACACTTTTAAGAATCATTTTTACAAATGCAATACTACATGCAATAACAGTATGCCAAGCTATGCTCTGTCTTGCAGACAGGAATTATTTCTTCTTCTCTGGTAAAAGAGACAATGAACCTTGAATTTCTTCCATGGACAAGTGAAAACTAAGGATCATTCCAGGAAATTAGGGACATTTTGATTTTTAACAATCTCTCTGATTACTAAAATGTAATGTAGCATAAAACTGCACATCACAATCATTATCTAGGTGAATGAACAGGCTATTATTATTGTTATTAGTAACAGCAGTATTAATAATAGCAAATTATTTGATTATAGTAACCTTTTAACTAACACTGTTTTTTTTTCTCCAGCATTGCCTTTCGTTACTACTTCCAGGATGGCAAGATATTCCCTATGTTGGCAGACATGAATTCTACTTCATCTCCTCATGTGGGTGGCATCTCTGGCCCCAGTGTCACCATTACCAACATCCCATATTTTGTCACAGAGGTGCTGACAGCTGTTCTCTCTGTGATAGGAAACATTTTGATTTGCTTGGCTGTGATAAGGGACAGAAGGCTTCGTACTGTCACCAATTACTTTCTTCTTTCATTGGCCATTGCTGATATCCTAGTTGGAGCTGTGGCTGTCCCCTGTGCCATTCTTCTGGACATGGGTGTGGCCCGCTGCAGCCTGTACTGCTGCCTTTTCATGCTATGTAACCTCATGACATTTTCTCTAGCCTCGATCTTTGGACTATTAGCTGTGGCTGTAGAGCGCTACATTTCTATTATGCGCCCCTTCCACTATCGTGCCTTTGTCACTCCTCGTACCTCCTTTCTTGTCATACTTGGTACTTGGATTCTAGCAGCAATTACAGGGCTCATGCCACTCATGGGCTGGCGGAAACCATTTCCACCAAACAGCGAATGCCTCTTTAGCAGCCTCATCTCTGAATCTTACATGGTCTATCTAATATTTTTCGGTTTTGTCATCCCACCATTAGCAGCCATGCTTGTTCTCTATGCCCGTATTTTCCTGGAAATTCGGAAACAGATCCGTCAGATTGCTGAATGGGAGGTAGAAATAAGCAGGAGGAGAAGAAGGCGCAGAATAGTAGTGAAAGAACTACGTATGGCCACATCACTTTTCATTGTAGTCTTCTGTTTTGTCATCTGCTGGCTTCCTATACATCTTCTAAATGTGGTGCACCTATTTTTTCCAAGCTGTGTGGTACCTGAAGATGTAATCCTTTCTGCTGTTATTCTTTCCCATGCTAACTCTGCCCTCAACCCAATAATTTATGTGTTTCGCATGAGTTCATTTCGACAGGCTGTGGAAGCCACCTTGTCCTGCTCTTGTGCCACCAAAGCAGTAGCAAGTAGGACAGGTTCCACGCATGTCAAACCCATAAAAGAGGAGAATACAGAAGGCAATGTTAGGAATGAATCACTACCTGGAAAGTGATATATCTTTTGCATACCCAAATGCACACTAATGATGCACCACAATGCGCATGCTGCAAAACTCTAACAAAAATGTCCTAATATGAAATGCCTAGTTACATAGTTAAATCAGGTTGAAAAAAGACCAAAAGTCCATCAAGTTCAAACCCTCCAAATGAAACTCAACATCCATACATACACACTCTTACACTGACTCTTCTGTATCCTCAAATAAATTATTTATATCCATATCTATACTAAATATAGAGTTTAGTATCACTTGGAAATCATGCTTGTCCAAGAAATCATCCAAGCAATTCTTAAAGGCATCAGCAACAGAATCAGCCATCACGACATCACCCAGCAGTGCATTCCACAGCCTCACTGTGAAGAGCCACCTACACTGCTTCAAATGAAAAGTTATTTTCTTCTTTTGAGGTGTCTATAATGTCCTCTAATGTACTTGCAAAGTGTAATCATGTGCCTTTGCAAGCTTTTTATCCAGAGAAAACATCCTCAACTTTACAGTCTAACCTCAAAATTTAAATCTTCCATCCCACTAACCAGTTTGGTCACACGTCTCTGCACTCTCTCCAGCTCATTTATATCCCTTTTGAGGACTGGAACCCAAAACTGCACTGCATACTCAGGTGAGGCCTTACAAAGCCTTACAAAGGCAACATTATGATTCATCTCTTGAGTTTATGCCCTTTTCTCTAATGCAAGACAGAACTTTATTTGCTTTAGTGGGCACAGAATGACACTGCCAAAAATAAAAGAAATTATCTACAAACCCCCGTAGATCCTTCTCAGTTAAGGAAACTCCCAACACACTGCCATTTAGTGTATAACTTGCATTTATATTATTTTTGCCAAAGTGCATAATCTTGCATTTATCGACATTGAACCTCAGTTTTCCAACTTTGTCAAATCACTTTGCAAAGTGGCAGTATCCTGCATGGAACCAATAGTTCTGGACAATTTTGAAAAAACAGAAATAGTACATTCAATGCCCTCCTCCAGGTCATTAAATCGATACTGACACGTTCCTATAAAAATCATAGCAACGTGTCAGTATGAAATAAATGCTGCATCTGGAATATTTCCCCTCAAAGCCCCCCTGCAAATCTGCCTCTTCAGACCCACGCTCATCTGACCATCTGACACTGCTAAATAATCTTCTCAACTGTTTCTGGGGGCGGCGCGATCCTTCCATAGGCTGATTATGACTCAAAACAGGACATCAGCCTATGGAACAATCACTCCGCCCCAGTCCTGCATCACTGAAGCAACCTGGAAGATCAGTTGGCTGTCAGCCGGTCTGCTGTACACAGGTGTGCGGGGCTGAAGCCAGCTTTGCAAGGGGCTGTGAGGGGGGAACTATTCCTTGCAGCATTTACTTCATACTTCACACGTTTTTATGATTGTTATAGGAGCGTGTCAGCATTGCTTTAATAAACAAGTTGAAGGACCAAGTATAGAGCCTGTGGTACTCCACTAACAACACTGGTTCCATCTACCACCACTCTTTATCCGTCAGTTCTCTATCCATGTACAAATACTATGTTCCAGGCCAACATTATTAATTTAACAGTAACCTTCTGTGTTGCAATTAATTTAACAGTAACCTTCTGTGTTGCACTGCATCAAATGATTTAGCAAAGATCTCACATCACCTATAAGTAGATCACATCCAGAGCAAACGAAAATAACCCATTTTAAAAAGTAATTAATCTACAAATGAAGGCAATGGAACAAAATATGCAACTGGTCTTACTTTTTTATACATTATTCATAAATAAGAAAATATGAAAATTAAAGACCAGTTAAAAAATTTACAAACACAAGTTAAATTAAGGGAACCTCGAGACAATATATATATTTTTTTACAATAAATAAACATATAATTGTAGGTAACTTAAGAACTAGGCCAAACTACCATTAACTCTAGGGTATGTTTTAATATTACCAAGAGAGTCTACAAAAACTTCTCTACATATTCCATAACATATTTCCATATTTCCTGCTCCTTTTTCAAATAGCTAAGTAGGCTCATAAAACTATTTATGAGGGCAAATAATGTGTCTTGTTTGTACTAGGAGGGACTAACTGTGACCACCACTAATGGAGGACTGGCCCTATCCAAAATGTACTTATTTACACTGGGGTGTTTCTCCTGCATGACTTCTCTGCAATAAATACACTATGGTGATATAAAATATATTGTGCTCTCCACGTACTACTTTTTTCTTACTTGGAATCTGTTGCAATCTTACATGGGGACTGCAGCCTGTTGAGAAGCATTAAAATACATGTTTGAAAGATAAAGGACAACACGGCATCCATTTAATCTCTACCCAAACCCTTATAACGCCCGTACTGCCCTACATGCCTCCAACCACCACCCCATTGAGGGCCTTGGCAATTACCTCTATATACATTGCCTCTTACAAGGATACATTGAAAACCCTGCACAGACCATTGTCCATGGCTTGGTAATCCTAGGTCATCCCTTTCCACACTTATGTCTTTACCTCCCACTGCAGGGCAATTTGGTCCTTCTCCAGCTAAACCCACGTCTAGAGATATTATAGAAACGCTGAACCCTTTCATCGAGCTTGCCAAGTCTGGGCAGAGGCTTGACTTGATTCTAGGGATGCACTGAATCCAAGATTCCGTTCGGGATTCGGCCAGGATTCAGCCTTTTTCAGCAGGATTTGGATTCAAATCCTTCTGCCTGGCCGAACCGAATCCTAATTTGCATATGCAAATTAGGGCCAGGGAGGGAAATCACGTGACTTTTTGGCACAAAACAAAGTAAAAAATGTTTTCCCCTTCCCGCCCATAATTTGCATATGCAAATTAGGGTTCGGATTCGGTTCGGTATTCGCCCAAATCTTTTGGGAAGGATTTGGGAGTTCAGCCAAATCTAAAATAGTGGATTCTGAGCATCCCTATTTGATTCACAAGCAATGGGAGGAAGCAACAGAGTCTACCTACAATTTCCTACGTTTGATAAAATACAGACTTATGCACACTAATTTCTCCGTCAAATTTATATAACCCCACTCAAACTACAAAGATTTGCTAAACAAACAGGAGTACCTTGGACTGTGGACCCAGTGGTCTGTTTTCTGGGGTGACAGATGATATACCTACGAATGCAGCTTGAATCTGTCACACGTGCCAAATGTTTCTAAAGGTGGCCATAGACGCAGAGATCTGCTCGTCTGGCAATGTGGCAAAACGAGCAGATCTCTCCCCGATATGCCCACATTGAAGTGGGCGATATCGGGCTGATCCGATCGTGTGCCCTAGGTCCCAACGATCAGATCATAATGCATCCGAAACGGGAGGTCGGATCGCAGCACCGCATACACTTGCAGATGCAATCCGACTGGGTTTTTTAACCTGTCCGATAGAGATCTGGCCGAATTTCGGGCAGATATCGATTGGGGAAGGCCGTCGGATGGCCCCACACACCGGCCGATAAGCTGCCGACTCAGCAGCTTTTATCGGCCCGTGTATAAGATGGTAATCATGCACTGAATGGGGGATATACCCATGTCCTTGACCTTCTGGAGCCCTTCCCCTTAATTAAATGACATACAAGACCAGGAGAGCTGATGACAAGTTTGACAAGCTCTGGGGGACTCGGTGTGATCTGGAACTCTGCTTCTCAAGCTGGTGAGACGTCCTTTACTGTTGACACCTTATGACTCATTACTATTTGCAACTAATTGTAATAATTACCTGCTCCTTTTGTATTTTTTGTAATGAAAACCAATGAAATGCTACTGTAATGTATCTTGCTTATTTTGTCTGTCAGGGATTTTACAGCAGTATGTAAATGTAATTGCTATTGAAAGCATTAATTGTCTGTCCTTTTCTATCCTCTGTCTATTCTCTGTACTATTAAACTGAAGCAATGCACTAGAAGTAACATTTTACCTGTGGAGCAGCTTGCAAAGTTTTGAGATAAACGGAGTCTTAGCTGAAAGACACTAGCTTCTTGCTGCATTATTTAATTTGCAGAAAGGCATAAGCAATTATATGTAATTGTGCATGAAAAACTGCATTAAATAAGGCATAACATTTTCTTTATCTATGCCATAAATATTGGGTTGAAGCTCCCCTTCAAAGGATTATATTTAATTTAAGTAAATTGTATTGATATCTCCTCTTATTTAAGATAAGGTGATACAACTCAATACACAGATATGTAAAAAAACTTTAAATATGAGGACATTTTCATTGTCCAGGAGCTTGTTTTCAGGATATCTGCAAAGCAACCAGAGAAAAGCAACACATCTTCAATGTCTGAGGATATATATGCATTCTGCCCGACAGCAATTAAAGTGTTATTACATGTTTTGTTTTCTTCAGCTTTGATATCCAGTCCTGCTGCTAGAGACCCATAGTACCAAGGTACCATTCTAGTGAGCATTGTCACTAATTATACCATTCTCCTGTAAACTTTGCCATCAGGGAGGGAGGCCAATTGAAGTCAATTAAGCCACTTGTTGACCTAAAAAATGGTTTGAAACCATCATATCCGGGCCCTGGGTTAATATTCCTGATCTAACAATTAAGAGGATGCACACTTATACATGCATAGCATTGTTTTCTTTGTTGTCCAGTTCTCGTCCTGAAGTGGTCAGTTGCAACTGCCATTGTTTGTATAGTGTCCAGAAAATAGCAACCAATCAACAATTGAAGTTAGAAAATTAAAACAAATAAGACTTATGGGCAACTGCAATTCTGCAAGTCATCTATTTTAGTAAAAAGCCTAACAGTCTAATGCTAATGCAGGGACCGGGATTTTTCCACAAGCTCAAATAGGACCCTACCTTTCGACTATTTTGTTCAAATTATAAGATAGAAACTACACAAGAATAGTTTGATCAAACTCCATGTGTGACAGTAGCCTTAACAGTTTGCCACTAATTTTCCATGTTTACATGACAACTAGTACAAACCTTATCTTATGACCCTAAAATACAATTCGCCTCTTATTTCTAGATGACTGCATGCAAACATTCCTGTGGGTAAAGAATAGAGGCCAAATTGTAAAGAGTACGCAAAAAATATGCTGTATACTTGGCAATGCTGGTGTGATCAATTGCTTACTAACTCTATTAGCAAGTTTAAATAGAAGTGGCATAACTCCATCTCCCAGTAATGGAGTGCCCTTATACTTCATTACGCCTGCAGTTAGGACCTTTTCTTTTAAACTATTTTGGTAGAAATAATATATCTGTAGGACACTTGTGACTAAACATAACAAGAAACTGCCAAAACATACATTGTTTTAACAAATATTCTTTATTACAAAAAAATCATGGTGGGACAGAGAGCACTTGTTACAAAAGGTTTTAAAGAAAAACTGTAGAGTGTAGGCTCAACTTCACACATTTTGACAATCTACAGGGTTCTTTCAAGGGGCAGAAAAAAAAAAAAGACATTTGGTGATCCTTAGAAACGCAAAGAAAACTATTTTACGTCAGGGTTCATATTTGTCCAGAGGAAATACAAGGAAGTTACAAAGAGATTAGTATCACTTTCCAGCAAGCAGCGGATTCCGAAGAACTACAATGACACTGTCTCCACGGACAAAAATCTTGGAGATATATCTGTCTTTGTTCACTGGTTTGGACTTCTTTTTACCCTTTCCACTCTTAGGGACTTCAGTCCACATTTCTTTGACATTTTCCAGTACCATGTTACAGTGCCTGGAGTAAGAGTGACAAAATATACCAATATGGTTAGAACAAAGAATTAAAGCAAAAAGAGTAAAATAGTGATTGTAGAATCAATTAAACAAAATACTATGAGATTTCCAAACAATGCTTATAGAGCACCATATTCAATTCAACTACTAGAAATCAAGAAATCCATGTACTCTCAAAATTTCTTGTCTGCTGTGTGTGCAAAAATGATCTTTCATGTGGTATTGTAACATAACTGTGTGTATATAGAGTGGGTCAGAATAAGTACCAAATTATGTGTTTTCCCACTTAATTCTATGTTTAAATCTAGTGTCAACATTTACGTTCTTGAGCACACGGCTCAGAGAATGAAAAGCAGAATCATTTTGCCATTAAAGGGGTGGTTCATGTCTAGGGATGCACCGAATACAGGATTCGGTTAGTTATTCGGCCATTTTCAGCAGGATTTGTCTGAATCCTTGTGCCTGGCCGCACCAAATCCATAAAATCATGTGACTTTTTGTTACAAAACAAGAAAGTAAAAACATTTTGTGCGCGGTTGGCTTTTGTCCTTCTCACTAATTTGCACATGCAAATGAGGGTTCGGATTCAGTTTGGCCGAATCTTTCACAATGGATTCGGGGGTTCCTCCAAATCCAAAATAAAGGATTTGATGCATCCCTATTCATGTCCAGGGTTTTTTTTTCCAAACGCATCAGTTAAAGGAAAGGGAAAGGCTGGAGACAATTGGGGGTGCAACTGTTCGGCACTCCCAAGTGATTGTAGTGACTTACCAAAACGGCCAGTGCTCCAATCAGGAGTAATCTGCACAGGCCACGGGTTATAGGAGTGAGCACCATGGAGAGATCCACTTCTGTTTTTGCGCAGCTGTGCATGCTTTAACTTTAAAGTCTGCTTTTTTGTTCAAACGCGCATGCGTCAGTCCGGGGAAGAAAAAGACTGTGTGAAAACTGATGTAGCTCTCTCCGTGGCGCTCACGCCTATAACCTGGGGCTGGTGCAGATTTATTGATAGGAAAAGACCCTTGTTTTTTTAACTTTGAACATTTGCTAATGATAAATTAGGGTGCAGGGGTCAATCTCCTTTTAAGTTTTTATCAACTTAGTACCTGTCAAAGGCTTTCACTCTGCCAAGCAACTTTTTGTTATTCCTACAGTTGATCAGGACTTGTGTGTTGTTCTTCACAGACTGTGTAAGCACAGATAGTGGCCCTGTGTTAAACTCCTCCTCTTCTCGCTTTTGGAGCTCTTCAGGCGTCATCTCACTTTTGGGCTTGTTAAGGAGACTCCTGAGGAGATTTAGAAAGGAGGCCAGTATTAAATTATAAGACATTATACAGGTTCGGGAGAGCAGGGTTTCAGGGGGGAAACTATTTGCAGCTCTTCACAGAGATTATACATCATTCACACCATTAATCAATAAAAATGAAGTTTAAATAACATTTCCAGGACACGTTTCTTATACCGGTATGGGATGCGGAATCCGGAAACCTGTTATCCAGAAAGTTCCTGTCTCCCATAGACTCCATTATAATGAAATAATGCAAATCTTTAAAAAGGATTTCCTTTTTCTCTGTAATAATAAAACAGCTTTGCTTATTGGAAGCAAACCCAGCCTCAAGGAGAATGGACTTCTGCTACTCTGCTCAAACGTTTTAACAGACCTGGAGGAGAATGGACTTCTGCTACATGGCTTCAAAATTCAAACATTGCTTTCAACTGTAACTATATTTACAAAAGCATTTTTAATTATGTATTGTGAATAGTTGTTTACTATTAAAGGACACCTATCATAGGAATATGATCCCCCTGGAACACACACATATCAATTGGAGAAACAATTCACCCCCCATAAAAATGTTGTGTAGCAATATGCCACCTGCACCAGCAGAAATCATCTGTAGTGAGCAACCATGTTTACTGAAATACATATGCATTAATGAGCAAGCTGGGGAATGCACTTATCAGGAGTATGACAGAGTGCAGGTAACTCTACATTTGTGAGGAGCAATTTAAAAAAAAAAAAAAAAACCTACTTGATGCACTAGCTTTTGAGGTTAGGTGTCCTTTTCCATTATGTAAAATCAGTTTTTGTGATCTACTTTAATCTAATTTTGCTCCACTTCTTTAAGGTACAGACGGCTAATTATAATAAGTAACCTTTTAAAGGATAAGTAAACCTTTAAAATACGTGAATGTGATACTGATGAGTGGCTCTTCTAAGCAATTTTGTAATTTACATTCATTATTTTGTTTATAGTCCAATATATTAAGGGATACATGTACTGTTAATATTAATGAATTTTGTTACAACAGAGGCACCTGTTGGTCAATATCCCACCATTCCGACCACTAAGTAGTCAAGGAAGTTGTCAGGACAAAGAAAGAGGCTAATTCTCTTCTGCTTAGGAAAGATGTGAGACAGGATTCTGATTTTATCCCTAAACAGATCATCATCAGCCTCTTTCTCCTGACAACTTCCTTGACTACTTGGTGGTCAGAATGGTAGGAAAATGACCAGTGGGAGACGCTGTTGTAACAAAATTCATTCCATACCTCCCAACTGTCCTGTTTTTAGAGGGACAGTCCCTCGTTTGACAGCTCCACCAGCAGTCCCTCGTTTGTACTGGAAAGTCAAGTTTTTCGCAGCACTGAACAGCCAGAACAAGAAACAAAGTTTCTAACTTAATTGGTTTTTGGCAGAGAGAGCAGAACAGCCACAGTGGCAGATAAGATACTTTTTAAACAATTTTTTTACTTCCAAAATGTTGGGAGGTGTGTTCATTCATATCAACAGTACGTGTATCCCATAATATATTGAAATAAAAACAAAAATAGTTAATGTAAATTCCAAAAGTGCTACCCTCATCAGATTTACATTCACTCATTTTAAAGGTTTACTTATCCTTTAACAATCACATAATAAAGGGAGTCGAATGATATAAATAGGATAAAACAGGGCACAGGCATTCAAAAATGCAAAAAGAATGGCAAGGGGAAAAAGCCAGCGTTTTCCTCAAAACCCCTCATTAGAAGGAAGAATGTCTTTAAAAATCCAATTTTATTGCAAAAGCCTAGGGGCAGGGGTATATGTGACAAACGCTTAGACATTCTGGAATCATGTATAAAGGAGACGGACCAAAATTGCTACTGGCGACTGCCAATCGCTTGTATGTAGTATTGTCCCGCATAGGAAAGTAATCATTTGACATGACGCAACGTTAACACTCACAATTCCCTACTATAAGGATGCAATAAACCAGAGCGCGCAGGGCTGTGCATTTATTAACTGAAGTTGATTATATACAAACGCCCATTTATATTATAATTGTACTACTTGTATTATTTAAAGGTGTGTTGCAACCATTCCACCGGTTACTCACATCTTTCTTTCTCGCTTCTCACGTTTTCCCGGCTTGTAGAACGCTTCCTTTGAAAGGTCGCTTCCGCTTCCGGTTCACATTAGAAGCTAGTTCCTGCTCTCAGCGTGTTTAGCGGGTGTATCTAGGTCCTACAGTGGTTAAAGGACCAGTAACCTAAAAACAATTTGTTTGTACCTAACAAAAACAAAAAACACAGACACATTTAAGTCTAAATTTGCGAAGTCTTTAAATAACTTACCAATATTCCGCCTCAGCGAAGGCGACATGGTGACAACTAGGGTTGCAGCTGGCTGGTATTTTACTGGTCCATTGGTAAAAATGATGGTTGATCCCAATGATATTAATAGGGAAAAACTTAAC
>CM044445.1:53771541-53799513 GCA_024363595.1 Xenopus borealis
GGGACCGAATGGGAGCTGTCTCCCACCGTCCACCTACGCTGCCCTACGCGTTTCGCCGTAACACCGGCTTCGTCAGGGGCATAGGTGTCGTGCGCGTCTTCTGTGGTGATTTAAATAAGCCGCCGGTAAATTGCCGGAGGTTTGGCTCGTTACGTCACTTCCGGTTTTCGAATTAGCGGATAGAGCAGAAGTTCCGCCCTTTCTATGTGACGGCTTCAAATTCTCACTGCGCATGACTATGCGCGACAATGCTTATATTGCCGCATAAAGGACATCATTATACACTGTAACAAAATGTTGCCAAACAATGTTTACTCAGTTGCTGATATAAAACGTATATTTTTCTTAACAAAGTTACTTATTTAGTCTGTGGCGAATTGAAACATCCAAGGAAAGAAAAGCACACATATGTAGCGATGGGTGACAGGACATGGAGAGTTTTAAATTATTAGTTATTAATTATAAAAAAGGAGTAAAAGTAAAACCCTCATTTAACCCATTAGGTGCTTTGCTATTCATGTTGTAGATCCATTCTGCCTCTCGTTGTAGAAGCTTTCTATCAAGATCCCCTATTCTTGTAGTGGTGTCACATTTCTCTATGCCAATAAATGACATTACTTTGGTGATGCCATCATGGACATCATTCACGTGATGGCAATTGGTGTGTTTCTTTTGTGTTTAACATCACCTACATGTTCCATGATCCTGCGTCTAAATTCTCTTATAGTTTTTCCCACATATTGCTTGCCACAGCTACATTGCATGAGGTAGATTATGCCTGATGTTTTACAATTTATATAATTCTTTATATGATATTGTGAGTTATCAGTGGTTCTGATGATCTTTAGCTGTACCGGCAGCTACATTGGTAAATTTATAATACCTTCCCTGGCATGTGTTTTACCGGCTAAGCCCGTAAAAATTATATTTGATCCTAATGTTATTAATAATTAAGATATAACTTACCAATACTCTGCTTCCGCTCCTCTTCAGAAAAGGCGACAGGGTGACACCTGGCCGCTATTTTACCGGCCTGGCCGGTAAAAATGATGGTTGATCCCAATGTTATTAATAGGGAAAAAAAGATTAATATATAGGCCGGTATTTTTTTGTAGAAAAGGTGGCAACCCTAGCAACGATCCATCGTTTGGAGCTCAATTTCTATCTCATATAGAAGGCAGAGAGGAGAAATCCTGATGCTTTTCATAAGGAGCGAAGCAGAGTATTGGTTAGTTATTTCTTAAAGGACCAGTAACATAAAAAAATTTAATTGTTTTAAAGTAATAAAAATGTAATGCAGTGTTGCCCTGCACTAATAATACTGGTGTGTTTACTTCAGAAACACTACTATTTTTTATATAAATAAGCTGCTATGATCATAAAATCAATATATTACATTAAATGTAGAACTACACGGACGTTTTCGGTGTGATCGACGCATGCAAAAAAAACCCTGGGACAAATTAAATCCGACGGAAATAAGGTAAGAAATACAAATGTCAGATGAAGTTGCAGCGTTGATCCAACACGACTTTTGGATGCAAATGCTGCATTCTGCATCCGACAGTCATGGTGTGTCAGATGAATGCTGCAACTTCATCCGAGATTTGTATTACTTACCTTATTTCCGTCGCAGGCATCTTGTCGCAGCATATCTGATCTAGCCGAAAACGTCTGTGTAGTTCTACCCTAACACATCAAGGTGTGGATTGGTATTTGTAAGTCTTCATTCCCAGAATTCCTTTTGTTTATCTAAGTCTTGTTAAGGAATACATAGACATAGCACAACCAGGGTCAGACTGGGCCCAGATCCGTGAAGCAGAGGCTTCTTCCTGCCGGCAAAAATACAGTGTGTCTGAGATACTACAGGATATAAAGTATAAGAAGTATTCTGTGTGACACTGGGGGGAATGGTGCAATTTTCTAGTGTATCTGGGTATGGGTAGGCTGTCTTAAATGTTATTAAAAGTGAAAAGTTGTGTGACATTCCTTTCTGTTGAAAAAGATCACATACTATTTCTGCTGTCTTATGTTCCTCATTGATATGGCAGCAGTCCATGTGTATCTGTAACAATTACACAATGGTTTTGTATAACCGGATTCGAAATTTGAACTTGCTTTTTGGTTTAGTCTATTCATATTAACAGTTTATTAAATTCCATTTAGTTTATATAAAGTGGTTTAGGAATTCTCCAAAGTTTACATTTTACAGAGAACTGTTCATCTATTTTTACTTTTACTGTGAGGCATAACAGCAGTTATTGGCTTATGAATAGTGACAAAAGTTGACTGTGATTTTATTGGTTAGCTTTCTATTCAGTATTTCTCCTATTCATGTTCCTTTTTGACTTCCAAACAACTGCCTGTTTGCTAGATGAAATTAAGCACAAGCATCCAGATAGTTCTTAACATTCCAATCCTAAGAACTGAAGAACGAAAAAAAAACAAATACAGGTATGGGACATGTTATCCAGAATGTTCTGGTCCTGGGGTTTTCCAGATAACAGATCTTTACGTTATTTGGATCTTCACACCTTCATTCTACTAGAAAATCATGTAAACATTAAATAAACCCAATATGCTGGTTTTGCTTCCAATAAGGATTAATTATATCTTAATTGGGATCAAGTACAAGGTACTGTTTTATTATTACAGAGAAAAAGGTAATTATTTTTAAAACTCTGAATTATTTGCTTATAATGGAGTCTATGGGAGATGGCCATTCCATAATTCAGAACTTTCTGGATTTAAAAAACCACAAAAAAGAAAGGCTAACTGGAAATTGTCTAATAATATTGCTGTCTACATTATGCTACAAGAAAAATCTGATCATCGTTATTAACCTTGATTCAGTTTGCAGGCCAAAACTGTGAGAACCAATAAATGTTTAGTTTGATGTTATCTACTTTATTTCATTTAGTTACTGTGCATTTTCTGAATGGCAAGGTCTGATACTGAAAATATATTCTGGAGTATTGCATGATTTGTCTTGTTTCCTTTCACAGCCACATTCTTTTTCAAAAGCTTGCAAAAAATTAAATTTCAGACATTAGTTGCCAAAACAAGATTATGTATCTCAAGCTTGGAAGCGGGGCCACGTTTTTATGGTATTGTAAAATGTGTTCCCAGGGCATTCAGTTGCTGACACATTACGATGTCCTTTCAAAATGTAAGCTGACTTAGGGTAGGGACAGACAGGGAGATTCGGGGAGATTCTGTCGCCTGGCGTTTTTAGCAGGCGACAATCTCCCCGAATTTCCTTCTCCCTGTATGCCGCTAGTATAAGTGACACACGCGGCGCGGCGATTTCCGGAATCGCCCGAAGATACCTGTCTGTCCCTACCCTAAATGTAACCTTTTGTCACTCCACAACTGATGAGGTGTTTTACTGCATTCTGAGCTGCAGTATTGGGTCTGGTGAAAGAAATGATAAAAAAAAGAGAATATTTTACTGGTGCATTTGATACTTGTCTTCATAGTGAATTCACAATGGAGATATAAAAGTCTCAACAGAATGGGGAAAAATATAGCCACACACAGATATGCACAGAAGAAACAACGCATTTAGACAATTCTAAAGGGAAACTGTCATGGGAAAACATGTTTTTTTAAAAACACATCAGTTAATAGTGCCGCTCCAGTAGACTTCTGCACTGAAATCCATTTTCAAAAGAGCAACAGATTTTTTTTTATTCAGGTTTGAAATATGACATGGGGCTAGCCATTTTGTAAATTTCCCAGCTGCCCCGGTCATGTGACTTGTGCCAGCACTTCAGGAGGGAACTGCTTTCTTGTAGGCTGTTGTTTTTCCTTCTCAATGTAACTGAATAGTACTCAGTGGGACATGGGTTTTTACTATTGAGTGCTGTTCTTAGATCTACCAGGCAGTTGTTATCTTGTGTTGGGGAGCTGTTATCTGGTTACCTTCTCATTGTTCTTTTGTTAGGCTGCTGGGTGGGGGAAAAGGAGGGGGTGATATCACTCCAGCTTGCAGTACAGCAGTAAAGAGTGATTGAAGTTTATCAGAGCACAAGTCACATGACTTGGGGCAGCTGGGATATTGACAATATGTCTAGCCCCATATCACATTTCAAAATGAAATATAAAAAAATCTGTTTACTCTTTTGAAAAATGGATTTCAATGCAGAATTCTTTGGGAACAGCACTATTTGATGCATTTAAAAAAATGTTCCCTTAATGACTGTCCAGTTCATTTTATATGTAGTAGTTACAGTTTATTATTGCTTGTAAAGACTGAACAAGGTTCCTTAATTTTTTGTCTGGGAAGTGATATTTGGTATTGGATTACCTACATAGCATATTTTACTTCACATACTATTCACATGGTCGAATTTCGAATTTTTTTCAATTCGAAATTCGACCATTGATAAATCTGCCCCTTGGTGTTGCTTAATTCTGTCTTGTTTATCACAAGAAGCCTGTCCCTGGCAAACTCATCAAGGAGCTCCACAGTCTCCACAATTCTTTTCTATAGTGAAATAAAATGTGTTTCTAAGCAACTTACCAATAAACATTTATTACACATTTCCAGTTTTTACATTGTAAATATAATTACTATTATAGGCAGTATTTGCCAGCCTGTTTATATTCTCTGTACTCCTGTCTCTGATTCTTGAGACCTGGAGGAGATATGGCTCCTGTTTGGAGGATCATAAATAGAGGCCAGTTTTTGGGTGGAGGACCCCATAGGGGGTTCTTAGGTCATTACTTATTGAGCACTATCTTCTGTTCCGTGTACTTTCCTATTGACCTTAATTGGTATTTTTTGGGTCATCTCAAGCCCATAATTATATCCTTTTCTGATGGAATCACCTTTGCACTGAGTCTCCTGCATCCCCGGTGATCTCATTAGGAAGCATTCTGTGGCAGGTAGAAGGCATTTCCTCCATTCAACTTTTTAACATTTTCATGATGGTTGTAATTTTAATGGAGGTCCTCACCCAAAAGCAGTTTTTTTCATGAGAAAAACAACGTAATTTTATGTAACTTTCAATGGTACTTTGTATCCTTAAGTTAAATGTGGTTTTGCTCAGATTATTATTCTTGTTTATTACAAGAAACCTGTTCCTGGCCAATTAAAGGGGTCCACCAGCAAACCATTTTTGTATAGTGAAAAATGTAATTCCAAGTAACTTTCCAATTTACATTCATTACAAATGTTCAATGGTTTTAAAATGTTTGTATTTTTGATTTGTAAATGTAATTTCTATTAAAAGCAATATTAATCTTTAACTCTAACAAAGCAGCAGAGGCCAGCTGAAGACCTTGAGCAAAACTGTTATCTGCTACACTGGGGTATATCTTTCAGATTGTGAAATAGAAATTGCCACTGTCCATCAGAGAGAAATATCACTGCTCTCTGTTCACTGTATAGGATTTTAGGTTCATATTTGTTAAGTGAAAGTGAGAATTGACCCAAAAAACATAAATAAGCCCCTAAAAATCACATATGAATGAATAGAGGGTGGTTAATCTTCCCATTTGCTTGCTGTTGTGAGCTCTGTATTTATCAATGTTGATGAGTCAGACTCAGAGAACAAAGAGGGATAAAAACTGCTTTCTATAGCAATTACATTTACTAGTAACTCTAAAATCAATGAAAATCATACTTAATTTTTTTTGGATTTCATGTATTTATTTAATTACACATAAAAAAATTGAGGTCCCCAGTAATAGTTTTCTCAGAATAGCATTTGTTGGGTGAGATATATGTTGAACAAATGATCAAAGCATTTAGTACTTAGCATTTAGTTCTCTCTGTGGAGTAATATTACTAGCAATCACTGTTTGCAACAGCGCAGAGCGTGGCGATTAATGCAAAAGTCGCAGCATTATGGCAAGACACCTGGAAAAGACAATTGTGAAATATTGCTGAGTATATAGAGCAATCCAATTACATAGTTTCTACTCACCAATCTCTGCTGACCTCTATCTGTAAATTTGTGCAAAGACTGTTAATGCTAGCTACCTTTCTAAAACATTTTGTGCAACCAAGGCAGCTTATACCTAGTTAGGAATAAATTATATGTTCTCATGTACAAATTTAATGTTCATTTTATTACTATGTTTTATGGGTTACTTCTGAATACAATGCAGAAAAGTACTTGTACCCGAGTCATTAAAGGGATCCTGTCATGGGAAAAATTTTTTTTTCAAAATGCATCAGTTAATAGTGCTGTTCCAGAAGAATTCTGCATTGAAATCCATTTCTCGATAGAGCAAACAGATTTTTTAATATTTCATTTTTAAATCTGACATGGGGCTAGACATTTTGTCAATTTCCCAGCTGCCCTATGTCATGTGACTTGTGCTCTGATAAACTTCAATCACTCTTTACTGCTGTACTGCAAGTTGGAGTGATATCACCCCCTCCCTTTCCCCCACCCAGCAGCCTAACAAAAGAACAATGGGAAGGTAACCAGATAACCGGTCCCTAACACAAGATAACAGCTGTCTGGTAGATCTAAGAACAGCACTCAATATTAAAAACCCATGTCCCACTGCGTACTATTCAGTTACATTGAGAAGGAAAAACAACAGCCTGCCAGAAAGCAGTTCCCTCCTGAAGTGCTGGCACAAGTCACATGACCGGGGCAGCTGGGAAATTGACAAAATGTCTAGCCCCATGTCAGATTTCAAAACTGAATATAAAAAAAATCTGTTTGCTCTTTTGAGAAATGGATTTCAGTGTAGAAGTCTACTGGAGAAGCACTATTAACTGATGAGTTTAAAAAAAAAAAAAAAAAAAAAAAAAACATGTTTTCCCATGACAGTTTCCCTTTAATGACTAATGAAAGTTTAAGAAAATAAAAATATCAAAGCTCTGTTGCTGTAGATCAGTGATCCCCAACCAGTAGCTCGTGAGCAACATGTTGCTCTCCAACCCTTTGGATGTTGCTCCCAGTGACCTCAAAGCAGGTGATTATTTTTGAATTCCTGGCTTAGAGGCAAGTTTTGGTTGTATAAAAACCAAGTGTACTGCCAAACATTCTCTCCTGTAGGCTGCCAGTCCATATAGGGGATACCAAAAAGCCAGTCAGAGCTCTTATTTGACATCCCCATGGACTTTTTCATGCTTGTGTTGCTCTCCAACTCTTTTTTAAATTTAAATGTGGCTCACGAGCAGAAAAGGTTGGGGACCCCTGCTGTAGATGTTGGGAGTATTGGATAGCTGGGAAAAGGTGAGACTACTTTACGGAATATTACGATTTTTCCCCGTCAATAACAACAGTTTCATCAGATCAATTTGTATACAATTTTGTATTAAACTGTTTTTATTAAATTTACAGTAAAGCTCATTCTCTTTGGAGAGTTTTCGAGTCCGTAGGTTGATAGTGCTTAGTGCTGTTACTGAACTCTAACATCTGTAAGAGTTAGTTGAATAGGAGTTGTCAAAACAGTACTGGTACATTTAAAAAAGACCAAAGGCTTTGATAAATATATACATTTTTTAAAACGTCATGAATATTTTTACTGATGTTAAAAAATGTCAATGTCTAGGAATTTTTTTAGGATTAGTTAACTTTGTATCACTGACTATATATAGGATCATGGCATAATAGTCTGTAGAACTCAGTCTGCACATAGGCTAACAGAATACAGAGAATATTTGGACTCACCTTTTTTCTTCCAAAATCCCGAGTGATTTTGCTCGTTCTCAACCCTATTTATTCACCACATTTGAGTGACCCAATTACACAGGAAGGCGTTTCCTGGTGACACTGGTAGAACAGCTGACTGGGTGGAATTTGTTATCAATATGTTTCTGTATTGTTTTAAGGAAAAGTAAAAAAACTGGAATGTTCTTTATGAATTTACACCTAATTTTGAATCCTGTCCAGAAAACACATTTTTTTAGAACTATAGTGAAAAAAAAAAAAAATCTAAATAAGAAACTTTCCAAATATAATCAGTGAACAATTCTGTACTATTTTGGTAATACGTTTAGCTTCAGTTTTCATTTCCGTGATAGTTCCCCTTTAAGGACAAATTTCCTACAGTTAAATTTAATCCATTAAAATGTTTGGATTACTGCAGCAACAAATTAGGGCTTAATTAATATGCAGGAAATCAGACATGGAATGAGACATTACTTGCATAGGGAGCCTATGAACTTTGAAGAGCTGTAGAAAATTATTATGAGACTCTGGGATTGGTACTGTGTCCCTATCAGTGATGTGACAGAGACATGCCATTTTCAAAGAGATATGTCATTAAAAGTGTTTATTGGTGATGCTCCTCTCTGTGGGTGCCATGTTTCTGCCTGACAGGAACCCTGCCATTCATGGTGGGTAAAGGTTTGAACACTGCATGGCCAATATAACATAAGCCTAAATAAGCCTAAATTGTGCATGCATATTTACTGATTGGTTAAGACGGAACATGATAGTAGATGAACCTTACTTATAAATAAGTCATGTGCAGCATGAGTATAATTTTCTTTTATTCCCATACCATGCAATGTGCAGATTGTTGCCAGTTTCCCTGCAGAGCAGTGCCCTAGTATCTGTCTTTGCACCTGGTTCAGTGTCCCTGAGTCTTTGATAAGCAGAAACACAAATAAGAGTTTCTGTTTATTTTTATTATTTATTTGAGTTTAGAATAGCACATCCAACCTTGTAAGGCCTAGATAAGGATTAACTTTGGTTTATGATGACAAGTATATTAAACTATACTGTCCTAAAAGAATGAAGGATTAAGGGCAGGGGCACATGAGCAGATTCGCAGAGATTTAGTCGCCAGGCGACTAATCACCTCTTCTTCGGGTGACCGAACTGCTTTCCCCCTGCTAAAATGAAAAATCACCTGCGGCAATGCACTTGTGGCCCTTCGATTTATGAAGTCCCCTGAAGTTTCCTTGTGAGGCAACTTCGGAAATTGAAGCCATTGCGCTGGCGGTTTCTCATTATAGCAGGTGGAAGGCCCGTGTGCCCTAAAACACCTAGATGCTACTGAAACAAAAATTAAAAAAATACTTTGTCTTGTCAACAGCAGATCAAAACAAATTACTGAGGAATCACTCCTACGCTTCTTGATGTGCCTACACCCTGATACATTGCCTTGGCACACGTGCTTTCATCGCTGAAATGTAAATTGTTGCATTTTGGCACAGAAATCCACCATATGTGCCTGGACCCCGCCCGACACAATGTATATGGGCATAGGCACATCAAGATGTGTATGAGCTAATGTGATACAGTCATACAGTAGCTAGCCTGTATTATATCACTGTATATATCCCTGGAATAAGGTACAGAGGGAATTTTCTGAAACTGTGTAAGGCTAGATGGATGGAATTTTGCCTGATGTACATTACAAAAAACAAATACTCTATAATGTAACCTAAAGTAGAGGGGTGTTGTGGGAACAACCAACATCTTCCTTAATCATCAACAAGGTAGTTATATAGAACATAGAAAAAAATGGCCCGTTTTAGGAACATGCACATAATTCATGCACTTAAAAAATAAAAGAAATCAAGATAAAAATGCAAGTCTGTTGAAAATTCCTTGTTCAGTATAATAATTAATTAGATCTTAATAATAACTTTATACTAACTGTAAGCCAGTTGCATGTGTAGGTGCAACATGTTAAAGGGACCCTGTCATGGGAAAAAGAAAAATTTCAAAATGCATCAGTTAATAGTGTTCTTCCAGAAGAATTCTGCACTGAAATCCATTTCTCAAAAGAGCAAACACATTTTTTTATATTTTATATTTTGAAATCTGACATGGGGCTAGACATATTGTCAATTTCCCAGCTGCCCAAAGTCATGTGACTTGTGCTCTGATAAACTACAATCACTCTTTACTGCTGTACTGCAAGTTGGAGTGATATCCCCCCTCCCTTTCCCCCACCCAGCAGCCTAACAACAGAACAATGGGAAGGTAACCAGATAACAACTACCTAACACAAGATAACAGCTGCCTGGTAGATCTAAGAACAGCACTCAATAGTAAAACCCATGTCCCACTGCGTTCTATTCAGTTACATTGAGAAGGAAAAACAACAGCCTGCCAGAAAGCAGTTCCCTCCTAAAGTGCTGGCAGCAAACTGGAAAATGAGGTTTAATGTTGATAAATGCAAGGTTATGCACTTTGGCAAAAATAATATAAATGCAAGTTATACACTAAATGGCAGTGTGTTGGGAGTTTCCTTAAGTGAGAAGGATCTTGGGGTTTTTATAGATAAGTTGTCTAATTCTGGGCAGTGTCATTCTGTAGCTACTAAAGCAAATAAAGTTCTGTCCTGCATAAAAAAGGGCATAAACTCAAGGGATGAAAACATAATTATACCTCTTTATAGATCCCTAGTAAGACCTCATCTGGAGTGTGCAGTGCAGTTTTGGACTCCAGTCCTTAGGAGGGATGTAAATGAGCTGGAGAGAGTGCAGAGACGTGCAACTAAACTGGTTAGAGGGATGGAAGACTTAAATTATGAGGGGAGACTGTCCAGGTTGGGGTTGTTTTCTCTGGAAAAAAGGCGCTTGCAAGGGGACATGATTACACTTTACAAATATATGCGAGGACATTATAGACAAATATCAGGGGACCTTTTTACACATAAAGAGGATCACCGCACCAGAGGCCACCCCTTCAGACTAGAAGAAAAGGACTTTCATTTGAAGCAGCGTAGGTGGTTCTTCACAGTCAGGATGGTGAGGTTGTGGAATGCACTGCCGGGTGATGTTGTGATGGCTCATTCTGTTGATGCTTTTAAGAGGGGTTTGGATGATTTTTTGGACAGACATAATATCAAAGGCTATTTTGATACTAAAATCTACAGTTAGTATAGCTATGGGCATAAATGGTTTGTGTTTGAAAGAGTGGAGATGTGTGTGTATTTATGCTGGGTTTTTAATTTGGAGGGGTTGAACTTGATGGACTCGGTCTTTTTTCAACCCAATTTAACTATGTAAATATGTAAGTCACATGACCAGGGGCAGCTGGGAAATTGACAAAATGTCTAGCCCCTGTCACATTTCAAAACTGAATATTAAAAAAATCTGTTTGCTCTTTTGAGAAATGGATTTCAGTGCAGAAGTCTACTGGAGCAGCACTATTAACTGATGCGTTTAAAAAAAAAAAAAACGTTTTCCCATGACAGTTTCCCTTTAAAGTGATACTGACTAAAAAATGACTTTTTAACAAATGAATGTACATTAAGGGGCAGATGTATCATTGGTCAAATTTCTAATTTAAAAAAATTCAAAATTCGACCATGAATAGAATGGAAGTAAAATCCTTCGAATTCGAAGGATTTTACTGCTATTTGATTGGTCGAACGATCGGATAGTAAAAATGTGATCGATCAATTAAATCATTCGAATCGATTCGAACGGTTTTAACCCTTCGATCGAATTTTTACTATTCAATCAAAATTCGACCAAACAACTTCGGCAGATTGAAACTGGCAGTCGAATAAACATTTAAAGGGTAAGTAATTCGATAGTCCAGTATTTGAATAGATTTTTAATCGAATTATTCAAATTTACTGAATTCACTGGTCGAATTTACCTAATTTGCATATTCGAAATTCAAATCTATTTGAAAATTCGATCGAATTTCGAATCATTCATGGGAATTTAGTAAATCTGCCCCTAAATTTTACCTGTAGGTCATGTTGATCATTTTTTGCTGAAAGGTTTTTTTTTATATATAATTGTTAGTTGAAGTTCCTAAGCCTGACTCTCTGACTTTGCCAACCTGACTGTCCCATCTCACTCTGTTCGTTACAGTTTCTAATGCTAATGGACTCCTGCTGCACAACTATGGCAGCCCCTATGCAGGAACAGATCAGACAGGTAATGTAAAAGCATCATGCAAATACTTTATGGCAAAGTTAGAAGTAGCTTTCAAAGCCAATATTTTAATAGATATAAAAAAGCATTTAATTTCAGATGTCATTATCTCTTTAAGGCAACCGGAGAAGTAATTGCACCTCAAGGCAGTTGTTCATTGCAGGGTTCCCTTGCGTCTGTGGACCATGTACTATGAATCTTGCATGTGAACTGGCATGTTAAACTTTACACTTGCATTCATAAATGAGCCTTTAAATGTTATAACAGAAGAACTGAGGAGATATGGCAACGGAAAATAGTTATATTAAGTGTCTTATAGATTTGCAAAGGTGGTTCATGATTCAAAGTCTGCATTATAATGTTTTGGGGAAAGAAAACTTTATTCTCAGACAGAAAACTTCTGAAATCCAAATCACTAGTCACCCAACATTGCTTACATAATGCATGGACTATAGCAAGAAAGGGAAAGTTGTGCTCACCACTAAATTTTAAACCATTAAGGCACTGAAGTACTCATTTTTGTCGAAAGGAATGAAAAAATATAATTGGGCCACTTAAAATGTAATTATTGATTGCCAATGGACACTTTTGTTCACGCCCAACTTTTCACACGGATGTACCGCCCACAATTTGCCCTATTTAGCACAGGCTTGAGAAAGGGTCCTGCAAGGCCCGAAATATTGCCATTTGTTGTATGCTCACATGTTTTGAGCAAATAAACTGACTTTGATACACCATTCATTGGACTTTTATACTAAATATCTGACCAGTGGCAGGTTGGACTAGCACTGTTTAAGCACCTGACCTGAGAAAGGATACAGTCGCATATGACATGTAAAGGGCTTGGGGCTTCTGCACTGAACTGAAACAGGCAATGCAGTGTTTACTGCAGAGGTGTGCTTCACTTGTGTTTGGCTTAGTGTCCCTGAATCTTTGATTAAATGCAACAAACATAGTCCAATGCTTCTCTTGTTTGTTTTGTTAGGAGTAAGAAATAATAATAAAATCCTATATGAGCAGCATAAACAAGGTTTCATGTAAACAAACATTTATTTTGGATGCCTCTATAATTTTCTTTTTTTAGGAGTGGTGATATAGGAAAATATTTTGGCCAAACTAATAGAGCAGAGTAGGTCAAAAATATGCAATTGTTACATGTAAGAAAAATAAAACATATTTTACAATTCACTAATGGGGGCAGCACGTTTTTGAATTGAGGTAGCTACATGAGCTCTTCTAGTTTTACCAGTGATATTATTCCAATCTTTTATCACAGCCATTAGGAAATTCAATCTATTTAACATTATTTGTTTTTCTTCATATAACCTGCCACATGCAGACCAAGAGAGAATCTCAGATTGCCTCAAAAGAAAAGGCTTTGTAGTGTTATTGACAACTAGGCTGTATGCTTGCATATCTGCATATTTTTAGAAATTAAATAAATACTGACACCATCCCCATCATTTATATCCATCATAGCTTTGAATGCTCTTTATAATTTTTCCATAAAAGTATTTGCCTGATGCTTTTACATAACCTTTTCTTACCCCCATGTTCCTGTATGAGGGGGGCTGCCTTATTTGTGCAGCAGGAGTCGGTTAGTATTACTCTAACTCTCTAACTGAACAACTGAGATGGGACAGTCAGGTTTTCATAGTAGTTCCATAGGCACCAAAGAATTTCCTTCACCTGGCATTATCAGAGACATCCAGTTATATCAGGTTTATTTTGGGTCAGTCTTGTAGCTACCAATGTCTTGCTAATAATTGTCTTCTTACATGTTACAAGTTTACAGGTTGTAGGCCCAGTAACTCTATTGTAGGATTCATAGGTAGGGTCAAGTTTTTCACTTCATCAAGTTAAGTACTTTGGCCCAGCAGTTTTATGTACTATATGAACTTCCGAATTAAGCAACTGGAGGTGGCTGGAAGTGTTCAAATTAAAGTTATTTTGGAGGAAAAGAATGGCCAATTATGTCTTATTTTTATGTTATTGTTGTACTTCTCAGGAATAAGTTGTTATGACTCATCTCATTTAGATTATTCAATTATTCTAAAGGACTATTTTTAGATGTAAATAGTTGCATGTCTTCATGCACTCACAAACATGGAAACAACCATGTGCCTGTATAGCTTTCTGAAAAGTTAAATCGAATCAAATGTCATTTTACAAATTGCAGATGAATTTTTAAATGGATGGACTCATTACAGGTGTGTTATTACACAATGGTCTTGAGAAGTCAAAATAACAAACGATGGGCTACTGGACCGGGAAACAGATTTACAAAGTACTCGTAAGGCCTTTAAATGTTAAAATGATCTCTCCCAGCTAGAATGAGATTGACAGCTCAGTGGCCTTGATATCTCCAAAGATTCATTAACAGAATTATATCTTAGTCATGTGTGCACACAAACATACGTCTAAAAATATGTCTAAAACCTTTATTTTTCTTTGAGGTGATAAATTTGTAGATATCAAATACTGATCTTCTGTAGACATTAAACAGGCTAATAATATATACTTCCCTAACCAAACCCCAATTGCAAGTTTGTATTTTAATTTTGCTTATGGCATAATTTAGGCATTGAGCTGGCTTTGCACAGATTCACAAAGAGTGATTCACATGCTGTGATACCCTCGTGGGTCTCTTTGAGATTGCATATGCTTTATTGGGAAACCCCATTTTTGGCAGAGCATGACATCTTAAGTGGTGCCTTGAAGGCAGATCTTCTTTATTGTATTAGTTGAAGTGGATATATATTGCTTGTTATCTCTGGTAGTATTTTAATTGCAAAACTTACAAGGACTAGGGCTCATATATAAAGACTGGCAGGTAACCCATAGCAATCAATGACCCCCATTGTCCATATGAGGCCAGGTCACTCTTTCTCAAGGAAGACAATTTTTTCGTTTGGCATCCATGCTAAAAATCTAATATTTCACTCAGGAAAGTGACAAGAATGTGACAGAGATTGAGGACAGTTGGACGGTGAAGATTCTCTTCTGTGTCATCATGGGTATGCCAGACTGCTGGGAATGGGGTAGAAATTACATGGAGAACAGGAACACCTGAGAGAAATATTGACACCAGGAAAAGGTAAAATGAAAAATAGAGCTTATTTGAATCAACGGTCAGTGAATTAAATAACTAAGTTAGCAAAAGACAAAAAAAATTAAAAACAATGAAAGCAATCTAACCTCTCTTTAAAAAGGGTATGTGATCATCTTCAACAGGACCATAATAAAAATCAGGTCTGAAGTAAGTGTGCTCAGATGGATGTGATTGCAGGAGGCCAAGATTATGCAACCGTTTCTCTAGAATGTGCAAAAAAAGAACAAAATTGAGGAACACACTAAATGATATAACAATAAGAGTTGAAACGTGCAAGCAGTCTCACCAAGTGTACATAATCGCAAAAAGTGGCTGCGAGTCTCACTAAAATGATTTAGAATGAGAAGGTCTGGGGCTCCTAGCAGGTCAAGAAGAACAAACAGAACCTGTAAAGAGACATAAATGTGACATAACTATTTGTAATTTCACAAGCCCATTTCTCTACTGAAAAAAAAAAAAATCCCTTTTCTCACTATTGCACTGAGATGGTTTCCACCTCCTGGTAGTTCAGTCGTCTCCAGGCGCTGGGCCAAATGTCGTGCCCCATACAATGAATCAGTCGCTGACCATTCAGCTAGAGCCTCCTCGCCATCCAAGAAAAACAACTGTAAGGTGAGCGCGGAACCCTACTGGACAGATGTTACAGAAAAGCCCATCAAATATTTAATGTATGTGATAGATATGCTAAACTAACAATAAACTAATTAGAGCATGAAATGGGAAAAACACAAAAGTTTAGAATAAGTTACCAAAATGTACTTCGGAATACAATAAAATTAGAAGTTCTGAGATAGCCTCCATATTTCTTGGGGGGGGGGGGGCAAGTATTACATGCAATTGAACACACTGTTATACTGCTACACCTAAACATAGAGGGTATTGTAATATTGTTAAAGGGGTGGTTAACCTTTAAGTTAACTTTCAGCATTTTATAGAATGGCTAATGCTAAACAACTTTTCTGTTGGCCTACATTTATTCCTTTTTTTAGAGTAAATTAATTATTTGCCTGCTTCTTTTGACTTTTTCCAGCTTTCAAATGGGGGTCACTGACCCCATCTAAAAAAACAAATGCTCTTTAAGGCTACTGCTATTAATTATTAATCGTTCTATTCAGGCATTTCCTATTCATATTCCAGTTTCTTATTCAAAATCACGCCTGGTTGCAAACTGGAGAGCTGCTGAATATAAAGCTAACATAACTCAAAAACCACTAATAATAAAAAAAATTAAAACCAATTGCAAAAATGTCTCAGAATATCACTCTCTACATACTGAAAGTTAATTTAAAGGCAAACAACTCCTTTAATCACCTGGACCATCTATTTTGGCAGTATGCTTTTAAGATTGCTGACCACTTCAACCTTTATGAACATGGTTGGGGGAAAAATGTTAAGGTATAAGTTAATAGGCTGGTTTCTATTTTATGACTGGTCATTTACATCAAAGGGTTATTTATTAAAACTCAACTTTTTCTCATTATTTTCAAAATAAAAACTTAATATAACTCCCAACCACGATTTGGCTTAATTTCCTAAAAAATCTGAATGAATCAGAATTGTACATGTGGGAAAAGTATCGACAAAATCGTACAACAAAGGCCACAAATTTATCGGATTTTCAAAAGAAAAACAGTGTGAAAATGTCCAAGAAGGCAAGAAACATCTTCCAATTGTAAAAGGGACATTATTGACCTCTACATGACTTCTATTTTTAGAAGCTTTGGAGCATAAATCTTGAAAAATGTAAGTTTTTTTTCTCTGAAAAAAATCAGATTTTCCCCCTTAAAAACTCGATCGGAAAAATTTGAGGCTTAATATATAGGCCCCCAAGGGTGTATATTTGTTTTCATTTTCCTGTTATTAAATGGAAACTGGCGTATTCTTTGCAGTACAATATTTCAATCAAGTCATGAGAAATTAACTAGCTTTGGCAGATATATAAACAAAATATTTTTTTCAGAGAACAAGACAAAAAACTGTGGTAAACCCAAATGTCTTGTTCACCCTGTCCTTGAGTTTCCGGAGCTGATTGTCTAGTGCTGTAACAGCTTCAAGCATCAAAGAACACGGTACAGCCGAGTCAGTAGCCCCAATGAATGGACGGCCTTTCTTATCTGGAAGAAACCACTTTGAGTCTAGATGACAAGCAAGGACAAGTCGTTGAGGGGCATTGGGGTCCAGAGTAGCGACCACACTTCCAAAAGATAATGATCCACGAGGGGTGACTGCATCAAACAAATCCATGTCAACTGTCCAACCAGAAGACAAAGATCGCAAATGATTTGATATAAGCTGAAAAGTAAAAAAAAAAATCACTAGTTAATTTTACTCTGCCCTATACAGTTAAGCATGGTACAAACAACATAATATTGGTAATTCTGTGGTAAATCCAAATGTCTTGTTCAAAATGGCTGACTGTTGCTCATATGTACATGTCCAAACTGAAAAGATCTGCCTGTTCAGCAGGTCTGCCCATAAAAGTCCTGCGGAGAGCAAATTAAAAGACTAGATGTTATGGGTTTCTGTCCTTGTGCAGTTGGACAACTGTTAGTATCTCACCTCTCGGACCATAAGATTGCCTTCACTCCCAGGTGGCCTTTCAATCAGCATTGGCCTCAGGAATGATGACCACAGACGTTCTGCATTCACCTTGGAGACAATACGTCTGATATGACTAGTGGGCAGTGCCTTAGGAACAATCTGCAACAAAAAAAAAAAGTGATCCAGGCATTACTATAAGCTTTACTGGAGACAAAGAATATAATATACTAACTGCAACCTGAAATGACCATGTACCCTCAAGCTAACTAGAATAGCACACACAAGTGCAAGGCTTTTAAATTAAAAGACAGAATACAAGTTCAATCCTTGCCACAAGTCCCTTAGCAAAAACTCTCACTAAGGCACTTGTAATGATAGTTACCCCAATGTTACCATCTCAACAAGGTGAAAGTCACCTCCTGGGCAACCTGCACCTTTACTGGTGACTGGTCAACCCCTATGTTTGCAGCTTCTTCCTACCTCTACCTAGATATGCTCTTCAAGTTGGCTACTGCTGAGGGTATCCCTCCTTTTGGGTGCTAATCCATGGGCCCTTCTATCTTCCCTCAGTCCCTGAGAATCCTACAGGCTGCCTAGTCACCATTCAGATTATTGAAAACATTACTGACAGTAAAGGGAATACCTATGTTCCCTACACAAGCATAAAAGCTTTGCTCCTTGACGATTTGCTTTAAATGTTGTTAATGGCACCAGAGAATGCTTTAGCCAATGTCACAAGTGGAATAAAACGTTTGCAAATGTTGCCAAGCAAATAAACAGGGTACACAATTCTGTGACCTAAATTACACCTGGTGCACGTTCAAAAGTGGTGCATTGTAACACAAATGTAAAGCACCTACCTCCCTGCTACCTTTGCTGGACATTTCTTACCTATTTGCCAAAACGATTTTAAAAAGTGGCCTGCAAAATGCATGCTTTTTTCTTGCTGTGTGAAATCAGGTTACAATGTGTACCTGGACTCATTTTACATGTGCATAAAAATATATATTTATATAGCATTACTGTATAAACAGTGCTGCATGTTTTTACAAATGAGAACAAACACTACAATTAATATGCACAGATTTGTTGACAAGTGCTAATATATACACATATATACACACATACATAAACAAACTCTGTGCCAACTTGTCAACATCCATTTCCATGTAATGTTTACTTATGCTTAAAGGGTGCCTGTCATGGGAAAACATGTTTTCATTTTTTTTAAAACACATAAGTTAATAGTGCTGCTCCAGTAGACTTCTGCACTGAAATCCATTTCTCAAAAGAGCAAATAGATTTATTTATATTTGATTTTGAAATCGGACATGGAGCTATACATATTGTAAATTTCCCAGCTGCCCCTGGTCATGTGACTTGTGCCAGCACTTTAGGAGGGAGCTGATTTCTGGCAGGCTGTTGTTTTTCTTTCTCAGTGTAACTGAAGGAGTCACAGTGAGACATGGGTTTTTTAATATTGAGTATTGTTCTTAGATCTACCAGGCAGCTGTTATCTTGTGTAAGGGAGCTGTTATCTGGTTACCTTCCCATTGACTATGAAGATTTTCATTCATCCAGGTCATGGTATATCTAATATAAGTATAAACACCTCTGTAAACTTCAGATGTCACCTCTTGGAAGAGTTACAATGTGCCATTGTGATTAGATTAGTGGAAGAGTTTATATGCCGAGAACTTCCCATGTCAGTCATTTGAACTGAAGAAGCTGCTCGGATGAGTAGTGAAATGTCTTCTATGATTACTCAGCAAATTCATTTGTGTTTTAGAATACTTAGATTAGATTTACCTTCCCATTGTTCTGTTGTTAGGCTGCTGAGGGGGAAAAGGGAGGGGTGATATCACTCCAACTTGCACTACAGCAGTAAAGAGTGATTGAAGTTTATAAGAGCACAAGTCACATGACTTGCGGCAGTTGGGAAATTGACAATATGTCAAGCCCCATGTCACATTTCAAAATGACATATTAAAAAAAATCTTTTTGCTCTGGAGTTCTGCTGGAGCAGCACTATTAACTGATGCATTTTGAGAAAAAAAATTTTTTCCCAGTTTCCCAGGACAGTATGCTTTTAAGGTGAACGACGGATCCAAATACCACTCTTTGAAGTATAGACAGCCCAGGGTTTATTAGAATACATATATAGTGTATTTAATCTTCCAGCCTCCTTGCCAAATAAGGCTACACAAATAGCAGATAAAAAGTGTGTGCTGGTCTTTCCAGCTGTACAATAGAGAACTCTAGCATAACTAAAAGGAAATTGGCTGCATTTAGCCAATCAGCACTGGGACCCTAAACTCCCACATGCGCTGTCACTGCCCCCTACCGACGTACAATATATTTGCCGCTCCAGCCTGTCATATTGTCTAACACGTATTTTGGAACAATTTTCACACTGTAGTCTTTTCAGCTGTCGCCGCATTCACCATTTTGTTACATGCAGCCCGTCACACAAAGGCAAAAACAAATGCACCACCGTGTGCTGTCGCAGAATAAATGTACGCCGGCGCATGTGCCTTTGAGTCCTCACCTCCCCACTGCTCCTTGTTCCTTTTCTTGCATTCTCTCTCACTGTACCGCTCACTTCCCAATTTTCCCAAAGCAGTATCAAGGCACCAATCAGGACCCCTGCCCCTAGCACGAAAAGAGACCGGTACTTCCGGGGCCACCTCCCTGATACCGGCTGCTGCCCCGCAGATACACGAAGATTACTGCCAGTCCGGCGGGGAGCCATCGGGCCGAAAACCGACCAATCAGCAGAAAGGGATCTTCGCAATACAAACGCTCAGCCAATCCGAAAAAAAGAGGTGATATCGTCATTTTATTGAACCGACGCAACCATAGTACAGTGCAACTGACTGTAAAGTAGGGATTGGGTATAAGCGATAGCAATCAAAACAGTCAGGGAGCGTGCGTGTGAGCGTGCCATCCAATGAAACAGCGCGCCCAGCAGCTAATGACACGTCATCTGTCTAAGCGCCAATTTTGATCAAATTTGTAAGGATTAGTGAGGGGAATTTGTCGCTGTGAGCGCAAATCGTGAAACCTTCATTTGACATAACCTGATTGTTTGTTATTTCTTATTTTATAGTCTTTTTGTAGCCCCAACAATATGTAATGCATTTCGCTGGCTTTACATTTTCCTGGCTTTTACACTTTTTTTCTGGACCCCTGAAAATATTAAATGAGGCTTTGACTGTATTAAACTGAATTAACAAGCACAACTAAAGGTGGCTATACACTGTAAAATCCTCTATTTTGGTGAGGTCAACAAACAAGCGTCTTTTCCCCCCAATATGCCCACCTAAAGTCAATGCAGGATCGGACTGGGCCAGCGGGACACAGGGAAAAAAGCCCGGTGGGTGGGCTTCGGGCCTAGGGTTGCCACCTGGCCGGTATTTTACCGGCCTAGCTAGTAACACACCTGCCAAGGCAGGGTCCGGCAATGTAGCTGCCGGTAAATTTGTAATACCCTGCCCACCACCAGCCGATAAAACATTTAGGAGAAGGTGGCAACCCTAGCCCAGCCCAAACCCCAGACTAGGGTTGCCACCTTGCACGGTTTTGCAGAACAGGCAGGGGGTGGGTCCAATGACGTAGGGGACGGGCCCCCAAGAGAGTTCTCCCAAGAGACCTGTTTATCTTAAATAGTTACAATTGTATCTTTGCTTATCTTAAATTGTTACAAAAGTACCCAAGTGCAGCTGCTGAGTGTTCTGGGCTCTCTGGTAAAAAGATTCTTATTTTAATTAAGTTTCAGAAACGTATGTTTTTCTGGCATCAGCGTTGGTGATCAAAGAGGACATTTTAGTGATAAACAAACCCGGGACTGAGGGCTGAGCTGTCAAATTCTGGACTGACACGCAGAAAACAGGACCGTTGGGAGGTAATAATCAAATTACATTGGCGGCAAAACAAGCCATCAGAAATTTTCAACTAGCCTATGTGGTCCCAGATCCGACTGGAAAATTAAACTTGCTCAATCGTCATCTGCCCAATTTTAGGTTAGATATCCATGGGGTGGGCTCGTCAGTACAGGCAGATAAACTGTTAAATTGGTCTGAAGGGCAGATTAAATCTATTATGTTAAAAACAAGAATGTGCCAGTGCATTATACTCTTTTAAATATAGAAGGAAATTGCTTTAAAAAAGTAGTGTTTCAGGCTGATTTATTGAAAAATGTCAAAAAAACCCATCTGTTCCACTTCCTGCTGCCTTCTTTCCCAGGCTGTGCAGGGGAGCTGGCAGCACTCAGCACTGTAGGATAAGAATCAATCTGTAGTTACAGTTATGAAGTAGCAATGAAAATTATTTTATGGTTGGGGGTCACCACAACATGAGGAACTGTATTAAAGGGTCATGGCATTTGGAAGGTTGAGAACCACTGCTCTAATCCTCATCAATTCCTGCTATAGTGTGACCTACAGTCAGGCTGTTTAAAGGTACCAGTGGGCACAATGCAAAAATCTTATTACTGGGCCCCACACAGTCCTAAGAAACTTGTGATAAAATATAAACTAACCTACTAAAGCAATGTAATGTAATAAAAAAAAAACAGAAGTCATCCATTATTATAATAATTAACAGATTTTAATATAATTGTCAGAAAGCTGCAGTACTCTGCAATAGCAGTGTGTATAGATCAAAAATACAAATATTGTTCCATACAGGAGGTAAAGACAACTATGGGCCAGACCAGTGGGTGCAGGACACACTGGGGCTGCCTTTAGGGGGTTATGTAGTAAAATCCGATTTTACCTCACTATTAAAAAAAAAAATACCTGATTGATATTATTTATTATTAAAAAAACTTGAATTACTTGATTAATGGAAAAAACAAAAAAAAATTTGAATGGTATGATTTTTCAGGTTTTTCCCCAAATCGTGATTTTTTTTGGGGGGGGTTTTGCTCGAAAAGCCTGAAATGATTGGATTTTCAACTTAACCCAGCGCAGACCACGATAACTTTAGGATAGGGACCTCTGCTATTGACATATACACCTCAGTTGATCTGAGATTGCGGATTTTCGGGTTCAGGATTTTTGTAGCATTGGGATTTTATAAATCTCGTAAAATTAGATTTAAAAAAAGAGTTTTGCCCCAAAAAGGCCGAACTGATAAATTCAAGGTTTAGTAAATAACCCCCTAAACGAGCTGATCCAGCACAATTGTTGGGAAATATTTTCAAGAATTCTTGTGTATCTTAGTAGATAATTATGTAAAAACAAAACAAAATAATTACAATACATGTATGATGTGGTGGCTAAAGTTTTTATTGTTTTAGACGAGTAGGACAGGCCGATAAAGGGACTGAAAGGAAGATTATGAGGCACAGTACAAAGGTATTATCTGGTTCTTCTTGAGAAATAACTAGTGATTACTAACTAACTACTATTGTCTGATTATTTACCATGAAGCTTTGCTTGGGAATTTTTAGATGTAGGCCAGAAATTGAATCAAAAACCATAAAAGATGTGGACTTATTAAAAGACTAGTGGTTGCTTTGTTGTCGTTCTTTTGTTTCCCTTGTAAGTGATGTTCTGGAAAGCTTGCTGGGTGTTGCCTGAGAGCTGTTCATCCAATGTGATGCTTTTTGTCAGCATTCCAGGCACCTTGTAATGTACTATATGAGTACATGGTATTGATTCAATTAGGCCTTATATACCACCCTGCAATTTACCTTTAGTGTGGGGATCTCCTTTAGCAATGTATGGTACTGAACTGACAGTTTTGCCTATACAAGTTGTGTTATATGAATTAAACTATACATACATACCTACACAGGCTATTTTATTTACTGATCTTGCCTCATTCAGGTATAGTCCTGCACGGGTCCATTTTTTGCAACCCGGAGCTGCATTCTTACCCGCCTGGACCCGCTACCCGACCTGGACCCGCAAGTACCTTATCCGCAGCTCGGACATGCTGACCATCAAGAATCAGGAAGTGCTGTCACACTGACCATCAAGAATCAGGAAGTGCTGTAATTGTAACCGGAAATGACATCTTCGGAAGTAGGCGTGGTCATAAAAACTAGTAAAATTCCTTATTGCAAAGACCCACGTCCCGACCTACAAACCCACAGAACCACGTCTATACCCGCACCCAGAACCTCTACCCGAAACCCACAGGGTACCGCAGGTTTTTGCGGGTACCCGACCCACTGCAGGACTGTACATTCAGGCTTTAGCTGCTGAGCCACCATACACACTTTTTCATGATGCTAGTATCAAAACCAACCCAAGAGTTCCTCCTGAAAATAGTAGACATTTCACTTTAACCCTTAAACTCAATCTTGCTAGGATGCAGCAAGAAGATCACAACAGTGAGATACTAGATTTAAGAAGATGTCTTTAAGTGTATATTGAGAGAATTACCTCCTCCAGAAAAACATAGAGATCATTTTGTTGCCTGACAGAGCAATGAGAGATGGTGTGGCATCAAATGCAACACTGTTCCACAATCATCTCCTACCACACACCCACAAACAGAAATTGTAATGCAGTTGACCGACAACAACTATCAGCACTAGCAGTGCATCAGATTAGAGTCCTGCAGATGTTCGCAATATACATCTGTATATTTTTTAATAGATGCATATTGCGAAGTTTCTTGAAATGATATTTAATTTTCAAAAAGCATAAGTTATGTTTTTGTGGAGATCCCCTTTAAACTTCAGTTTTGGAAAAATGGAAAGCAATTGAAAAAAGTATTTATTTCTGTGAACAATCTGAAAACAACTGAAATGAAAAAAATATTTGGGAGGTGAACAGCCCCTTTAACATTTTGACTATATATTCCTTCATTTTTACACCATGTTAATTGCAACGAACTGGATTGTTAACACACCCTGCATTATGTGTATTTTTTAATAAAAAAAATGATCAGTAAAAACAAAAAACAGCAGCAGAACCATTCTCTTACCAAATGACTGTATACATGAAAGGATTTATCCTCTTCCAGCCTGTTATTGAGCCAAGAGCTTGATGCAGAAAGAGAAAAGCAGAGTACATGTAATGTAACACCGCACTTCTACCAAGGTTAGTGGCACTACATCACAACATGTATTCCTCTGTTCTCTCTAATTCTGTGTTATGCCAGATATTATACTCCTCTTTCACTCCATATGACTCTTGCCTAATCTCTTCCTTTAATCTCTCTCTATCTCTGTCTGTTGTGGATTGTACTGGGAATTAATGTGAGACGGATCAGGAGTGATTAATGTCACTTTATTTTATTTCCTTATAGCTGGGTTCTTCCCAGATATAGGAATCGTTTGTTCTGAAACAGCCTTTAAACACTGCTATTATTATAATGACCACTTATGAGCAGCATGTGATTAGCATTGCTACCTTGGAACAACAGGCTCTTATGATCAGTTTCAGCCAGGACAAGTAGCTTGTATGTTCTCCACGTGTCTGCGTGACTCCTTTCACACTCCCAAATAATTACAGAAAGGATTCTAATAAAAGTGAGGATAATTTATAGGGAACATTGGGAGGCCCATATATCAAAGGTCGAATTTCAAATTCACATGAGTTTTTTTTTTTTTACCTCTAACAAATTCGAATATACTCGAAATTCGATTGGGGGGGGGGGGAATTTAAGAAAAAAATCTAAAACTCGAACGAATATTACAGACCGGAAAACTCAAATCGAATATCTATTCTAATTCGACTAAACTAGAATCGCGTTTTTCTCCAAAAAAACTCAAATGTCAGGGAAGCTAATATCATCTTCAAATTGGTCAGTCGACATCTCTCTTTGGTAGGTTTAAAGGAACAATTCAGTGTAAAAATAAAAACTGGGTAAATCAAGAGGCTGTGCAAAATAAAAAATGTTTCTAATATAGTTAGTTAGCCAAAAATGTTATAGATAAAGGCTGCATTAACTGGATGTCTAACATAATATAACACAACTTCCTGCTTTCTAACTCTGAGTTAGTCAGCGACTTGAAGGGGGGCCACATGGGACATAACTGTTCAGTGAGTTTGCAATTGATCCTCAGCATTCAGCTCAGATTCAAAAGCAACCGTTATATTAACACTATAAATAGTACAGGTAACGGATCCATTATCAAGAAACCAGTTATCCAGAAAGTTCAGAATTACGGAACAGCCTTCTCCCATAGACTCCATTATAATCAAAATTTTTAAAGATGATTCCCCTTTTCTCTGTAATAATAAAACAATACCTTGTGCTTGACCCAAACTACAATATAATTAATCCTTATTGGAAGCAAAACCAGCCTATTGGGTTTATTTAATGTTTACATGATTTTCTAGTAGTCTTAAGGTATGAAGATCCAAATTATGGAAAGACACGTTATACGGAAAGCCCCAGGTCCCGATAATTCTGGATAATAGGTCCCATACCTGTATAATCATTCTGAAAATGAAAATGTCAGATGTTCTTGAAAGATAACAGGGCTAGTTTATCAGGGAGGCAAGATGAAAAGCGCCAAAAATTGGCACAAAACACCATACCAAAAAAGTAATTGTCCCTCACCCTTTGCAATCTTGAGTCAGCAAATATTATGTTGGCAGGGATATAATACACAAGAGCCACGAATATACTGTAAATTATATCCTTATAAATGGTGCTTAGTGCGGTCATTGGTTATAATGGGAGCTAAGTGATGTCATTTCCATCACATGACTAACTTGTGTATTATAACAAATAAAATATCTCCTGTTGCAAAATATGAGGATATTAGCAGTCACCTAGGAGTTCCATGAATAAAAACAATCAGCCTTTGAAAAACCTCTGTAATTTATAATATCCTTATATTTTACAAAAGGGGCTACTTTATTCACTATATATTGGACAATCCAGGCACTTCCACGTGAATGTTCCTTACTAACTCCAGCTCAAGGGATAAATGCAGCAGGCATTAAAGGAGAAGGAAAGATAAAAACTAAGTAAGCCATATCAGAAACAACCACCTAAGGCTAGGGACAGACAGGGAGATTCGGGGAGATTCAGTCGCCTGGCGTTTAATAGCAGGCGACAATCTCCCCGCACGTCCTTCTCCCTGTCCGTCGCTAGTTGAAATGTAAAAGCGTCGGGTCTGTGCACACGCGGTGCAGCGATTTCCGGAATCGCCTGAAGTTTCCTCACGAAGTCGCCAGGCGACTGAATCTCCCCGAATCTCCCTGTCTGTCCCCAGCCTAAATATACCAGTAAACCCTCAAAGTAATGCCGAGTAATGGGAGTCCTTTGTCAAAAGAAACACAGCATTTCTTTCCTTCTATTGTGTACACATCGACTTCTGTATCAGACTTCCTTCAGCTTAAACCTCTTTGCCCCGGGCATGAGCAGGCTCAGTTTCTCCTCTCCTCCATCTCTCTGCTGTAATCTGAGCCCAGAGCTATAATTGAGCAGGGAGAGACTCAGGGAGGAAGTGATGTCACACCAAGCTAATACTGCAGCTGCTATCATAAACAAACAGAGACATTTTACAGAATAATTATATAATTCTAGCTTACACTATTGCAGCTAATCTATTGGCAATAAAATGCCTCTGTAGCTTTCCTTCTACTTTAAGTACAGAGCTGCCTTGTGCCTTTGGGAAAACTGTGTGATATGATTTTGTACCCAAGCAATCCAAGATTTGTGCCTAACCTACATAGTACAGTAAATGAGTCTATGTGTTATAACCAGTGTTAATTAATGATGATTCATAGAAACATACATTAAAGACATGTGATAATCTTGCATGAAGCAGTTTCTCCACCAGTGGTGAAACACAGCAGATTTTCATACAAATATGCTTGTGTGGATATTCAGGGTGAAATTTGTCTGTGTGCACAGCAACAAGTGACTTCTATTACTTTCTGTCAATACTCGGGGCAATGAGAAGCCTAATCAAGGGTGATATTAGCCGTCCCCTTACTGTGTTGCTTTGTAGAAACATTCTCAGATATTTTTAGCATGCCCTTTTTTGTGACTTTACAGCCATGAAGGAAGACACATACTGAAGTTTTTTTTTTTTCAATGTTAATATGTTTAAAATATGTTTATAAAGGTATGTGATTCTACTTCAGTATTTTAAAAACTATGCTGATGAAAGATTATAGATATGGCCTCTACAGCTGAAGTACAACTCCCAGCACCATCAACTATAAGTTCAGTTATACAGCAGCCATACTGGTCCAGATTGCTTCAATGTCACCCCAATGCATGACTGATAGCAATTAGCACCTTGTACTATTTCACTTACTGCAAATATTAACACTTATAAACAGGTGTCGTTTATGCCACAGACTTCATTATAAAACTACATTCAGGTCAACGTGATGTGCCTAAATGATCCCTATTCTAATTTATGAATATCTGCATTTTGATCCTGCAAATGTATAGGTTTTCCTAAAGAAAAGGATTAAAGGAAGAAAGACAGAATAAAAGGACCAAAGCCTATATTGAACTGCTGCAGAAGAAATCTGCAGGTTAATACAGGTATTGGATCGGTTATCCAGAA
>CM044445.1:53814620-53826786 GCA_024363595.1 Xenopus borealis
CAGTGAGTGAGGGGGGGAGCAGTTGGGGACACAATATAGGATGACTGCACAAGGTGAGGTGACACAGGGAAATTACACCCTTCCTGCAACTATGCGACAAGCACGAGATGGGGAAGCAATGTGAGGCCCCTGATACAGACGGTGCACTTTACGGCTGTCAGTCTGTCTGCACACTGATCTGCTGCATATCTCACCTGTACAAAGTTCATTCTTCCGCTCTCTCGGATTCGCCCAATGATGCCAGTAGAATGGCAATGAGTTGCTTGTGAGAAGCGGTCTCACTGTCCGACGCCGAACCTGCCTCAGGAGCCGCCAACAGCAGAGAGTTAGCTACAGACAGGGCTCGGTTAGTAGGGCCGGGTCACTGGCCGACTGGCTACATGGCTGCAGAGTATTTGTGGGAAGAGGGCTGTGCCCTGCTACACAATCATCCGCTTTACGTGCAGCTCTGACCCAGCTTCAGATTAGCAGCACAGCCCCAGTGCTGAATGCGCAACACTATGTATTGCTCTATTCCATCCCACAACAAATGCTGTCTACCCTCCCTGGTCCAGCCACTAATCCGGTTCCGCCCCTTGCAGTTCTTTCAACCCAGTTAGTTGAAGGCCCAGCAAAAACCCGAGTCCCCACACACCCTGAGAGACCTCTCAAAATGACGGGGATGTTTGGTGTGTGTGCGTGTCACCTGATCTCTTAAAGGGCCACTCTCCGCCTTGGCACCCACGCTCCGTGCGCTCATCTGACAGACAGCAGAATGGGAGGCAATAAGCCAATCAGGATGCATAGATCAGGCCATTCCCTTATATGGAAAAGCCCGGATTGAACAAGGAAGTGTGTGATAAATGATCAACAAGGGCTGCAGCGTGTAAATCCTTAATCCTTAAAACCTCGTAAGAGTTTTCGCGCATGTGCAGTAACCCTTTCCGGAGTTTCTGAGATGTGTAATGGATTTTAAAGGAGACACAATGACTAAAGGGGGAAGTGGCCGTCACTAGCGAAAATAGAATTCAACTATATATTTAAAAAAAAAAACCCTATCCCCATCAAGACCCCCCCTCCCTCCTCCCCCAGCCAGTGATACTCCGGCCCAGGCCCGTACTGGCAATCTGTGGGTTCTGGCTAAGGTTGCCACCTGGCTGGTATTGTACCGTCCTAGCCGGTAAAAATTATACTTGATGCCAATGTTATGTTATGCACAGAGGGGTAAGTATGGACTATGGATAGGGAGGGTTGCCACCTTTTGCTGAAAAAAATACCGGCCTTCCTATATATTTATCTTTTTTTCCTATTAATAACACTGGGATCAACCATCAAAAATACCGGCCATGCTGGTAAAATACCGGCAAGGGGGCAACCCTAACTATGGGGCATTTGCCCAGAGTATCACTGCTGGGGGGAGGAGGGAGGCGGTATTGGCGGGGATGGGTTTTTTAAATGTAGGGTTGAATTCTCCTTTAAAGCAAATCCACAGGGACATCACCAATTTACTAACAGGCATAAAGAACAATTAGCTAGTGAAAGAGAACGTCGCTAGAGTAGTGAACAACTCCTCAAATTCACTAAAGTGTAAATCTCATGCCGATCAACTTTATGGAAATAGAAAAAGGGACAACATTTTTTATTTTTTCCCACACCCATTTTTGTGGCCACACCCCCTAATTGCCATGTTAATTTTACAAAATTTGGCAGGTTATGAAAGTTTGAACATATTTTTGTGTTTTTTTTCCAGTTATTACAGTTTTGTTAATGAAAGTGAATTATCCCTAAAGCTGTGAGTCAAACTTTTCCCAAGGGACCTGTTTATCTAAATTGTTACAATTACTTATTTGCTTATCTCAAAATTGTTACAAAGTATCTTATTTGCACCTGTTAGGGCAGAGACACATGCTCAGATTTTGAGAATTGTCACCCTGTGACCAATCGCATCTTCTTCGGGTGACTAATCTCCCCCAACTGCCTTCTCACTGGCACTCGGAGCACTTCGCTTTCAGAAGTCACATAAAGTTTCAACTTCAGTCGACTTGGGAAAACAAAGCACTCCAAGTGTCTTCCCGCCGTCACTTAACATTCTAGCCAGTGGGAAGGCAGTTTGGGGAGATTATTCACCCGAAGTAGAGGAGATTTGTCGCTGGGCAATTATTCTCCCCAAATCTGAGCATATGTCTCTGCCCTTAGCTATTCTGGGCTCTCTGCCAAAAGCCAATTAAGTTAGAAGCTTTGTTTCTTTTTCTGGCTGTTCAGTGGTATGGCATTTTAAAGAACATTAACTCTTCCGCCAGAGTAGGGTTGCCACCTTTTCCCAGAAAGGGTAGCGGGGCTATGACTCTGAGAGCGGGTCTGTGATATGACTGTGATGTCAGGGGCAGGGCTATGATGTGGCGATCGGCAATTTGCCAAACGCCACATCAATCTCAGGAAGTCCTGCCAGATTTTCCTAATTTGGAAAACAGCCAGTTTTGACTGCCCCTGACATCACAAACCGGGCTGTCTGGGTCAAAACAGGACAGATGGCAACCCTACACTTAGACCTGGCGAACTGATAAAATGAATCTACGTCCTCCTCAATTTTATGTCAGTGACATCATATCCTGTATACCAGAAAGGCACAAAAGTTCTAAAACAAAAACGCTGGCGTTGTTTTCATATTTTAAAGCGGGATTGCCTTCAAAAGTCCTAACTATTAAAGATTTTTGTGTTAACATTTTTTTCCCATGCCACATTTGTTTTAGGGTGGCCTCATGTCTGGGGCATTAGAGGATCTCTTATGTCTTTATTTTGCTTCCTTGGACAGTTGTAATAATAATTGGCCACTTCCAACATTTGCACCAACATCTCTAATAAAGATTCTATATGACTTATATGTATTCGTCTATTCAAACTGACCTACGTGTAAGAGTACTAATGTAGTTTCGCTAAGCAGACATGAACATTATCGAAAGTTATCCCCCTCCTACTGTCCTTCTGGCATGGATGTTAGGACACGCCCACTGGATGACAGACGTTGTGCATGTTATATAAACACCCTGCCTTGGTATATAATACACATGTGCATATCACTTCCACTGCTCTGCACAACACAGGCACATACTTTATTAGTGGAATATAGAGTTAGTTAATAACATTGCTCTCCCTTTTGCTGAAAAACTTTGCCCTGACATATAATTCAACTTCATCACCTGAGTTCTCTTCATCATAGAACACTGGGTTTAGACTCAAACTGAGACATATAAAAACTTCTCTGGGTTTAATTGTCTTATAAAGCGTGGTACTAAATTGCACAGGTCCCCCTGTTACACTCTGCATTAGGATACCTTTTTAACAAGAGGCGTGACCTGCCTGACACATCACTAATACTTTCCAACTATGATACCAAACTATGTTTGAATCCTTTCTAAGATTTGCCACTTTTACTGAGAGACCCCATAGCGCTGTTCAAAAAAAAAAAAACGAAGTCTCTCAGTTAAAGTGGCAAATCTTAGAAAGGATTCAAACAAATAGCATTAATGATATAAAAAGAAAGTTGCTTTTGGATTTGGTTGCTGCAAAAAAAAAAAAAACGAAGTCTCTCAGTTAAAGTGGCAAATCTTAGAAAGGATTCAAACAAATAGCATTAATGATATAAAAAGAAAGTTGCTTTTGGATTTGGTTGCTGCAAAAAAAAAAAAACAGCCAAGCGGATTAAATGAAGAGTTTAACATGTCTTGTTACTTTTAAGTCACTTTTTAACAATTGTAAACTAATAAACAGTTTGTTACATTTAAATGTTTGAATATTCTTGATACTGTTGCGGTATAATTTTGTTTACTTTCCATTTTTCTAGATTGTTTCAATGAACAAGTCTATCAGAGTAATTTCCTAGATAGGGTAAGATTTAAAAAAAAAAAAAAAAAAAATTTTTGTTAGTTGCTAGGCTGAAATCACTTAGCAACAGGAATGGTATTTCGGAGGATTTTGTTTTGATTCATTTTAGCTGTACACTTGTTATACAATTTGGATGGACATTAGTTTGGTTATCAATACAGACTTGGGACTGGCATGGATTATATTAGTATTTTTCACCATTGTTGGAGAGAACTAGACCAAGCTTGGATAAACACATAAGAATTTTTGGTGGATCCTGTTTTGTCAATTCTGTTGGCACAATGTATGTAATTGACTAATTGGTGGGTGGAGTCATCATGATTATAGAGGTTTGGGTATTTAACACTTTGGGGCAGATTTACTATTGGTCGAATTTCGAAATTGAAAAAAATTCGAAATTCAACCATGTGAATAGGTAGGGAAGTAAAATCCGGTCGAATTTGATTATCAAATTCGGCGTATTTTACCGCAATTCAATTGGTCAAATGATCGAATAGGAAATATTCGATCGATCAATAAATCAATTGATTCGAACGAGTTTTTCGATCGATCGAATATTTTTTATTCGATCAAAAATAATGAAACCCAATTAGGTAGCTTTGATATGACGAACTAGGTGAAGTACTTCGAAAATTTAAAGGGGAAGTACTTCGACAGTTTATTCGAATCATTCGATTCGCTCGAATTTACAAAATTCACTGGTCAAAGTGGTCTTCAAAAACATTAGTAAATTCGAATGTTTTTGAAAATTCGATCGAACTTCGAATCCTTCATGTAAATGTAGTAAATCTGCCCCTTTGTATTGGTGTAGCTTTGCATGACTGAAAAAGGGGTTTGCCCTGGTAACGTTACAAGTGACGAATAAAGTTGCAGGGGTTCGCCACGTGTTGCTGGTGTCTACATTTCTGACCCGTATAAGGTGCACCAAAATGGCACCTTTTAAAACAAACCTCACTAAATAAATGTTATAAATTCACTAAAACACACCTTACTTAATAAATTTAATACATTTACTAAATGGCACCCAACTTTACCAGAAGTGTACCAAAATGGCACTTGGAAAAGGCGCACTAAAATGGCACATAATCAAAATTGGGTGTATCTCTTTATAATCTACACCTGTAAATATACTAAAGGTGTACCAAAATGGTGCCCATTGAAAGCTGAGTGCAGCTTTTCATTTTCTATAGCCCCTACACAAATAATTGGACATAGGGGTTGGTTACGTGGAGGACTCAGGGATTGGATCACTTGATAACTGATGTGATTGGTGCACATATTTAAATACTGGTGTTAAGCTCTGATCTAGCCTTTGACTTAGTGTTTATAACATGAAACCCATAATATACCGGCAGATTCATTGCTGCTAAATTTGCAATACCAGCCATACCATTTGCAACCACAGTTGCAAGGCCAGTGAAATAGCAGCCAGGTGGGAACTCTACATACTGTCTTTCTAAGAGTTAGAGAACAGACAAGCCAGCATGCCAGTAAGTGAAACACATATAGTCCCAGGAGGCAAGAATTACCAGATACCTCTAAAAATATCTTTGTTAAAGGACAATATTCACTGACACTTCCTTTCCTTTATGTACATTACACATGTGATCTAGGGGAGTGGTGAGTGGTGAGTTATTCAGCAAACTATTTAATCTCACTATGTCCTTTGAGATGACAAACATTAGCAAATACATGTCTAACATCAAGCAAAACCTGAACCTGAACAAAAAAGGCTACAGAAAAGAGAAATAGTCCAATAGTTGCACTATTACAGCAGCCACCAGAATCTTGGTCAAGCCGTTGCCATCCTGTAAACATTAAGTTGGAAGCAATGTCAGTTGTCTGGGCACACAGCCTACAAATACAGGTTTTTAGCATTCAGGAGACTCACTTAAAGTCTAAAACATAAAAGATTCGGTCATCTCTTTAAAGCTGAGACATATTGTTTGCTGTAATGCAGTGGTGATTTTTATTAGAGATTTATATGCTGTGATGTGATTCCGATTGACACCTTTTCTTGAAAAAAAAATACCGGCCTTCCTATATATTTATATTTTTTTCCTATTAACAACATTGGGATCAACCATCAAAAATACCAGCCAGGTGGCAACCCTAGATTCTGATCATATATGAATATGATCAATACCCTACACCACTTTATTGTATAGACTGTATTGACTATTTTATAGTGTCCAAACTACACAAAACTTTGTAAGACTCCTAATAAGATGTTTGAAATTAGCAGGCATTCCAAACAAAAGAAAAGGTGGGGGCCAGAGAAAAACTGCTGAGTGATGCACCTGAAAGGGGAAAACACTGGCCAGTGGGGGTACAGGCTGAACATAGGTTAGGTGGTGATGCTCCTTAAAGGGGTCCTTCACCTTGGACCCTAGCAACCAGATTACTGAAATTGCAAACTGGAGAGCTGCTGAATTAAAAGCCAAATAACTCAAAAACTGTCAAGCTGTCAAGCAATGGAGCACTGGGGAACTTGTCTGTGGGTGGGCAGCATGCCGCCCCTAAAATGTTGCTGCCCTAGGCCTGGGACTTTGTGGCCTCAACACAAATCCAGGAGTGACCAGTTAATTGGGGATAGAGAAACAATGTAGCAGTCTCGACTCACAGTGAATATAAACCATACAAATAACTTGGTTATATGTTTGTTCTCTTACCATCTTTAATACACTTTGCAAGTACGCTGGCATGAGTTCTTTTTTACCTTTTAAATAATGTGAATTTCCATATGCTATTACATCCCACATGAAGGGAATCATGAAATGAAATTCTTGTTATCTGTGAAAATTGTGCATTTAAGACATCCCTGCCACACACAGAGCGGGCGAGTTTGAACTCATGGAGGCAGATTCACTAAAGGGAGACGTGGCTAACGCTAGCAACTTTTTGCTAGAAATCCAATCCGCAAGGACATCACCATACACTAAAAGGCACAGATGACAATTTGCTAGCGAACGGGAGCGTCGCTAGCGTTCATTTGCACTCTATCGCCAGGCTGACTTTCTGCTCGGAATGGTCATTGATCTGAAAATTCAGTAAAGTGGGGATTTCACTGAACGTTTCCACTTGCGCCAGAGTTGACTTTGCCCCCTCAGACATTCATGATATGTTAAATATTCATTTTACAGTGGGCTCAGTGTGGGGCAAAATATTAACTATTTAGTCTTTATTAAGGTTCCTTGGACATTTGTATTAAAAATTGGTAACTTCAAGCATGTGCACCATCTCTAATAAAGATGTCCATAAAACTTTAATGTACCCAGACTATGCATATTGATCTAAGTGTAAGATCATTAGCGAATTTTCATTAGGCATAAACGAACACTAGCACATCTTCGCTTTAAAATGCTCGCAGTGCGGAAGTAACGCTAATGAAAAGTCACCAGCATTTAGCGCCCAGGACACAACTTCACATATTAGTGAATTAGTGTGGTGGTAGCGAATTGGTGCCTGTCAAAGTGGTGTGTAAATCTGTCGCTGGTGACAATACACCCGTTGGTGAATCTGCCCCTTTGCTGGTGTTAGCAGTTATTGCTAAAGATCAGGGGTGTCCAACCTGCGGCCCAGGATGAGCATGAATGCGGCCCAGCTTGAAAGGCTTGGTTCCAGAGGAAACGTCATTTTGCAAAGGAAATAGGAGTAGGCAGGAGGGGGACTCTGCCCATTGCCCAGTTAGTAGTAATAATAATATAATTATTAAGTCTATTTAATATTCAGGTGTCCCATATTCCAGTGTATAGCTCTGTCTGATTAATCAGTAGGTATTGTAGTTCTTTTCTGTGCATTTTCTTTACTTTTACAAATCAAAAGTGTTTGTGTATTTCATGTGTGGCCCCAGACAATTTTTCTTTTTCCAATGTGCCCCAGGGAAGCCCAAAAGTAGGATTGCCCTGGTTTAAATCATTTGCATTTTCTTATTACTGGATAAACTTCAATAGAATGCCTGAATTACTCATTAATGAGCTTGAATGGATTCATTTGCAACGAGTACGTACCAGCTAGAGCCTTCCGGTACTTGTATATCAGAACAATCCAATATAATAATTAAATTTCTTTCTCTAAGGATTCTTTTTGCTGGAATATGATATCCACTGGGAGCAGTAGTGCAAGAATAGGCCACTGCCTGGACACCCTTTCAAATGATGGAATGACATTTCAGAGTGCTGCTTTGATCTTATATGCTTTTACTGACATATGCTGACAAAGCGGGATATTGTCTGTTTTTTCAAACAGAATTGTAAATGGGTTTATGGCTCATCAATATTTCAAAGATGGAAATACAAGGCTACAATTGGGGAGAACAACCAGCAGAGATGGTGTAATGTTTATATACAGCATCAGTTTTATGTGTGTGTGTGAGTTTTGCTCTCCTTTTGAATTCTATGAATAATCTTTTTCCCATATTACTGTATATTCAATATTTTACACACCCTTTGTCTTGATATACTAAACATAGCAAGAGTTGAATTTTTAAATACATTCATTTCTTTTTGAAAAGGCAGCAGTCTAACATAATTATACATTTAAACATCTCCAGGGACTAGACAATTGCAGCAGTTTACCATACAGTAATTTCACCACAAGGTGTCACTATAGATAGATATAGATATTGATTTTATGTGTGTGTGTATGTATATATATATATATACATGCTGCACACTGATACCTTGCACTAGTGGTGTCATGGGGGTGGGATGTAGGTGCCAATTTTCACTGACTATTTCAGTTGATTTGGGGAACTGTTTCTGATGTCTTGATAAAGGTCCTCTGTGGAGGACCAAAAGTCGACTAAAGGTCAGACCGAGTCAGCAGCTTATTGGCCGGTGTATGGGGCCCTCCGATGGGCTTCCCCGATTGATATCTGTCCGAAAGGATCACGGTCGCATCTGTTTGTTGATATGACCACCCATATGTCTTCCATTGTTATTACTTTTTGCTGCAGCACCTGGGCTTTTTTGCTAGAGGTCCTCTGCACTCAACCCATTATCAATATATTTAAGACATTGAGATATGTTGTGCCTTAAACCCTTTAGCAAAAAATCCCTACATCCCACCCCACGTAGACCCCCGTCCCTCCTCCCCCCAGCCTAACTGTCTTCCCTGGGGAAATGCCCTTAACTTTTTACTTACCCTTGGTGCAGATTCAGGCATCGGAGTTCCACACAGCCATCTTCTGGGTCTTCAGTAAGCTGAGACAGAGACCAGTGTATAGGCGCATGCGTAGATGGAGCAAATTATTGGCTTGTGACAGCTGTGCATGAGTTGAAATGGACAGAAATTGCAGAAGGGCCGGAAGAAGACATGAAGACCCTGAAGATAGCTGCATGGAACTCCAATGCCTGGATTTGCGCCAAGGGGCAAATAAAAAGTTAGGGGCATTTACCAAGGGGGCAGTTAGGCTGGCGGGGAGGAGGGAGGGGGGGTCTACTTCTCCATTAAGCTACTTAAACATGTCTAACCCTATATATTGCAATATATTTAAGCTAGCCAACTACGTCAAAGTCATCCTTGGTATGGCGAGTCCTACTCCCAAATTGATCAAATCTGATTCATTAAGAATTATATTGCTGCATTATACATTTTACAAAGGGTCTAAGATTTACCTGCAACTTACTTGCTGCTTTCAAAGTAAAACTCCCAAACAAACTTGGTTGCCCTTTTATTGGCCACCAGTGCAATCACCTGACTATAGCTGGAAAGGATGGGAGCTAAGCAAATGAAAGGGAGGGGACGGGGCAATGAACAAGAGCGGGCCTAGGGGCACCCGCTATGTAAATCCGGCCCTGATTGGAAGGATACTATTACAACTGACTATCCCTATGTCAGTTATATTTTTATCTGTATAAACATTCCCAGAAACTTTTGGAGATGCTGGGAAGGCCATGTTCATTCATCAAGCTATATAAACATTCCCAGAAACAGCTGAATGATACTAAGATGAGAAGTCAGTTTGGCTTATAGTCAATAGTCTTTATTAAGTCAACCATGGTGTGTGCTGGTCTGCAATAAATAACCTGATACTACCTACCTTTAGCAGGAGAACACTTCTATGTGACTTTTGGGAATGGTTGGAATATTTTTACATGTACACTTTTACAAAATTTAAATAAATAATGCTTTTAAAAATTTCTATTTATCCCATATGATAAATATGACAAGGATGAGCAACCTATGCTACTCCAGGAAATATGCTGTGGGCTTTAATTTTGCAGCAATTGGTGTCTCTCTCTAGGTTAGTATGTGATATGGACAGTTTGCTGGTGGATATACTAGATAAACAGAGGGAATTGCCTCCTACTTTCTGTGAAGAGTCAAGCTCCGTCTTATCCTTGGCATTTTCTTATATTGAAGGTTAGCCACTTGAATCAATATAATCGGATCATCTTGTGTCATCTTTTGTAGCAATATATTGTGTCTATCCAGCATTTGTCCTTTCAGATCTTCTAGCATGCTCTTCAGTCTCTGGCCCTGCAAATATCCTACTAATTCTTTCGGATAGATGAGCAAACATAAAGGTTTTTACACTGATCCTGCAACCCAATGCTCAAGCACAGGCTGATTTTAACTTGAGTAGAGAAAGCTAATTAGTTGGATTATAGCAGTCAAAGGTTCACCTGGTGGGCCTTTGTATAAATCTCCACCAAAAGGTCAGATGTTTATTTTTTACAGATCCTAAGAACTCTCAGCTGAGCCAGAAGCCAACCTTTCATTATTCTTTTTCCTTCTAACTAAAATGATATATAATTGTACCTTAATCTAAGGCAAAAATTGTAGAAAAGTGTATAAAACCAAGAATCTTGTTAAATCTGGAATTTGCAATATACCTGTAATCTAGTTGAGATTACAACTTGAATGAAAAGAAAAAAAATCTGATAGGTAATAGGTAATATAACGCTTTTTGGCTGTAATTAGCCTATATCCAGCTGCTCTAATATAGCAAACACACAGTTTTTAACAAAATGATGGGGGCCAGTTTCTCTTGAATCAAATAACATTTTATTAAACAGACAGCAGCAAATACTTTTCAGTATATTTAATATATCAGAAACAGTGGCACAACATATACACTTTCTTGGGGAATTACACAACACAGGTTATTTCTCCCAGTCTCTCAGGCTGCCTCAATGGTACTCCAAAGGATTACCTACAGAATTCCCTGAGTCTTCCCCTTTGAGCTTATCTACTGGGGCCTTTGGCTTTCCAGGAACATCCATCCTTGGTAATAGGTAGAGTCCAAAGAGGAAGAACCATATGCTCCAGCCACTTAAATAAACTATGAGCTGAACCACATCCCTGTCCCAGAGCATAGGGTACAGCTAACCAGAACTAGCAAGGGTCTTGTGTTCTTGTGTACTCTACAGTGACAATCATCTATTTGAGACAATGACATGCACCGTGACCTCAAATAAGCATTTTGAGGGACTTTTTGTGTGCTTGCTCTTATACACTCCATGTGGCAATAGACCATGAGCACACAGAGCTCCTCTGCTGTCAGCCTGTGGGTTTTTTTAGGAGTGGTAATCAGCCCATAAATGTCTGCTTTCCAGTTTTTGGCCTGTTCTCTGCTTCTGCCTCTGTGTAGCTACATAAAGGTGGAAGCTGTAATTGTCAATACAATCACAGGGAGATGCAGAAGGGAGTGGATTTGTTTCTCCCAGTCTGCAGAAAAAGAGCAGCAGAACCAGCACCCCATGTGCCTAAGGACATAGCCTTAGAGCTGTGTGTTTTTATAGCATACAGGAACAAACACATAACATTCAATAAAGAACAATGACATGCATTTTCTCTGTCTTTATTTGTTTTCTTATGCCAAACTCAGAACTGGATACTAGTACCAGAGGTGCAAAAGTTTTGATTGTATCAGTTTTGTTTTAGAATACTGGATCAATCAATACATCTATGTGACTTACATTATGAAACACCTGAAAACTAATTGTTAGTATATGTAGATGGCAGAAAACTAAAGGGCTCTTTACAATCTCAAGTGCAGCTGATAAAGAGGGATTTATGTTTTCTCCCATCATTGCAGTGTAATGCACCTATCAAAGTTTCTAATGATAAGTCACAATATGTGCAACTGTGTGTCAATTATATGCAATTGCACACAATATTGTGCATCATTTCTGGCACTTGGTGTCCAAATGAGAGCTTCATGTGATTCTTAAGCTGCAAAAACTTTGTCTATTGACACAGACCTTGGTGGTAACTGTGCGCTAGTTATAAGGTTCCCTATCATCAGTAGATAAACCTGCACACAATTATTGCAAATAATTCACTCTACAATATAAAA
>CM044445.1:53834692-53854685 GCA_024363595.1 Xenopus borealis
CAGTGCAAGCGGGCATGTTGAACATAGAGTATGCGCATAGTGAGCAAGTCCAGGCATCCGTTCATTATGCGCATGTGCCCTAACATGATCGCTCGTACTGGGAACTACCTTCCCGGTACGAATGCTGGCAGGGGGCAATTTTAAAATAAGAAACTACTGTTACCCCCAACCAGAGTGTGAGCTCTATTAGTTCCCACCTTTGGTTAGGGATAATATTTTTACCCAACAGGTGCCCATTAAGGGTATGTTTTAGTCCCACCCCTCAAGCTCAACCTAATCTCTTGATACAACAACGGCAGGTGTATAGGTGAGCAACACAGTAATGAAGCTGCACGGAACACAGCTTCTTCCTTTTCTTTAAAAACCACATAATTCTTGGGGTATTTACGAAAACTTTTAATAAAAAAAAAACTAGTCAACCTAACTCCCATCCACGAATTTAACTAATTTATCAAGAAATCAGCTCCAAAAATTTGGTGCGGGAAAAATCTCGACAAAATTGTGTGACAAATCAAATCATACAAATTTTTCAAGTTTGATGCCTGAAACATTTTTTAGATCCAACCTTTTCGGAATATCGTACGAAAACCAGTGCAGACAACAATATCAAGAGACAACTTCAGAGACTTCTACATGGCCTCAACAGGTTTTAGCTGGAGTATTTTCAGATTCCGATTTTTTTTTCTAAGAATTCAAGTTTTTTTCCTTTAAAAAGTTTCCCCTTTAAAAACTCGACCAGGAAAAAAATAGTGGTTTACTAAATAGGTCCCTCTGTGTTGCCTGATTAGAGAACTGCATCAGAATCAAGCCATGGGAGATTTTCCTAACATAATGGCAGATCAAATGGAATGTGAATGAAATGGCTAGGGAACTACACCCTAAAAAATAATATGGCTAGAAAGACCACACTTTATATACTGAACTTACTGCACCAGCCTAAAGGTTGAGCATATCTATACCCGTATCTATAACAGTAAGGATTCAGGCCTTCACCATTTTGGATTTTCTTAGGAGCATCAGTAACACAGCTCTGTGTGCTCTGAGCTTCAAGGCTGTTGAGAATGAGGATACCTTTCCCGGCTAAAAACTGACAAACCTGGCCCAAAGCTGCCCGAAAATTTTTTAAGTGGTCTGTACTGCAGGAAACCCCTACTTATGCATAGAAGAGGTCGATTAATATCCTACTCACTCCAAAGGCAACCTACTCTTTCTGCATCTTTTTCATAACTCATGTAAAGTTTAAGATGCAAAAATAAAAACTATGAAAAGAAAAAAGAAGAGAATGAATACCTCCCAACATTTTGGAAGGAAAAAGAGGGACAAAATAGTTTTTATTCTTGTAGTGTGGCTAACTTTTTTGACCATGCCCATTTTTGTGGCCACATCCCCCTAATTACCACGCTTATTTTACAAAATTAAACTGTTACAATTACTTATTTTATTATCTCAAAAGTGTTACAAAGTATCTTATTTGCACCTGTTAGCTGTTCTGGGCTCTCTGCCAAAAGCCAATTCAGTTAGAAACTTTGTTTCTTTTTCTGGCTGTTCAGTGCAGAGAAAAGAGGGACTTTCCAGTACAAATGAGGGACTGCGGGTTGAGCTCTCAAAAGAGGGACTGTCCCTCCAAAAAAGGGACAGCTGGGAGGTATGAGAATGTGGTACTCCGTAACTCCTTATAAGCTGATGATGCTACAGGGCTGATTATAATGCTAATTTTGCTGGTTTCTGAGTCATGGGGAGCTGGGTCTGCTTCCTATGTTTAGGGGAGTCGAGGGAGCCTTTGCCAAATGCCTGTGACCCGCCATGCTGGGGGGGGCTGTAAACATTCTTACTGAGGGACCCAAGCCCCAAATGTTATTCCATTGGTTCCCATATGTCAAGAACACCTTAATCTAGTATGTTATTGTTTTTCCATGTAAGCTTATGGATACATACACAATAAAATACAGTACAAGCTGTATCATTTCATATTATTGTTAGTACGTATTATATTACAGTGTCTTGTACTCACTCTGTGTTCTCATATAGCTGCCGCACCACCACCCATGGGACTACAAACAGAACAGGTGCTCCTGAAAAATAGCACAATTTGTAACTCATAACTTCAGTGCAAACATGAATATAAAAGAATAAATATCACAATTTCTAAAAAAGCACATTATTTTGTGTCACTGAAGGCATCAGCATGTCCCTCCATCTCCTTTTATATTTTTCTTTTGGTCATTATTATCCCGTTGTTTGTTTTTCTCCCATTTAACACTATCAATAAATGTTAAGGCAGCATCTCTAATAAATTGACGATTGAATCCTATTTGGTATATTCATTTCTTGTTTCTCTGCCACGGAAGTAATCTGTGCAAGTTTCTTCTAGTTTTATCTACTTATTAAATGTCACAAAATTATACATGTTGGTGTTACATGCCATACATAGACACGTGAATTTCTCAGCATCATAACATTTCACTTAAAGAAGAACACTCACCCCAGCCCAGCAGCATGTAACGGGGCAGCACAGATTCTTCCGAGAATGACAAGACAACAAGCAGGTTGTGTAAATATAAGCCTTCCACCAGCAGCCAGTAATAATTAGCACCTACACAATACTGTGTGATAGACTGAGCCACACGGCATCCAACTAGGGTCTAAGAAGAAATGAGGGCACATTACCACTCAAGGATATAAAGGCAGACAACCACACAACAACCCAGTCATTTGTGTTGACAAAAATATACCAGATCACAGTGGGTATTTGTCAATCCTCCTTACCCTCTCTCTCAGCAAATTGGTGGGATCTCCTTCTCCTTGTATCATGTAATGGTGTTGTTTAAGCAGTGCATCTCGTGTCAGCAGGGACACCCCACGAAGAATGAATGACACAAATAGGTTACAATGGATCAGGTTCCGTGTGCAACGCAAACGCCTATAATTATGTTTAAGAGATAACATAGTTATTTCCACACCATTCAAGCAAGATGCTACAGAGATGCATATAAATAATTGCCTTATTATGAGATGACTCTATAGATTAATTTGTATGATACCTTGTATATTAATTTTAATATGCCCCAATATGTGAACATACAGGCAGTGCCATTTTATAGGGTCCGCCACTAGACTTTTGTCAGCTATAACTTTTGCATTTAGCCTCCCACATAAATAGTTGTATTATAATCAATAATTTAAACAAAAAAGCAGGAGGCTTTTGTATTGTGGGTGTCCCATGTAGTTTGTTTGTTTTCAAGTGATAAGCAAAAAATGTGGACGTCTCTGGTTGCTGATTTGATTGCCTGCCTTTTTATACTTACATTTACCTGCTTCAGAATAGTACTAACACATTTCTAGGCAGATGATGGAGCCCATAAATGTGATCCTTGACCTAGGCTCACTGATAACTTAAAGGGACCTTGCCATGTGGGATGTGTTGTTAATTATGAAGCACTGTTATAGGCGATCTAGCATCACCCATATAGTTTACACATAGCCAAACCACATGCAGAATAGGCAAAAATTAACTAAGTTTATAAATAAATATAAATATATATATATATATATATATATATAGAACATAGCATTTGCTAAGACATGTGGTATCTGGTATATATATATATATACATATATAAATATATATATATACATATATAAATATATATATATAGATATATAGATATATAGATATATATATATATACCAGATACCACGTCTTAGCAAATGCTATGTTCTGTTCATTCACTGGAAGTGATGGGAACCTGCTGCAGTTTATTGTCAGATGGAATATTCAGTTTGTTAAAATCAACCCCAAGCTAACGCTTTAGTGTAATCTAAGATAACATTGCCTAGAAGGATTTTTTTTTTCATTGTATTTTTGAGAGGAATTCAGTGGAAGCAAATCAGTTTCCCCACAATTCCACAATGACGGTTAATTTCAAATAATTCATTATATCATTTATTTATACTGTTCCACTAACAGGTGAAAGCTGGGTCATACAATCTTTATTCTGGTGCAAAGCATAGAATGGACAGGAGCAAGGCACCTTGCGTTGGCAAGTATTAAATACGGGGCTCCTAAGCTCCTAGAGTCCGCCAGTGCACCTGCCTTGTGCATTCTGAATGGCATTCCTTGGCATGCAATATAGGGGCATGCCAAGGAATGCCACTATCCCCTTGCCACCCATTTCTTAGCACTGGCATAAATTGGTGCACCTCTTTAGGTGTCATGCAAATAATAGAAAGGAAAGGTCTAAAGTATGAAAAAAAACCCCACTTACTTCTGTTTTTTTGGCTTATAGGAGAGCATATACATATTCCTCCTAAATCTCACTCTCCATGGTCAGGAAGTGGAACTATGCCCCACTGTAAATACACTGGGCCCCCTGAAGAAGGTGCAAGGACTGCAGTTTGACAACCACTCTATCTCAATGGCAAGCAAGATATTTTTATCACCATTACTTTTAGTGTGAACAAAACTCCTGCTTTAAAATGACATGCATACAAGTGGTTGTTCTCATCATATTATGTTATATAGCCCTTAGATGGAACACTGGGGCTCATTTATAAACACTGGCAAATTTGCTCATGGGCAGTAACCTATAGCAACCAATTAGTCAATGGCTTTTTTTCTGCAAGCTGCAGTTTGAACGATGAAGGCAAATATTTGATTGGTTGCCATTGGTTACTGCTCAGGTGCAGATTTGCCCAGTGTGAGCCCCACTGTATCCAGGGCAATTATATCCTGTGTTGAATAGACAGGGCAGTGAAAGAAAATGCAATTATTGATGTTCTTCCTGTTATCATGCACCATCTTTACAGTTGTTTGAGAGAAAGTTCTAAGTGGAATAATCCAGTGCAGAAGTGATTGTGATACTGAAGAGGGATTTGACAGAGCCCAGCCATACAGGCCAAGTAAATATGGTGCAGCTGTTTTATCACAGACCTGAGTTGTGTGAGTATAAACACAGCTACAATGAGTGCAGCCAAGGAGATCCCATATCCTACGCTATACATCACACGTAGCCGGGACAAGATCCAAGTATCATGCTGAAAGAGCAGAACAACAACATTCATTATCAAAGAACATGTTTCATTATGAATCAACAGCTCTTAGAGCTTAAAAAAAACTGCTCCACTAAAGTACTGTATTACAAATCAACAAAATATATCAAAAATGACCAGAGGCCATTTGCAAAACACTGTGTGAAATGGTGCTGATGGTGGGGGTAACTCATTCTCTCTGAAATAGCTGGTATATAATCTCATGCCTAGAATTTTATTTCTTCTTAGCTATCACAAAGACCAACAATACTGAATCTGACTTAGATCTTCTCCACATTACACATGGTTAGTGTTTGACTGGCATAACTTGCAAATCACCAGCTGGGAGTTCCCTTTCAGTGAACAGTGTTGAACTTTATATTTACTCTTTGATAAGTTTACAGTTAATTTGGTTGTTTTACTTTCCCACACTTCTAGACCACATAATAGACTGGATGCTGATGTATCCATAATGTTATCTACCTGATGCATTTTTTCATGCTCCAGTTCATTTCGTTTGATTCATTTTTGCATTTTTTACTTCCTTTTTAAGTGCCTTTTTAAGTGCCAGCAGGGCTAGAACTAGGTGTAGGCTTTCTATTCTGCCTTCTGAATGAAGGTCAGTGGTCTGTGTGGTTTAGTTGGTGAGAAAAGGAAGGACAGTGGGGGAGGGGGGTGAGTATGATGGTGGTTGTGAACCTTGAGCACCTTTACACTATGGCCCTGCTCTGAGTGGCAGAAAACTACTGTGCAATTGGTTAGAACACATACTTCTGACTTCTACCATCATTCTCACTATCTTTGACATTTTCATTGAGGACCCTTACACCACTTGCACATCTTGTTCTCACTTCCTCATTTAACCCCTGCAGTGAACCGGGTTTACTTTTATGTTTGGACAGTAACATTCCTCTAAATGGCCACAGTCTAGTCTAATTTACTTCCTATATATACCATAACCACACATACAAGTGTCTGGCTCTTGCCTGCCCATGATATTGCCAAAGAAATAAGCTGCACCACCACATGTTTGCTTAGCATGGGAGGCAAATATCTAACAATTTGTATATCTCTTATAACTTCACAATAAACTGTCCACAGTGATGCATTCATGGGATTTACACAACACCAACAAAATATAATCAAAAAAGGGTTTATTGATCCAATATAACATTACAAGATTTCCCATATATAAATATGACAGAGAACCCAATTTCAGTGTAGATTTGTTATTTAGTTGAATGTAAGAAATAGTCAAGAGTCTTATGCACTGTATGCCTTGCCCTTTTAACAGAGGGGCAAGGTTTAGAACTGACTGTAAAAAAAATATGTGGTCATGCAAGTTTATTTTTGCCTTCTAAATGGCTTTTCTTTGTAAGTGGTGTTCTTATTATAGAGCAATTGCAACACTTACTTGTGATTGCTCTGGTTCATGGTCCTCACACTGAGCGTGGTCACGCCAGCGTCTGTTTGAGTCATCTCGCTCCCACTGACCATCTGCACCACAACGGCGAAATACAAAGCCTTCCTTTACTTAGAATGAAAAAAAAGGTCAGGTGTACAGAATGAAGAGGAATCTGGGTGGGAGGAAGGTGTGAAATCAAATTGCAATATTGTGAATACATTTAGTTGCTACTCTCCAATGAACTTAGACTAAAGCTCCCCATAGACGCAACACGATCTTTCCCTGTCGAATGACCGATCTTGGCGAAGTCCGACCAATCTGTCAAATTATCGTGCGGTTAGTGGGATACAAACGATCGTACATCTTACGATTTTTCGTCCGACATTGGTCTGAAGATTGATCGGCCAGGTTAGAAAATCTTTATCGGTCCCCATGCAATCTACCTATGTTTGCAGGGCAAGCAGGCTGCGATCCTTCAGTTTTGCTGGCAATATCACCTGAAATGGTCTTTTTAGTTGATGGACATCAAGCATTTAAATGATCGTTTTGAGACAATCGTGGTCTCACGATAACAATTGGATCTTTCAAAAATCTTTACGTCTATGGCCAGCTTACGACTAATGTCTAAGAAGATTAGCAGTTGTTCCAAGCAGAAGAAGTTGTAGCTACTACCTGTAACTGACATATGTCTAAGAAGATTAGCAGTTGTTACAAACAGAAGAAGTTGTAGTTACCACCAGTAGCAGGCTGTTTAATCTCTTTGTTTACTATAGGAGAAAACAATGCTCATCTCCACTGTGATCAAAGAAACCACAATATATATTTTGTTAACTAACCCCTTATGCTACATGTAATTACCTTTTGCATGCCATGGTAAGTAGAAAGGACATGGTTCCGCTTTTGTTGTATTGGCAGGGGCATCTCCCCAGCAGGCATACATGTCAAATGTACGATTACAGAAAACACCTAAAACACAAGGTCAAAAGCTGCATTAATGTTCACACATGAATGAGGTGTGTAGATGAGTGAACTACTCTGGTGCTATTATTTACCATGTGCCAAATAACATATACATATATATCACTTTTTTTTACGGGATGTTTGTGTGCAGTACTAACCGACTGCAAATAATTAAGTGCAGTATTTAGCTTGTAGTGTAGAACTAGTCATTTTTTCTACAGTTGTGTGCGTTAGTGTTTAAGGTAGAATCACATAACTTGTTTTGTTGCCACAGCATTTCCAGAATGATGTTGTTGTTACATGCCATGAATCATAACCCAATAATAGCATCAAAATAGCAACCATTTACCAACTGTATTATTGCTCTCTCTGCTCCTCGCTGAAGATAGAAGTAGATCCCAGTTTTTCAGACTGCTTTATTTCAAGCCCCCTTGAGGTCCAATAATTATTCAGGGAGGGACAGGACCCTCTTAACACATAACAAGGTTACAGATAAAAGCATCGCTGCACTGGACATACAGTAATAGATTCAGCAATGACAAATCAGGGACTAACCCCAATGTTCTCAACAACTGACATCTAGGAAGCCAGCCTACCTGGCCTTCAAGCTGGGGCCCCAAGTTACTGCTTTAGACCCCCTATAAGGCAGCCAGCCCGGCAGTTTGGGAACCACTAAACACAGGACTCCAATTATTCCCCAGAATTCCCTTTCCTGAAGCCCTGTCCCTCTCTGAGTCAACCTGGTTTAGACCAAAAAGTACAGTATAACATAGAAATAACTTACAGTGTACAATGCTGCAAAAGATTCACAGGTGTCATATTCACTTTTAGTAAAAAAAATAATATCGTTTTAAGAATGCCATAAACACTTCAATCCACATTTCAATCCACATATAATGCCCATGTGTCACATGGGAAACACTAATAATTATCATTTAAAATTATTTGGAAAGAAAGGCAGTAAAAAAAAACTGAGTGTAATTTTATACAAAAAGTTGGGAGTCTTATGTGTTTTACTGCTGAGAAACAGACTAATATGATGATGCTTTGTGTTTTGCTGTCTGCATATTATCCAGTGCTTAAATGTATCATACCACTGAGTGGGGGCTCAGTCCTCATCCTTTCGTTACAATCGTCCTGGTATTTCTCCCAGGCTTGCACTGTGTCCTGCACTGTGTGGGTTCGACACTCCTGTTAATACACAACAGAACAACATGAACTAGTAACAACTGCAACATACATGGATAATGATCAAACTTTACAGTAACAGAGATTTTCTCTGATGGGCTCTGGTCTAGTTGTGCCTTTCCATTTATCTGGAGCACAGAGCATGAATGTACTATATTTTTCTACATTATGCTTCTGTTTCCATCTATTCACAGCACTGAGAAAGACAGGAAAGAGTTAATATAGCACTCTGGGATGGGGTCAGGGAAAAGACAGAACACAGAAGCCAAATTTAAATAAGCAGGAGAAAACAGAGAGGCTATTAATTATACAGCAATGGCAGGGTTAGTTTCTTAAGGAAAATATGCTCAGTGTAAATGGAAGAGCATGAGACTCCCCAAAACAACAGCATGGGCATAGAGAGGTTTTGTCTGCAAACTGTCTGTCCTCTGCAGTCTGTGTGTCTATCCACTGTATAGCTCTGTGCTCTCAAACTGCGTATATTAGCAAATGGGACACAACAAACCAAACATACAGGAGAACACAGCTACCCACGTATAATTAGTCCTAAACATCAGCATAAACTTGAGAGCCCCAGACTCCCCAACAACATTTTTTCTCTGGCCCACACCCACTGGCTGAAATCATTGCTCACCTGTAATGCACAAAAATGGGGGGGCCCCCTACAGAGGAGTTAAACCTGTCCCCTAAAGAGGAAAACATTGTAAACATTGGCCAGAAAACCCTAATATATTACTGTTTGAAGATAGTAGGAAAGTCTTGTTTACAGATGAAGCAAAATATTAAGTTTACAGTTGCAGTTGAGGAGCCTGTGTGAAGAGAAGGGGACCAGAAAAGTAAAAAATCCATAGATTAAACTTTTTTTACACCTATCAGAACATTTTCTTTGAATGCCATTGATTATTTTACCATAAAACGTATTTGCTTCAAGCTTTTACATTAACCATCTGGTTCTACATGTTTCTCTATAGAGGCTGCCATATTTGTGCAGCAGTAATCCGTTAGCATTAGAAACTCTAACTGACAGGATTGGCAAAACAGTCAGGTTTAGGAACTACAAGTAAAAATCACGTACATATCAGAGCTATCAACTTTTAATGTAATATTGTAAGGATTTTTTTAGTGTTAGTAACACCTTAAAGCAACAGAGAATTAATACATGGTAGAGGATGTGTTTAATTTATTCTGGCTTAAAGCTATGGGGAAAAGGATTCATTTTTCATAAGAACAGTAATGCTAAACACGCATTAAAGCTATGCCCTTCCCCATTTGGAGTTCAAAAAAGAGCAAGAAGTTCTAGTTCGCATGGCTTTCCTTCCACAGTCACAGACCTCAGTGTCATCTCAGAGAGAATCTGAAACATACACAAATAGCTTGGGACCCATGGTGAATATAGGCAGAAATATTTTTTAAATGAACAGTACTTAATAACAAGATGAACACATCTAATTTCTTATATTGCTATTACTTTATTATCTCTGATTTTATTATATACTTTGCTGGTTTGTCCAAACAAAAAAGTGATGTAAATGCATTAGAATCCTGTTGGTCAATAGGTCTGGAACTGGCTGGTTTGTAAATGAATAAACAAATGTTGTGTTCTCCCTCCCCTGAGGAACTATTGTAATGCATAAAGTTATTATAGGAATGCTGGCTTTCCCCTGCTTACAACTTATAAAGGAGTCCAATGCAGAATTCTCATGGGATTAGTAATAATTGCTGTGTAGTTGAGATGCATTCAAAAGTGAGTATCTGCAGTCTAATCCAAAGTAATAAGCACATGTTAATTCAACTTCATAAATTCATATTTATTTTCTTATTAGTATGATAAAAAGGAAAACAATAAATTCTGATTTTTAAGAACTCTTTTGATACAGGAAATGGCTGGCTCTGCACATCATAATTCTAATAACTGGAAGGGAGAACGGCACTTGATTCATTTTACCACTATGTGAAAAGATACCAGCACATTCATTTATGGGGTATATGGTTTAAAATAGAAGCAGAAACATTTACTGTGCGTATTGGGTCATTGAATCATAAATGACATACTGTATGCTGGAGCGTTATCATTATATTGTGTGACTGGTCTCTGTAATGATTTCTAGCTGTCTGTAGCAAACAGTTCCTAATGGAAAAACATGCTACGTAAGTAAGCACATATGCTGCATGTGTATAAAAATGTAATAAGTTCATGCGTTCTAGTCGTATATGGTAGTTGTTTGTGAACATACATTTTGATTACTATAGGGCTCAACCATAAATAAGTAATAAGGTTGCTGGATGCTTTTTCTAGTGGCTGGACCAGTAGTACACAAATTCCACATTTTAAAATAATTCCTCTGGGGCAACATAATTTTTATGGAGAAGCAGTTGTGCCCACTACACTAGTTAAATGTATTCCACATCCTACTGCTATGTTTAAGTTTTTTGTTTTGGATACCATATAAAAAAAGAAAATAAGAATAAACCTTATGCATTAATAGTTCTTGTCAGATTGTTGATTTTTGTTACAATTTTTTGACCTTGCACCATACTTCTATTTGCAGTCCACCACATATGCTTCAAAACAGATGCAATACATTTTGGATTATCCAGGTGCAAGTCTACCATTTTCAAAGTGGGGGTTGTGTCACTTCCAGAGCACACGTATAAACATTCACTGGCTGCAAATCTTGTGCAAAAATGGATTCAACCTGCTGTGCTGGAGAAATAGAGATTCTGGGCGCACTCCCTGGCCTTCCCAATGAATCCCTGGTGCTCTGTCTTCGTGGGGAGACGGCACTCCCCTGTGTCAGCAGGTAAACATTTGACGAATAAACACGTAGGGGTTTACCCCCACTAGCATCAAGTCCTGTGTGCCGTCTTCTTCCACTGTTCAACCTGCTGTGGCAACCCTGGAGCTACTACCAGATGCATGATGATGGTAACTCCAGGGTTTCCCAGGATCAAGGACTCTCCCAAGCAAATTCAAGCAGCACTGCTTCACTGATTGTATTTCATTTGAAAGCATTCTTGACTCAAAAGCAACCTTAGCTTTGAATCTTTTTGCACCTGTGACATTACGCTAATGAACCAACTTCTATTTATTTAGATTAGAGCCACCAGAGGGAGATCTTTGGCTAAGGATAAGATTAACTGATGGCTACTTATACTATTTTAGGCTTGACACTATCATTTTGTTATTTATAGGACCTTCCTATAGTCCTGTGAGAATCAACATGATGAGGAATTTAGAACAACACTGAACAATCATCCTAATAGCAATCAAATATCTGGAACCTGTTTATTTCAATATGTTTGGGAAATACATACTTGTGAAGGTATTTAAGGGCAGAAAGATAGGGCAGACTTCTGTGTGTTTCTGTTGGATCCAACACGACATGACTGTTGGATGAAAATGCTGCAAGCTGGGTCTTCATCCAACAATCATGTCGCTTCGGATCAAACCTGCGACACGGTCCGACTTCCTATTACTTCACCTTGTTCCTGTCGGATTCGACTTTTGTTGTCAAGCGTAGGATCTGACACAAACGCACAGAAGTCAGTCGTGTAGTTCTGCCCTTACTCTCTCATTTGTTACAATATATTTTAGCATAAAGCATTGGGTTACAAATGTATGAGCACAGTATTGCATTACATTAGTCATTTAATGGGCACACATTGGTTGCTTTGCGCTACTAGAATGAATGACAGCAAATTAATTCTTTCTCTGAATGCTGAGCTGCCTGCTTTTGCCAGTGCTGCAATCAGAGGGGGCAGGTGGTGGGCAGCAGGTGAATTCTGGCTAGTGAGTGACATTTACATCTGAAAGCACTGCACTCTGCACCTTGTACCAGATTTTTGATCTGGCACAAGATGCAGAGTGCAAGCATAGGGTAAGTGCTTTTAGGCAGCAAATAAAATCTGTTATATCTATCCCTGTGAGTCCTGACCTATAGAAGAACTTTTCCTTTGTAATATAGTTTTGTACAGATATGTCAAGAAGTCAGCCATAAAGGATTTCTTTGCCTATGGCTTCCTGCAAAAATGTAATATACCTGTAGGAGCAATATCAATGATATGAAGTGATAAGCTATAGGTAGTCATAATCTAAAATCATTTTTATTTGCCATACTTATTTGCTTCTTGTTTTTAGGGTCAGTGACTCCAGCAGTCAGAAAGTAGAAAAGTCAGACTAGAATTATTGTATTCATTTCTATTACTATTTGAATACTTTCCCGTGTCTTTTAAATTTTGTAGTTCAAACCAAACCAGGTCAGAGAGTCCAGCAGACTCATCAGACTTGAGATATAGAATATAAAAGTTATGAAATATTTAAGAATGAAAATAAATTTTACGCTGTCTTACATAACCACTATCTACAAAATGTGAAATATGATAATTAAGGCTGATGTCCCCTGTAGTTCATTTGATTGTGTTCAGATGCCTTTGTCTGCAAGGGTTGGTTTGCGCTAAAAGTTTTTTGTGTCGGTTTTGGTTGTATGCCCAACTTTTCTCCATAACGCCACAGACAAGGCTGAATAAAATACAAATCATCTTAAAATACTCAGATTCTTTGTTTAGTTTATTCTTGACTGTGGGTTTAAACAGAAAACTGGAAGTTCAACAAAATCTGATGCAAAATATCAATTGTGTAAACAAGCCCTAAAAGCAAAGCTACAAAAGGAAAAGGCAGACTTTCTGACAAAAGACATAAAGCACCCCTTGTTCTTTTCTATATCATTTTGGAAGACCCATTGGTTTCGCCATGTCTGGCTTAATAAAGAAGGTTGATTAAGTCTATATGAGCATCTAAAGCGAGCTGTAATAAAAATAGGCAGAATGATTTCTATAGCTCCCAAGCAGCACATGTGCCTTATTCCTTTCTCTAATATAATAGCTAATAAAACACCATAAATAAATAGGCTCATAACATGCACAGCGCTGCCTGATTAAGCCATTTCACACGGAGATCTTACCTCCAAGAACAGCAGGACGAGAGCAGCCAGGTGACTCCACATCTTGAGGTCACAGGTCACATCTGGGCAAGATCATAGCAAAGAAATATAATTATAAGATCCATGCATGTATATGATATCATTAATATGTTGCAGTGAATGACTATATCACAGTCACTTGCATTAGCATGTGGGTGTCCTTAATAATTGGCAGGTTTTGGTTTCCGTATATGAGCAGCAAATGTGTGGAACAATTGTGAATAAACAGTGTCTGATTGTATGTCACAGAATGTGATTTTATATGTCATTATACCATGATCTACTACAGGTATAGGGACCTGAGGTATCCAGAATACTTGGGACCTCAGTTTTTCCAGGTAAGACATAATTCCCATAACAGTAACACCAACAATATTAAAGGAATGAAAATATAATGTGGTTTTGCCTTCCACTGGTAAAACTGGTGTATTTGATATAGAAACACAACTATTGTTTATATAACCAAGCTGATGTGTAGCCACAGGGGCAGCCATTCAAGCACAGGGTACACAGTTGATACCAGATAGTTTCTGAAGAATCACAGTCTGTTATCTGCTATGCTACCTGTGATTTTTCTCTATTCCAGCTTTGAATAGCTGCCACGATGGCTACGCAGTAACCTATTTTTATAACTATAGTAATATTTCTGCAGCAAACACTCCAGTTGTACCTGTGCAGTGCAAAAGTATACAAGCATATTTTATGTACATTTGTACATTTTAATTTTATGGTGTTACTGTTCATTTTATTTTGCTAAAAAAAATCATTTAAATATTAATTTAACCCAATAGGATTGTTTTGCATCCAATAAGGATTAATTGTATTTTACTTGGGATCAGTTACAAGGCACTGTTTTAAAATTACAGAGAAGGTGGTAATAATTTTACAAATTTGATAAAAATTGAGTGTATGGAAGATGGCCTTTTCATGATTCTAAGTTTTCTGGATAATGGGTCTTGATAATGGAGCCCATACCTGTACTGTAAAGCATCAAATGGCTGTGTTTGTGGGTGGGTGCAAAGTGCGTGTGCCTTTTGTAGGGTAAAAAACTTCAGCATGTTTCTCTATTTCTCAACATGGCAAAACATGAGATTAACTTCTTCACCAGTTATCAAAATTCTGTTTTCTAGGCATTTGCACCTCTTGCCAACATTTTTTTCTTGTGCAAAAGCACTAAAAACAATATTTTTGAGTGAGCACAAGTTTCCATAAGCATTCATGCCATTCATGCTTTGGTTGATAATGTGAAAAATCTGTGAAAAATGTTATGAATGTGAAAAGATCTGCAGGAAAACTCAAAACTTTATTTCACACAATAAAAACAACTCTCCGTTTGTAAACCTGCCCCTATATATCTTCATAGCTCATGGTTTGTTTGTGGCTGTTTGTTGTTGCGGTTTAGTCAATTTACTACTGTATCGTTATGTATGTAAATGCACCTCAAATGCATTTTGTTATATGCAAAAATATGTGTTTCTATGGAAAAGCTTTGTTTACAGTTTTCAGAAATATGGGTCTCTGTCGAAAAATTTCCAGGGGGGGCAAGTAAGCTTATTCACATAGTGTTGCATCCCACTGAAGATGAACCTATTCTTGACAATGCACAAAACAACTTAATTAAATCTTGCCTTGGGGTGGGAAGTTTAAAAAAAACATTTTGTGTTGCTGGGAATTCATTTTACAAACAATTTCTTGAAAGTAGCTGGAAAAGTCAGGGTGGGGCAACTGTCCCCTCTTGGCCCATTCTGCAGACAACCCTGTTCAGACAGTATAATATACTAAGCAATACTTGTAATAGAACTGAGAGCTGTTAGTGACCTCTCTTGATTTACAGAGTGTTTAATGTTTAACAGTACTTTTCTATATATATTTTGACAATACAGTATAGGTAGTGCAAGGCAATCACGGACACAGTTAAAGGTCCCAGAAATATGTAATCCATTCCAAATTTCCACATGCTCAAGTTGCCTAGTCCTCTGCTCTGTCATAATGCCAGTCTATAAAGAAATCATTGTAGGACATAAGTATGTGGTCCTTACTGCCCATAATACTCAACTCAAGAGTCAGGAATATTGTTTTTATCACATCAGGAAACAATATCAGTTCAGTGATAAATGTATTGATGCAGTAAGTATAAGAAAAGCTGTTAGAGTGCAAAATAGCACGGTATGGTGTCACTTACCTGTCATAAATAGTTGATGAATCCAATCCTGCAGCAATAATCCATGTATACAACTGACACATGCACACGACTAGTACAACCACATTTCTACAAACATGCAAACAAAGCACATTGCATTACCAAGTCGCACAACTGTTGTAAAGATAAACACACACAAAAAGAAATATAAAAAAATCAGAAATGTGTAAAGTATAAGTTTCAGTAGCCAACCAGCAAACACCTAACTGCTACATTTAAGGTACACAATATTAGTATAAAAATGTACAACTTATATCCATTGAGTACAAACACATTGGTGCGATAATACCATACACGCATTACTTTTTACATTATGTTCAATTGATTTTCACTAGTATCCTAAAGGCATACAATTACACACAAACAATGAACTTGCCTCCTGTATGTATCTCTTGCACTCTGTCTGTGCACTCCACTCCCTCGTATCTAAATGAAGGATGCTAGGATCTGAGAGGAGGGGAGGTAAGAGAAAAGTGAGGAAGGAATAGAGGGGGGAGAGGGAGGAAGGGAAACAGTGAATATATAGATATGTGCATTAGGGAATATGTATACGCATGTACACGCACACATATATAAATATAAATTAATGAAAGTGAGCTATCAGGAGGGAGTGGATATTCCAGTCATACCCTACATACAAATACACAACACCCACACACATTTAATATACACAAGCGTATATAATAATATAAGCATTCCAGTGTTTGTTTAGTTCTCTCTATGGGGTATGATGTGATCCTGGAGTGATGTCACTGGGATCAATAAGTTTCTAGAACACAATAGCTGAACACTTTCACGCCAAGTACCGCTTGTCTCTGTTTGTTTCTCTTTCCCCTAGATTAAAAACTTTCCTTTAGTCTCTCAGCATGCAGCTCTTTGTCATTTTAAAACAAAGAACCCTACACCCCTGTTTATGGTAACACCTCTCGGCTTGTCTCATTTAATCAATTAGTCCTAAGCATCTCTCATCTTGTGCTGCCACAAACACAAGTGCTAAACATCATCATTTATTACACCATTAAACTCTTCAGTACTATGCCCCAGCCCTAATCCTCCCTTTACCCACCCCTCTCATTTAACACTCCATATAATTGCTGCTTTACTAAGCTCTTTATGTCATCTTCCCTGACTATAGGTTTCACAGTTTCCCTGCTATGCATCACTCTGATAGTTCTGTGTACCACTGTACACTTCACCTTTCAACACCCCCATGTTCATTCACATCATTTTAATAGTTCTGGACGTTCTTTACATTTTTTCATAGACACTTCTCTTACCCACTTTCTACTTGCATAAGTGAAACAGTTCAACTATATATTCAGTACCACACAGAGAAAAAGTCTGGGGTTGCGTAGATAAAGAACATTAATATGTGACAATTCTCCTTACCACTTGTCTCTCTGATACCATAATTCCCCTTATTTCTATCATAGTCCCTTTCCTCCTTAATGATGCCAAAATATGTGGAATAATTTTTTATTCAAAGGATGTGGTGATATAAATTAGATTATAGAAAGGAAACTCTCAGGGTGTCATTTATAACTGTCCCTTTAAAACCACACATTATCCAGCCTCCTTCCTGCCTTTTGCGGACACTGTGAAACAGAGAACTAGGAACCATAACCCCACATACACGCATATCTCACACACACAGTTCCCAATGACAAATGGCAGCAGGTGAGAAGTAGCCCATGAAGAGGCAACAGGGACAGTATTTCTAACTCAGAGGTGGCAGAATGAATTAACAGCAAAAACATGAGAATCTGCTTTGTGCTTTGCACAGGGTTGCAGACGGGGAGGACTTTGGAAGCTATCCCCAACCCCCCCAACAGGGTGACACAGTGACACAGACAGAAGGGACCTCATTTCCATAAGTGGATAATTTGTACAAAGTACAGCGTGGGAAGAAGCCAGAAATGGATACAGTATATTGTAAACAATCCTATTATATGGTAAATTAGATAGAGGAGGTGATATGTGCATAGGTGCAGCAAAACTAAAAGGCAGAGGGGGAGGGACGAGCAGATCAGAACCAGAACCAAAACCAAGTAATTTTACTTTCATAACAGCTTTGTTCAGCTGTCCTGTTACTTGTGTGATGTGTACTCAGTTCCCTTAGTCTACAAGGTTTCTCTGTCTCCTCTATTCCATTAACAATTCATCATTTAATTATCCCTTACCAAATCTACAGTTGTTCCTCTAACACCTGATAGCTGGAATGTTTTAGCAAAAGACCATGTCAAGGATGAGTGGAGCTCAAGAGCATGTGGATGTATTTGCTGCTGGTGCTAAGGTGACTTCTAATAAACCTGTGACTGACAGTGACGGGATTCTTATTGTGAGCCTGTTGTTTTGCCATTCAGCCAACTCTATTGCATTGCAGTGGCTACTTAATACCTAATTTTTCCACACTTTACAAAAAGAAATTGTCTCACTTTTCTTAAAATATTACACTTAAAAAGTTTACAATACTAAGTATGCCCTTCTGTAAATAATATATTCCGATTAGTTTGCATCTTCTTGTGTTCAGCTGTGGCTTACGTGTAAATGCAGCACTGCTTAATCCTTGTCATTAATATGGTAAAGTATTGTAAGAAAAACTGCTGAACATATGCCATTTGTGTATTTAAAGTTTAAGGCATTATGGCTGCCACCGGGCTGGTGGCCTGACTGGTAAAAATGATGCCAGATACCAATGTTATTAATAGAGAAGAAAGATAAAAATATAGGAAGGTCAGTATCTTTATCTGGAAAAGAGAACAACTCTAATTGGTACACACGTTGCTTTAACACATTTCCCCTTATTAAGGGGAATAGGGATTTCACACAGTTTTTACTAATCCTCTGAAAATGATAAAATAAAGGTTCCACTGTACATGCATCACTCCATGTAATTACATAATTGCCTAGTTTTTAATTATTAGCTGACTGCACCCATTAGACAATTTGCATAATGCTCATATGGATGATTAAGAATGTAAGCAACACATGTTTTGATGTTTATAGTCAATTCCCTAGTGTAGATGATTTAATCCAGATCCAGAGGGATAGCATTGTCAACAATTGAATATGAGTCTTTCTGAGCATAGTCTCGAGCACATATTATTAAATCCGTAACAGAACCTACATTTGGATTTAATGGGTTTTCTACATAGCAAACCTCTCTGACATTACCTGCGTATATCCTGCCTGAAGGTTGTCTCACTTTTGGATATATTCATTATTTGTTTAGCTAGCAACTGATTCACTGTGTATAATTCTGAAACCCAACCTACACTAATACATAGTGAAATAGTGCCATGTTTAACTTATGGACACATGACTGTACAACACAGCATACTACTGTACAGTCATTTGAGGGGTTGCAAACTGGTAAGGGGGTATAGCTGATAACTGTGGGACTAATTTACTAACAGCATAATTGTATCTATTTAGCTATATGGGCATAATACGCTAGAAAATACATATTTAATTTGCCATGCATATTTAAATAGCAAACGTGAATAAACAACTAACTGTTGGCGTCATGAATACAAATATACATGACATAAAGGGTAGAAATGTCTGCTGTTAATTCCCCTGCATTTCTCCCCTGTATAATAAAAGAAGTAACCACCTTTGTTGCTGAACTGCAGGGAACTGTGAGTAATAACTTTTATTTCTCAATAAACAGAACAATCAAATGTGACCAGGGGCTTGGTGCTCTGCTTTTCTACTGTAGATAATCTGGAAACAAGTCTTACTAACAGTTAAATACATCTGAAACTATCTCTTGGGAATCAAGATGTAAATATAAACAGGCATACTGCTTTCAGCATGGGAACATTAATGTCTATAGCAATTTATAGAATGCAGGGGAAAAAAGTCTTCTGCCTAACTGCAAAAGATAAAAGATGTTTATAAATGCTGGGCATATTTGCACATAGGCAGTAATCTATGGCAAGCAATCAGAAGTTAGCTTTTATTGTTCTACCTGCAGCTGGCTGAAAAAAAGCTAATCACTGATTGGTTACTATGGGATATAGTCCAGTTGCAAATTTGCCCAGTATTTATAAATGAGCCCCTTTTTCTTCCACAGTTTTTGTTGCCAAAAATATTATGAGAAAAATCCATAATATCTTTGGTGCTGCCACAATGTTTTATTAAAGCTATATAGACAATGTATGTACAAATGCATCTATGTCTTTCTATTGGTCTATTGAACTACCTACATATATGCACCCCATACACTGT
>CM044445.1:53872166-53889232 GCA_024363595.1 Xenopus borealis
TGATACATTACTTACAACACCCTCCCCTAAATTATTAATGAGCAAGTTATGTGAGTTCTATTTTTGTATTAAAAGATGAAAGCCCTTTGCCCATTCACCTAGATTTAATAACAAACATCCAGTATATGTCTGGCATTTTGGCTGTATGGCTTTTTGGCCTATACATATAGCTTATCCCAAGCCAACATCTCACATAATTTCTGCTTTGCAGTGGAATTAGAAACATGTTTTTTAACTAATGAAGGGGCAAAGGGACAAGAGTAATGCTGGAAAGTGATGTTTCTGTACATGTATTTGCTCTGACAGACACTGCATCGGCATTGGTGCAGATGAATGAAGCAGATTTTGCCTTGGACAAATGAACATGCATGCACAGACATTTCTGTGCCAAAATCTGTTCCACGTGTCTGCACCGTGGGCAAAGCAATGCAGATACATTCATGAGTGGAAAAAACCCAGTGTGACACTGGCCTTAATGTTCAATGTGTTCTATATATTTTTCTTTTACAGAGGAGGGAGTCGTAAAGCTGTACCTCCGTGGGCGTGCTGTACCCCTTTATGTTCCAGACTCACTGGTTGCTTCATACAGCCTGGATGCAAAGAGCGAGCTTCCAACAAGAGAGCTGCAACTAGAATGGGTGTATCCTGACCAGAGTCTGAATTAGCTTGTTGATAATCCTAAATGGCCCATAGCAGAAACGACTCATAAGAGCCTGTGTTTAGGGGATGGCCATAAACTGTTTACCGTATGCAGTAAAGCTCTGTTATTTGCATGAGCAGGAGAAACCAGCTTGCTCATTCACAAGTGATGGATATCCAGTGACCATATACAGTATAGGAAAAAAGAATATAATCTCATATTTCAAATATTCAATCTTAAAGTGTTCCCCCAACCTCTCTTATATTCTTGTTGTGTTTTGTTTCAAGAAAAAACTTATTATAGTGAGTTTTAGTCATGCAACATCCAGAAAGACAAATATCCACACGGCTCTTCATAAAACGGAATTATCCTTATAGAAAATGCACCTCGTCTTACTCATGGTTATATTTAGGGATGCACCGAATCCACTATTCTGGATTCGGCCGAACCCCCGAATCCTTCGAGAAAGATTTGGTCGAATTAGGGGTGGGAAGGGGAAAACATTTTTTACTTCCTTGTTCTTTGACAAAAAGTCATGCAATTTCCCTCCCGCCACTAATTTGCATATGCAAATTAGGGTTCGGATTCGGTTCGGCTGGGCATAAGGATTCGGCCGAATCCTGGATTCGGCGCATCCCTAGTTATATCATACCATCCTGACACAATATACTGTATTAAATAACTCAGATATCAAAACATATAAAACAGCATTCTGTTATATGTTAAATGATTATTAAATCCACTACATGGGCTTTCTTATCCTATACCAGTATGTGACCACTCCAAGAGTTCTCTGCTTTATCAGATCAGGTCTCCCCACAAGTCTGTCCAATGTATGTCATCTGCACGGCTTTCTCAGGGGCTCAAGATTATGACACTTTCCATTTCCTAATTTTAAATCCGTTACACCTCTGTTTCTTAAATGGGCCTCTGTTTTTCTCTCATCACATATCAATTTCCTACAAGTAGTTTACAGTGCAACTTAACCAAACTAAATGAACCCTTTACCGGCAATCACATAAAATGATTACAGTCCTTCAAAAAAAACCTACAATTAAATTCACTTACATCCTAGTTTACATAGACCTAAACCATTTTCTTTTGAGTTCTATTGAACTCCATAAACTTTTTCTATACCCGAATATTTTAATCCCCTTTACTGCCCCATTATAAATTAATAAAAATGTTTACCTAGGTTCCCCCTAAATGTATAACATGTGGGGAGCGAATGCACTATGCAAGACTCAACCACCAACAGAAAAAATATTGCACATTTTGTAGTTTACGCTAATGCAATAGAATGTCTTACTGTAAAATAAGTTATTTTAGCCAAAAAATCACACTGTTTTTAAGTAGGTATTAAAAATGCACAATCCTGTTATAATTTGCAAGTCAAGAAAATGATTATTTTAGGAGCACTTTAAGACTGAATATTTGAAATACAACACTGGCAGATAAAAATGGATACGGCTATTCAATTCGATATGTACATTAGTTGTACAAAATGCCATATTATAGGTATGTATTTGGTCACCTTTAGACTTATTTATGAAATCATTGTTTTACTATAATATGGTTCATGAATACTAAGTATATCATGCTGATAAAATTTGTGAAATTCCCCTTAAATCCTTTTACTGATTTGAGCACTGAAGCTTAAAATAAAGCAGGATGGGCATAAACCTCCAATTTTCTATGTATGGAATCGGATAGTAGTTTAAAATAAAAAATCAAGCAAAAAACTTCTATTAACTTCAGTTTCCCTAGTGCAGATGCAGTACTTTCACTGAACCAGGTATTTGATTACCCATCTTTAAGGCTGACCACTAACCACACCACTTTTAACCATTATGATCTTGACATCAAACCTGCAGATATGGGTATCGGGGCCGGGACTGTCGCAGTAATCTATTTGTATTGCCATCAGGAGAGTTACTGTATTTCACTGCAGCTGTGTGTGTCTTGTATGACCCTGCAGCTGGCACCCAGCGCCACTATCGGGGCCACACTGATGACATCAAAAGGTTTGACTGGGATATAACTCAGGGTGCACAGTAAAGTGTTAAGAGGTGTCAGTGTAGTATTGAGTCACCTCAAGTGGGACTGTTGGAGGAATCTCAAGTGGTATGAATTGTGTTTTCATTTTTATTCCTCTCATTTTTCACAGTCTGGCTGTCCACCCGGATTCTGTTACTATCGCCAGTGGGCAAGTGGCTGGAAATTCACAGGATGGCAAGGTCAGATTCAGATAGTCTGATCTGTTTTAATTGCTCTGTGCAGACACTGTGTCCACAGATTAAGAAATGTCCTCATAGTTGTGTTGAATGTGATTGAAGTTGTTGCAGCAGTCAAATAACACACACACACACATTACCATTAATAACAGAGAGGGCTAAAGGTACATATCTAGGATTAAGATACAGTTAAAGGACCAGTAACATCAAAAAATTAAATTGTTTTAAAGTAATAAAAATATAATGCAGTGTTGCCCTGCACTGCTAAGGGTAGGGACAGACAGGGAGATTCTGTCGCCTGGCGTTTTTAGCAGGCGACAATCTCCCCGAATTTCCTTCTCCCTGTCTGCCACTAGTAAAAGGGACAAAGCGCCAGCGCCTGTGCACACACTGCGCGGCGATTCCCGGAATTGCCCAAAGATACCTCGTGAGGAAACTTCAGTTTTAGCAGGGCAACACTACATGATATTTTCTTTACTTTAAAACACTTTCATTTTTGGTGTTACTGTTCCTTTAATGAATCATGGGAATTCAGTAGAGGCGTCTCCAATAAGACTCATTTGTGTTATTTACACAACTCCTTTTAACCATTGTTTTACCTTAGTCATCACTTTTGTTCAAAATAATTTACTTCCACAAGTAAAATTGGGTTTCAAGATATTTGCAAATGTTACTTTTATCATGTGCATTTTCACAAACAAATTAGAAAAGTAGCAGCAATAAATATTGGAAGGCACCATAGTAACAGCTATTTTAGAATTTCTGCATAGTACAATAAACATATCAGGAATGTTTGCACTCTATCTACCCCTAGGCTTTAGCACCCCATGTGCGCATATGGCATTCTGTCAGTCTTTCTACTCTTCATGTTCTTGGAGTCGGAAGCTTTGAGAGAGCAGTGACCTGTCTATCTTTCTCCAAGACAGTGAGTGGCATTTTTCTTAATTCCAAGAATAATATGTAAATGATAGCCAACTCATGTGTTTCTTTTCATTATTTAAACTATACATATTATCCCTAAGGATGGCGGGAGCCTTTTGTGTGCCTGTGATGAATCTGGTGACCATGTCCTCTCTGTATGGCAATGGCAGCGAGAATCTAAAATGGCAGAGGTGAAGGTAAGGTGCCAGCAGTTAATTTAAGTGTATTCAAGCCATACACACTATAGCTAAATTGGCCCTTTATTTACCTATGATGTATAATCCAAATATAATTTTATATTCCAGTTGGATTTTGCACAGATTTCAATAGAATTTAAATGGACATGTTAATATCAGTCTGTCCAGTGACTGTGTTGCATATGATAGTGGTCATTAGGCTATATCAGTCCCCTGCCTTTTCTATTTGGATATATTCATTTAACTAACTTAAACACCAGGTATTTTCCCCAGTTTGACCAAAGTTCCACAAGCAAATCTGCTTGTGTCTAGCCAGTAATTTACTATATTTTGCCAAATATTAGATAATTGAACAGAGAGGCCACTGTTGTAGCCAAAACATCAGTCTCCACTAATAAAATAACCTTTTCTGCTTGTTAAATAAATTGAAAAACCTATCCATTCTGTATTTCCCTCTTCCTACAGTGTTCAACAGAACCAGTCCTGGCAACCATTTTCCACCCCACTGAGCCAAATCTGATCATCACTTGTGGGAAATCCCAGCTGTATTACTGGAGCCTAGAAGGGACCACAGGAGGGGGAGCTACAAGTGGGGGAGCCACTTTAAGCAAGAGACAAGGGGTGTTTGAGGTAAAAGGCTCACTGGGAAATAGGAGATTTTAGCAACTGAAGAATGGTACAATCACAGAACACAGCCTCAGAGAAAGACAGACCACATACAGATTTTGGGTATATCTGCTCAGTAACAAATGAAAAAGATATTGTAATACCAGGTGTGTATAGAGTATGGAGATCTGGAATTGCAGTGTATCTATAGAGAGCATTTTCAAATGACAATGGGAAATACATGTGGGATATACAAGCACGTATAGGCTGTAATACCAGCATCAAAAGTACATCCAAACAAGTAAAATGGGGTTGGGGCACAATCATGGGGGGACAGTTTTATGACAAAAGACAATCCTATATTATTCCAAGAGCCACTGGTTATGACATGAAGATTGTGTAGAAAGGCAACTGGTTGGAGATTAGATATTACTGGTCACACTTTTGCCTTCACAGAAGTATGAGAAGCCTCGTTTTGTCCTTTGCGTGGCATTTGCCGAGAATGGAGATGTTGTCACAGGAGACTCCAATGGGAATTTATATGTGTGGGGGAAAGGTAAGTACATAAGCTATATTCATGGATATCACTTTCACATAACCATTTAAACATACTCAGGTTTGCACAGTGAACATTAACTTTATACTTGCATCTCTTTGTCCTCTCTTCTCCCACTCAAACCATTTCTCAGGTACTCACAGGATCTCTCATGCCGTCTCTAATGCTCACGATGGATCAATCTTTGCTCTCTGCGTATGCAGGGATGGGACACTCCTATCAGGAGGAGGAAAGGATGGTAGAGTCATCTTATGGGACAGAGATTATAAAAAAGTACAAGAAACCAAGGTAAAATAGAAGACCGGGGTCAAATAGCTTTTGGCAGGATTGTCAAAAACGTAAATTGGAACTCTTACTTTTAGATTCCAGAATGCTTTGGGCCAGTTCGGACCATTGCAGAGGGCCGAGGAGGAGATACCTTGTATGTGGGAACCACCAAGAATTGTGTTATGAGTGGCAATCTAGAAAGTGGCCTAAGCTGTTTAATACAGGTACTGAATGGGGATCAGAGGTATGCCGTATACAGAATTAGAATACAGTTCCTTGTTTACTGCTACTCCCTCTATACAACCTGTGGAGGTTGTTTGGACCTCTGTGTATCTGAAATACCAGTACCTATTTTGTTACTCAGTCTATTTTGTTTGTAAGGACCTCCACCCTTTGCATGTATAGCGTAAGTTGGCTTCTTATTTTTTATACATATTTGGCCAACTGTGAATGAGGTTGTGCCATAGGAAAATAAACAGATATGTGAACATTTACTGTCTATATTAAGATAGAGCTACTAATCCCATGAATATACTATACTGATGAAGTTGTTTTTTCTGCGCTGCCTTCTCCCAGGGCCACACTGATGAGCTGTGGGGTCTCTGTACTCATCCAGCCCTTGACCTCTTCCTCACTTGTGGTCATGATAAATTTGTCCACCTCTGGAACAGCAAAGAACATCAGCCTGTCTGGAGTACCACTCTGGAGGTGAGATTCATTTATTTTGTGTTTAGAATCAGGAAAAGGCATACTCTTACAGGGGACTGGAGGCCCTTGTAATGGATTACCAGAGGCATAGGCCTCTTTATTCTAGATCAGTTATGACACGTTTTTCTTTTCTCTCTCTCCTTTCCCTTCTACCCTAGTCAAGTACATTTTTCAGGTTTCAGCATCTTCTTTTTGCGTTTCTCCCTTCTAAGTGGTTTCCCATATCTTTTAGTCTTTAATTTAGAAATAAAATATTATATATAAATTATATTGTACAGCTAAATGTAATGTACTTCAGTTCAGTCTGTAAACGTATTAAGTCACCCTCAGCCTACGATGACTGACAGAACAAACTTTTTGAGCTTAGGTAAGTTATGCCATGTCCGTCTGGGCTGGAAGCAGTGTCAAAACTATCCACGGGCAGGCCCGAATGTTGGCTGTCACTTGGGCTCCCCTTGCGGGGCACCACCTCTGGAATCTCGCAGCCTCCTTGCACAAACACCAAAGAATTTTCCCTGCCCTGCCTCCTGTGATATGAATTATTATGGTTTTGTGGACCCCAGTAGGGTGTGTGCCCAGGTGTTATTGCACCCCCTGCATTGCCCACCCCTGTAGCTATTTCACTGGCTGGATTAGGGTAGATTTTTATATTAAAACTTCATAGTCATGTCCCTTCTTGAATGATAATACTGAAACAACCCTATCCGTTTAAAGAATGTGTCACTTTTAAAACCAATTTAAATAAGGAATTTTTACTGCAGTTTGTGATTTATTTAAGTGGGTCTTCATTGCATACTCAGTCTCACTGTATTGTTCAAACCCAATTACTAATGTTTACATCATCTGAGGTAATCTGTCCATGGTTAGTGTACAACCCTGTCTTTATTGCATTGTATTATAGTTCTTATCCTTTATTTAAATAGTGTTTACATGTTAAGCCTCACTTTATGGAGATTATCATTCATTCATGCCAATGAAGCACACACACACACAGTTAGTTTCATAAGGAGTCAATCATCAATATGTGAGGCATATAGAGTACCTGGAAATAAACTATTACTGACATAGGGAGAACATACAAACATCTCAGAGATGTCTCTTTGGTTAGAATCAAATTCAGGATCCTGCTGCTGCAAGGAATCGTTGTTGACCACTGGTAGAGATACTAGTAGAGGTTGCACTAAGTTTGGCAGAGACAGACAATCAAACATTTACTTATTATAGCTGCACTAAAAACATTAAAAGCTAACTGGTTGCTATAGATATCTACATTAGGTCAAATTTGCCACAACTTTATGGAAGTAGAAGATTGTATTTGTATTTTTTGTACTGTGTGATGATGCAATCTATGACTAGTATACGATGTAAGCTCCATTGGTGCAGAGACTGATGTGAATAATGTATAATCTCTCTAAAGTGATGATGTGTCAGCACTATAGAAACAACATATAATTATACAGTGTTACAAAATCTAGTCCGGTTTATAGCAGCTGCAGTAAATGATTGTTGGAGGAAGCTTTTAGTTCAGTATATTATCTGGATTGTAGAAATAAAATGTTTCTATTCCTTGCCCAACAGGATGCGGCTCGGGTGGCTGGCTTCCACCCATCAGGCTCGGTTGTAGCAATTGGGACCTCTAGTGGCAGGTGAGAGGCAATGCACAATTAATCTTTGATGTTTGAATGAAATCAAGGAATCTCAATATTTGAAAAATGTATATATATGATCATTGAAATATGTATGGCTCATAAAATACAAAAAGAGAGGGATTGTTATTTTTTATTATTTTTTCCCCAACCATCCACAGGTTCTTGGTGCTGGACTCTCAAACCCACGTTATTGTGACAAGTATCTGTGAAGCAGCTGAGCAGATCAGCGTAACCAGCTACAGCCCTGGTACTGTCGCCCTGCATTTCATAATTTATCTGCACATGTTAATCTAATGCAGGGATCCCCAACCTTTTGAGGCCGTGAGCAACATTCAGAAGAAAAAGGAGTTGGGGAGCAACACTAGCATGAAAATAGTTCTTGGGGTGCCAAATAAGTGCTGTGATTGGCCATTTGGTAGCCCCTATGTTGATTGTCAACCTGTATTGAGGCTTTGTTTAGCAGTACACCTGGTTCTTATACAACCAAAACCTTCCTCCAAGCCTGGAATTCAGAAATAAGCTCCTGCTTTGAGGCCACTGGGAGCAACATCCAAGGGGTTGGAGAGCAACATGTTGCTCACGAGCTACTGGTTGGGGATCACTGATCTAATGTGTTACCTTCATTTCACAAATTGTTCTCTTTATCACAGACGGACATTATCTGGCAGTTGGGTCACACGATAATTTTATTTATCTGTATGAGGTGGCAGAAGAGGGCCGAGAGTACAGACGTGTGGGGAAATGTACGGTAAGAGTGCACCTTTATAATAGCCATGGCACAGATATGAGCATATGCGTATAATAATTAGCAAACAGACATCACGAAATGCAGATTCTCAAGTTAGTACAATGTTAATCTTATTTAGGTGCAAGATGTGTTATCAAGGGAATAAGTAACTACTTCTGCTTTAATGTCCCCTGAATGTAGAAAGGGCAGCCCAATGCTACCTGTCATATCTAAATCTTAGCAGGCATAGGTCAAATTTAAATTCTACTTTACCACTGTGAATGATTGATGGGCTGTGAGATCTCCTAAACATGTACATTATACTCTATTTCCTTGTTACTGTAGGGTCACTCCAGTTATGTTACACATCTGGACTGGGCCTCAGACAGTTCCTGCTTCATGACCAACAGTGGAGACTATGAAATTCTGTATTGTAAGTATATTAAGATATTTATACTGTGTATTGAAAAGCTTATCCATAAGTTATGCAAATAAATCATTCTACCATTTAAAATGTTATTCCTGAACCAAGTGTATTTTTTAGTTGTGATATTGATGTGTAGGCAGCTATCTTAGATGATTGTGCCTGTTCCTGTGCTTTCAGAAAGAGCCAACACTTGACAATGGAGCAGCTTTCATTTAAGCTGCTGTTTCCTCTAACTCAATGTAACTGGAGGAGTCATGGTGGGACTTGGGGTTTTATAATGTAGTGCTATTCTCATAGCTACCACTAAACGGGAGCAATTTTAGCAATACATGTGTTTGGGAGCTGTAGCATAGTTACTTTTCCATAGGTCGGAGATATCACTCCAACTTGCAGTGCAGCAGCAAAGAATGACTGTTTATTAGAGCACATGTCACATGACTGAAGGTACCAGGGAAACTAAGAACATGTCTAGCCCCTGTCATATTTTAAGGTTATAATATAATTATATAAAACTATGTTTGTTTTAATGTTCCTCTCTCTGGTGATTCATTCTTGAATTGTATTTCTCAGTGACAAATTGGGGTTGGCAATTTTTTGTATTGCTAACAGCCTGATGTCTAGTTGACCCCAGGGTAAGGTAAAAGATTTAAAGCATGGTAATTTCCATCAAAGTTTCATCACTCTTAGTCAGGGGCACTCTGCCAATGAGGCGAGTTGAGAATCTCGCCTCAGGCGGCAGCACCCTACTGGGTACCAGCTCTTCTAGCCCAGATAATTGTGCCCTGCGCTAGCATCCTTGCCCTCTCCGCCGTCCTCGTGGACCCCCCCCCCCTCCGGTGCAAAAAAGTGAGTACATGGGGGGCGCAGCAAGAGCAAGCTGCGTCAGGCAGCGGAGGGGCCAGGATCGCCTCTGCTCTTAGTCCCATGTAAGGTTTAAGTAACATGTATATTTTAAATCCAAATAGCTGCCTAGATTGTAAATCTGTCTTGATTATTACCATGTAAGGGTTACACACCTTGGATGTATTTCATTATTCTACATAGCTTTGCATCATCACTTAAACCTTAGATATTTTACTGTCCTTCTCCAAGTCACTGATGAATAGATAGAAGTAGATCAAATACAGAAACCTGAATCCGTTAAGATAATAAATTCTCTGTACATATCAGGTACATGCATTTTAAAGATTTACAGCCCTTTTTCATGGCACTGTATCAAAATGTAAGTAGACTGCATCTATTTCAACACCAATATCCAACATGTTACATATTACAGCATATAATAGCAAGCAGATTTGTTTGATATAACATGTCCTTCGTAAACCATGCTTATTTCTACTTATAATGCCATTCTCCAGGGCATACTCTTGAATTTAATTGTAAAACTTGAAATACCGCCCCCTACTACATAATTAGAACTCTTAAATGTTTTATTTGCCATGTAAAAACCAAAAAACCCCTTTAAAAAAAAAAAATCCAGTTATATTAGATTTTGATTAGATATTGATTAGATTTTGAATTAGATATTGATACCATACCTGAATTGGGTCTTGGGAAATTTGTAATAGCGGTCCAAGCTCTCTATATACTTGTGGCTGTATTGTATCTTGAAGCCTTGTTCATAGTAACATTTCTTAAATGTCCAACCATGTCCTGGTTGAGCCCTTCCGACCACTGCTCTGGAGTATCTATGGGCTCAGCTCTGGTTATGAGTATGTATATGTTTACCCTTCACTGAGATGTGTCTTGCCAGAATAACTTTGTCATACACATGCGTGTTATTTGGAAACCCAGTCCAAGTTTATAGATTACATGCAAAGCTTTCATTTGTTTTCGATATCAATACATCAGCCCTAGCAAGAAATAGAACTTCTGTTCACACTGATATGTATGATATAAATGCAAATATCAGAGAGTTACCTGCGCAGACAATAAGCTGTAGCCTTATGCTCTGCTACTTGAGAGAAAGAAATAAATGGGAGATAAACACAGTTTATAAATATATATATATTAGCAGATAGACAAACTCCTATTTGATGGGTTGCAAATTCACAAAGAAATTTTCTTTTTTTGTTGCAAAGCAGTTAAGAGTTGCTTACTTCAGGCTCCCATCAAATTTATTCAGTCACTAGTGGCCCACTGACCAGTGCATTATACTCATTTAGATTTAGAAGAATTGTGCTTAAAAAGTAGTGTTTCAGGCTGATTTATTGAATATTTCTGCAAAACCCTAATAATCCCCCCTTCTCCCAGGCTGTGCAGGGGAGCCAGGGGCACTAGGCTCACTGCGCTGTAGGATAGGAACCAATCCGCAGTTAACCGGAGCTGATAGGGAACTGAAGCATGTCTTTGCTTGTGTGCCTGCAGGGCTGTGATTGGCTATCCCCCCCTCCTACTGTGCTTCTGGCAGGGACCGTTAGGGCATGCCCACCACTCATTTGAAACGAGGACCAGTGAACATCTATAGGGAGCTCCAATAAAGGTGCTATTTTTAAAGATAATAATAATTTTTAGCACCATGTAAAAGCAACACTATTTATTAATAATTAATAAATGCCTACAAAATTGTCCTATATGTCACTTCATATTTTGAAACACCAAACTAAACCATGTAATTCCTGTGGATCCGTAGATAAATGTTCACATATACCAAATGATGGGATTGCAGATGATTCTGTCCCAGATCATCTTTCTGTTTTATTCTACTTTGGTACCAGTCTTCATCCACAAATTTAAAAACATGCATTTTTTTCAAGTAAGAGTTTTGTAATTTAGTGGTCGCTTGTCCCATCATTTTCTTTTCTGTTTTCCATTTAATTAAGTGGTATCTGCAGACAGCAGTTTACAGAGTAGATAGAATGTATTTAAATTGATTTGGAAGTCTCAGAATAAAGATATCCTATAATGATTCATGTGTAAGTTCACAGCACAATGCAATTGCGGTCACCTGTGTATACATCAGGAATCAGCCATATTCAACCAGAGCCTGCTTCCCAAATGCCCTTTAAGAAATTTTTATGGACCTGCTAGATGGGTTCAAAGCCTTCTTTGTATTAAACTTTTTTTTTTAATATAGTGGTGCCTACAAGTATAGATGGTATGTATGTGTAATAACTGATGTCAAAATAAAAACATATACACAGTGTTATATACATATATCACTGACCTAAAATCTTCTGTATGTTGACTACAAAAATCAAGCTGGCCTCCATGTTTTGATCAAGCAATTTCTGACTTTAAGGCACCAGCACATAACTTGCCTGTAAAGTTTTAATCCTTATTTGCCATCCCACATTTTGGTCTATATCATCCATCGACCACCTTCAGGACTGGACTGAGAATCAAAATAGGCCCTGGCATTTCAGGTACACAGAGGCCCAATCAGCCCACAAAGAGGCCCAAACAGTCCCCACCAGCCCACTAAATACTGACTTTCTATGGCAACTTATAGCAGCCCCTCTGGCATTTGCCCTAACCTACAGATTGCCAGTCCGGGCCTGACCACCTTCTTTTCATATTGAACACTAACAAAGGTTTTGTTGATTCATTTGGTCCTTCTGTATCTCGTACAACTATTATGGACACAATTAGGGCAATGGGGAGCCCTGAAACTTCCGTTTTCAGACTTATAAACACTAACGATAACGGATGATCTGCACTGTGTGTCACTCCACATAATACTCAGCTGGCCATATATATATTAACTGAGCAGCTGTGTTGCCAGATTTGATTAACCTAATTCAGCATGTACTTGGGTATTGGTATCTGATTCTAATTATAGGATTCTCACACATCAGATCTAAAGTCTATTTAGTACCAAAAATATTTTACCATGCTTCTTGCACTTGGTAAAAATGTTTGGTAAACATACCAAACTACAAAAATGTAGCATAAATTTCCTGACCTTTGTGCAAACCTTGGAAGTGAAAGAGGAAAGAAGAGAAAAAAAGGGAAGAATGTAGGCACGCATGACTAGATAATGAAAACTATTCAAATAACCATATAGATACAAGTTAACTGTGACCATTACCTGTGCAGGGGATGTAACAGAAGTCAGGTTATTATTGTCTACACAGTACAATATTATTTGCAGTTTCATGTCAAATGTTAAATACTGGAGAAGAAAATGTAGGGAAAATTTTAATGTATATTTCCTATGAAGCTGCTTTAATTTTTCTAGAAGCCATGGCATGATTTACTAGTCTTTCATACTGCATTATGGAATATGTTGGTGATTTCTAAATGTGGGTTATTATTATTAATAATAATAATAATAATAATAATAATAATAATCTCTGAAGGCTAAATTTAAACCATAAATGAGATGTTCTTTACCATGAGTTTTTTTTAATAATCTGGTGTGAATTGGTTTGACTGAATTACAATTATAATAAAATCACAACAATTGGAAATGTACTTCTAACAGCACTATGGAACTAAGTGCTGACTATGTCATCCTTTATAGTGTAGATAAGTTCTATTAGTCCTACCTGACTGTGGCCATGTTCTCAGCACTTTATTGAGGGGGTTCCTTCTGCCACACATTTTCTACATCTACTGCAGGAGCCCTCGCTGTTCATAGGTATCCAATGAATACCTCCCAAATTTTTGTGTGTCATTCTCCATGCTCTGAATATGCAGCCCATAAAAATCAGCAATAAGAAGTTGGACAGAAGTAAACTCAAGGGTTTTATGAAAATTGAATAGATGAATAATATTAAGTGTTTTGTGTTCTCATTGGTTGGAAATACACCATCAGAAGAGTGACCAGTGAGAGAAGTGATTTTATAGAATATCTGGCATTTTTATGCCATATTGTTAGTGGTGAAAATATACAGCAGGCAAAGTGCCTTTAACCATTTCACAAGTCACTGCAACTAAATAAATATCATGCTTTCCAGATTAGGCTACAAACATAGATCTGGTCATGCAAGTCAGTCATTTCACCTGCACCAGTCAAAACAATTGTTTTTTTTAGGTCCCACATTTGAAGGTCATAACTCCCTAAGATCACATCAGATACGATCACTTAAAATCTACAATGATGCCCAGCATAGATCCATGATGGGAAATCTCTGAAATTTTAAACAACTTACTTTTCTTTCAAATAGTTGAGGCTTAAATGGGCATAATCATTCAAATACATTCTTTCCCCAATTACAATATGTAACAGTTATCCTAACGGATATGTAAAATGAACGAACAGTGTACCAATGCTGATGGTTGTACAAACAATAAGGCAGGGATCATTTGAAAATGCGGAACTAATCATTCCTGAGAAATTCCTGCTTGACAAGGCAAATAAAAGGGAAAGCGGCTCCAAATGAGTGAGAACATTTAGACAACGGCAGTTTTCTCTGAGAAGACTGCAAAGATCGAAATACATCATGAGACATGACCTTTTAATGAGGTTTTATAAAAACAACAGAAAACCGCACAAACCCATATACAGCATTTAAAATGGTTATTTAAAAATGGCAATAATGTGATGTTACAGTTTGGCAAAAAGGCATTTTGCCAAAACCTTTTTTTTTTAAGCTTTAAAAAAAGTCTCATTGCTCTCCATTGATTCCTATGTCATACCTCACAAAATTTTAATTTATTAAATGTCTATAAATAGTGTATGCCACACTTCTGCCCACCCTGGTTATGCCCAGACACATGCCAATCTTCCCAGTACCCTGCCCTGTCAAATTGGTAGTCCAGATTTCAGGAATGTTAGAAGTTTATTCCTATATACATTGCATAAAAATGGCCGTATAGATTATTTTCATTTGATTTTTGTCTGAAAACACAAACCTACAATGACATAGAATTGAAAACATGGTGGTTTCTCTCTCAACACAGGGGAACCAGATTCTTGTAAGCAGATTGTCAGTGCAGAAAATGTTCGCAACATAGACTGGGAAAATAGTTCGTGCACTCTGGGCTTCTATGTTCTTGGTGAGTACATGTTCTCTTCTCTGTGGTTTCTGGCCATACCACTGAATAAATGGCAAACGAAACAGTAAAGCCAAACTCTGATAATGAGTAAATATACATATCAATTTACTATCACTGATAGGTAATGTAAAACTGATTGTATTGCTTACTTAAATTTCCATAAATGGAGGCCCCTCTCCTGTTGCTACAATATATTCATTTTTCTACACAGGAATATGGCCTGATGGAGCAGATGGTACAGACATTAATGCTGGAACAAGGTCTCACGACAGGAAGCTATTGGCCACCGGAGATGATTTTGGAGGAGTGCGTCTGTATAATTACCCCTGTGTGGTGCCTCGGGTAAGAACTATAATGCTACCTGTTATAACTGCTCTTTATTAATGGAACAAAATCTCTGTTGTGCTGAAAATAGCTACTTTGTTTGCTGATCTGAGCCAGTGGTTAGAAGTTAAGATGCAGAGATAAGAGCTTCCCAGACCCTTACATGCATATTAACTCCCTCTTGTCCAAAGTATTGTGCAGGTTTAATGCAACTTTTTGAGTCTGTTGTTTAAAAAAGGAAAAGTGGTTGTATGCATATGTAAATATAAAATTATATAAAAGAATATGCTGGCAATGTTCTGTTTATTTAGTCTGGCATGTGGAAAATATGAGCAAGGGTGCAGTGCCACTCCAGTTATATTTAGCAAGGACATTATGAACTATACTTTCCACAACCCCTATAGCCTATAACGACATCTAGATGGCCCTCACATGAATTCTGGGATTTTGCAGAAATATTCAATAAATCAGCCTGAAACACTACTTTTTTAAGCAGAATTCTTCTATGTCAAAATGAGTATAATGCACTGGTCACCAGTGACTGAATAACATCCCATACAGATTCGACAGTAGGGTTTACTCATTTACTCTTTCGTATTTGTATTGTATGATACATGTGCAGTCACTAAGCACCAATTATTTTACTGGTTATTCAACACCGTGGAGTATTATAAATATATACTAGCAAAAGTACGAATAGGGCATGCTGGGAATATAATGGTTGTAAGCATTGGAGAAAGCATTGGAAATGGATATATGGAATCAGGAGGCCTAGTGCAGGGACATCAATTAGATATGTGGAGTATTTTGGAGAGAGAGCCTGGTGCAAGGTGGTGTCAGCAGAAAGCATTTGAGAAGTAGCTGGAATATCACAGGAGGGCAGAAAGGTGGGTGGAATATGCAGAAGAGGATAGCAACATCCAGAAAGGTGACATGCAAGAGTGGGAATTCTTTAGAAGTATTGGTATTGTCATCATATAGGTTGTGTTGTTCGCCAGCAAGATTTTTGTATTTGTTTCATACAGCTATTGGTTTTTAACCTAACCTGTACTGAGGTAATACCGTGGCTTTATGAATATAGAATTTTTTGAATATTACAGGTTACTTGTATACTCTTGTATAGGAACATAAATACAATTTTAATGTCACATGACACTCCACACTAGTAACCTATATTGCTAATTACATAACTACACACTTTAGAAATATATATTATTGTAGGTTGTTTATGGCAGTTCATTAACACATGCAACTATATGTTGCATCTTTCTTCTCTTTCAGGCACCAAGCCATAAGTATAGTGGACACAGCAGTCATGTCACCAGAGTTGTCTTCCTGCATAATGACAGTGTTATGTTGTCTGCTGGTGGCAAGGACAGCACAGTGTTGCAATGGGCTGTGCTATAACAGAGCGTCTGTTGTTTGCTTGCTGAGTATCTGAACCTACAACTTGCACAGCATCTTAATGTAGTTCCTTCACTGAACACCGAGGATTGTATCAACCTAGACTTTTCCTTATGTACTCTGCCTGTGGAGTGTCTAATCCTGGCCTGCACTAACTTGTATCTATGGAACACATGCACTTGATTTTATGCAGGGTGTTTCTCTTCTAAAGAATGTCCAAATAAGATATTGATGGTTTGTTAAATAAATGAGTACTTCACTTAAAAAAAGCATTTAAACCTTTCACCCTTTTCCCCAAATCCTCAACAGACAGGATTAATGCTCTACTAATTTTCCATCATTGTATACTTGATTATTCTTTGGTTGTTTTTAGAATGTTAGCACTAAAAATTCACAAATAAATGGAAAACAATTTGTGACTGTCCGAGTCTCATTTTATCTTGACAATTCTAGTTATGAACTT
>CM044445.1:53892630-53906585 GCA_024363595.1 Xenopus borealis
AACATTTGTGGATTGTGGGTTTGCTATCCCTGTGCACCTTATTACCCTGTGTACCACTCTCTCTCTTTACCTGATCTCTATAAACAAAGGGTCAGAGATAGTTAAATAAACCCAAACAGCAAAGATATGAAACACCACTACAGTGCTGGATATCATGCATTTCTGTGTAAATAGCACGATCTATCGCTATATTTAAATAATGTGTAATACAGTACAGTGTTTGATTTTGCTTTGTCTCTTGGTAACTGTCTCTCTGGCTTGTTCGTGAATCTCAAAATGATAAGAGAGATAAGGGTGTCAGTTGGAACCAGATGAGACTGTTCTAGAGCAGTAAAATCCAAGTCTGAATGAGGGGGAGGGTTTAGGAAGGAATAGGTGAGAGAGGACGAGAAAATGGTGGGAAAATAAAAGAGCTGGGGCTGTCTTGTGAGAGGAGTGAAGTAGAGCTTTAGGGATACAGAAGATGCAAGATGCTCATAAACAAAGGGTACACTGCCATGTGTGCTTCCTTCAGGTCATTTAATCACCTGGCTTCTGTAACATTGCTTCTATAATCATAACCAGCAGTGCACTTAATATCAGAGGACAGGGAGATAATTATTTTAGGTCAATGGCACATCAGGAGATTAATCCCCAGCCTCCAGAGAAAACTTCAAGCGATTTTGGAAGACTGAAGTTACACACATTACTGCCGGTGGGAAAGCTTTACAGAAATTAGTTGCCCACAGAAGCAGAGATTTATGGCTGGTGTGCCATTGTCCTTAATAGCAATTACATTTATGGGGCCCAGAAAGCTTGAGGTATGACATTGTCATTTTTCCATACAGCCCAATTCTTCAGTTATGGATTTACTTGAAAATAACTAAGCTAACATAAATCCAAATCAGTGGCAAAAAAATCCTGTCGTTTTTTTCTTAATATTTAAATGTTTAAGTAGTCTTAAAGGAGAAATAAAGTTATAATCACTGGGTTTGGGTATAAGCACTAAGGGTTCCTAACATTTGGCACCCCTGGGGTTTATAACTTTACTTTTTCTTTAAGGGCAGTGATCCCCTCCCCAACCAGTAGCTTGTGAGCAACATGTTGATCACCATACCCTTGGATGTTGCTCCCAGTACTTCTGAATGTTGCTCACAGGTTCAAAAGGTTGAGGATCCCTGTTTAAGGGCATAGTGCTCAAAACACCTGTAAACCCCATGTCCCAAGCAGTCTGGATAGCTTTATCCTGTGCTTTAGAATAAACTATAAATTACGTAAATTACATTAATGTAAACTAAAAGGTTTCTAAGAATTACATTTTCTTTAATTTGGTATACAACTCCTTGAAAAGTTTTCTAATGTATCAATGTATATATATATCTATAAAATATATATTCAATAAAAGTCTGTACTACAGTTTCTGTACTACAAATTCATACCTTTCTCCATTTCCAAACAAGTATACAATTGACACTAACGAGGGAGCTTGTTAAAAATTAAAGTATTAATTGTATTATTTTCTCCCAGTGTCTCTCCCATTTACTCTGTTCTCCCAATACAATGCCTACATGTAATTGTCTTGAGCATTCACCCTTTCACCCTAGTACATCCCACTTCCACTAAATACTGTCCACTAGGCTTTAACATCTGTTCTTGTGTTTAACTTGGCAGTTTTAAAGTTTCAGTATGGCAACAATGGCTGGTCACAAACAAATGAGTTCAAGTACCGGATCAGGCATTCATATAGTGATCTGCTGCAAAGCTGTGGAATTCTCTTCCAAAAACAGTTGTAGTGGCAGATACAATACCATTTGTATTTTTAAGATAGGGTAAAGTGGTACAGGTATTTGTCCCCAGGAACTGGTAAATTGCAATTCTGAATCAAGAAGTTAGTTTCTTTTATTCTTCTTTCTTATTTATCTTGTTTTTCTTATTTATCCTGTTAGCAGAGATTAGATTTTTTTTTCCCACAAGCAATTTAGAAAAACGAGGAGAGCAATACAAAGCAGAATTCCGGTTGCAAGGTGCTTTATTGCCGACTACCCAATACAGTCAAATTTTTTGTTTACCACTTTCTGGATCAAGTAGACATTTTGTATATATTTTTAGTAAAAGTTTGAATTCTAGCTAATATGTATCTGAAGTTTAACTACTATGTAAATATGTTACAGTAAACATTTGAATGCATAATTAAGGACGTTTTGTTTTTTTTTGATGTTAGTAAGGGTTGTGAGTCAATGTTAAGATTAAAGTAAATATTAGAAAAATAGAGTACCAGTTTAATGAAGATTCTCATTAATCCTAGTCACGGTATATCTAATCTGATCTGCACAGAACACAGTTAATATGAAATTGTGGAATAGTTACTCTACTGCAAGCATTTAGATGGGGCTAACATAGAGGAAAATAGTTAAGTGGAATCTTGAAAACAAGAAAGTTACAGTAGTCCAGATAGGTAATTATAAAGCAGTACATACGGGTGACATCTGGTGAGCAGAGATAAGGCTGGTTGTCTTTTTTTATTTTTTTAATATTATATTTGATATTATATCTGTATAGTGCAAGGATTTCTGATCAGCAAATACTCTACACGACACTGATAAGCAATTTGTTGGGCTGAAACCAAACTGTAGCCAGGTCTGATCACCAACTACCCTGACTGATTTTTAGATTTATGTATTCCATTTAATTAGAAAGTTCTGCATCCCAGAATTAGAGAGGATTTCCTCATTCCAGATGTGCTCTTTGTATGAAAGGTCTGTTGTAATTAAAAAAACAGTTTTCCTAAATATGCGGTGTACAATGAGAAAAGCTTAGAGGTCCCTCTATAGAGACAGGGAGTAAGGAGCAGGTAGTGTGTTATAAGCAAAATTTTGAAAGCAAAGGACAGAGCTTAAAGTGGACCCATCATGCCAAAAAAATATCCAAAATCATATTTTATCACATTAGTCAAGCAAAATGAACATTACACTATATAAATTATTTGGATCTTGTTTTCTTCAGTCTGGGAATTCATAATTATAGCAAGCAGGCAGGAGCCATTTTGTGGACACTGTTATTAAGACAAGCCTTGTATCATCTCAGAATCTTGTTTGTGCCCCAGAATGGGGGACCCCATGTCCATCCCCATGTCCTAGCTACACAATTAAATGGTTAAGAGAACTGGGGGAATGTGTGGAGAGCAGTGGCATCTAGGAAGTGCTGAATGGAAAGTGAAAGTCATTATCTGCCCCGCCTCTATGCCTTAGAGTGGCAGACAATATTTGATTGACAGCTGAGATTTTTAAATGATCTTAAAACAGCTATGAATGCTTTAATAAAAATTTGAAATTAGATTTCATGTTTAGTTTGAAAAGGACTTTTATTATACAGATTTTTGTGTCTGGGTGACAGGTCCACTTTAAATCAATAAGTACTAAGTTAAACACATAAATCACGTTATAAGTACAGACATGGGCATTTTAAGGCACTGCTGGGTTTACTGCAGTAAAATAGGTGGGTTCTCCATGTCCATCACATTTTTTATTAAAATGGTATCGAACAGGGTGTATAAAATATTATGTTGAAGCCAAAATTTTCATTTATTTCAGAGATGTCCAACTTGCAGCCCGAGAGCCGCATGTGGCCCAGGATGGATATGCATATGGCCCAGTTTGAAACCTTTGGTTCCCGAGGAAACGTCATGTCACAAAGGACATAGGCGTAGGCAGTAGGGGGACTCTGCTCATTGCCCAGTTAGTAGTAATAATAGTAGTAATAATAATATAATAAGTCTATTTAATATCCAGGTGGCCCAGGGAAGCCAAAAGATTGGATATCCCTGATTTATTTGTTGTAGAGGAAAAGGCTTATGGTGAGCCCTGGGTACTAAGTTTATGTCACTATTTAACTCATTCATATATATATACATATATATATATATATATATATATATATATATATATATATATATATATATATATATATATATATATATAACTTTTTCACAGATGGTAACATAAACTAAGGTCTCAAAATTGCCTTCAGTGGATCATCAACCCAATTATATGAGGTTAGTTGACATTGCTCCAAGACATTACCAAGTATATACACTGAGGGTAGTTTAAGGCCCTGCACACATTTTGCTCTGCTTTTTACTCTGTAGGGTTAATTTTAGCCCAGCCCCTTGAGTCTGCCTCCTGTCTACAAGACAATCCTCTGTGCCGGCTCTTCAGTGCACACCATGCACTGCGCTCAGTACAGGCAGAGCTCTGCAAGCTACAGAAAGTCTGCTTCATAAACTACAGGCAAGGTTAGGCATGATACAGACAACTCTGCAACTTAAGCCAACATTTTCTTCCTGCTCCAAGAAAGGTGAGTGTTTTTATATTGGCAAAAATACATCATTCACACAGTTTAATACACTTTATTCAGAATTACTGAACTATATAAAATACTATCAGAATATACTCTTTATTTATATTTAGGAATGGCCAACAAGAGCTCTCTGCTGGTACTCAACTACAACTCCCATAATCCTCAATAGCCAGAAAAGTATTTTTCCAACAGAGTGCAAGTTGGCTTTATATGTTTAGCTTTTTTCACCAGAACTCCAGGTTTGAATAGCGGTTGCTCTCTGGAATTACTATTTACTCCTTCTTCACTCTGTATTAACACTGTACTCACTTTCTTGCAAACAACATTCTTCCTTTTGTCCTTAAAGTACAGTACACACTCACTATGCTCTGCTCTCTTCTCCCCTCTGCTCTTTTTTTCGCTGTAAACACTCTTTCCCCTTTGATTCACACTGTAATCTTGCTCAGTATGTAAATATTTTAATGGCACACAGACACTCAATTAGTCACTGACACTCTACTCTCTCAAACCAAATTCTTCCTCCCCCTTACTCTCCTCTAGTACCTACATTCCTCTATTACACTCATTCTCTCTCTATCTCCTATGATGGATGAGATGAGGTATCACAGAGAAAATCAGAGGTGTGTGCTCTCTTTAGACACTGAGTCTAGACAGTATAAGCGATACCACAGGCTCGCTGACAAAAGCAATCTTAGAGTATACTTCCAGTATACCCAAATTGGCCTTACAGTTTTTCCTACTGTCCTTAACCTACCTTACACTAAAATCTAATAATACAACTAATAATTCAACTACTTCCTTTCCATCAATAACCCCATAATACAGCCTGCACTGGGTGGGTTTTCTACAGTTTACTCGCAAAAAAAAAAACGGTTACCCCGTGGGAAGAGGGTAGGATTTTCAGATGCAGGTATAGATGTGGGTCTGCAGGTTGGGTTGTGGGTCTCATCTAAATTTTTATCTTTTGTTAAATTTTACAAAACGTTTCTGTCCCGCCCACTTTTGATGATTTCACTTCCGGTTTGCAGCAACATCACTTCCTGTTTAATGGAGGTCATCAGGTTGTGGATCTGGTGCGGGTCTGGGTAATGGATCGAAGTGGGTATGGGGTTGCGGTAAGTGGGTATGGGTTGCGGTTCAGGTTGCGGGCTGTGGGTTTGGGTCTTATAAATTGGTTCAGTGTTGGATTCTACCCTATACAATGCTAACAATAATTTCCACATTCTGCAATAAGATATAACCTACCCCCTCTGAATTGACACTACTATGTAGAATAAAAAGTTACATTACAAATTCATATTTCTCTGTAACACTAACACACTCTGTCCCTGCAAACTTGAAATGCTGCATGTCAACACAACACAGGAATCTATGAGTCTACTGCGTGTACACGCTATGATATATTATATTGCTAGTGAATCCCTCAAGTAAAAAATAGCAAAACTTCTTCCCTCTTCCCCATAATTGTTCTTTACACAACAGAGCTAATCTGAAAAGCTGCAACTTACATAGCACTTTATGCAGCAAACACAAGTGTTATTTAATTACATTATTAATATTTATTTCAAATCCATTAACCAGCATTCATATACTGACACTATACAATCATCCTCCCTGTAGCCAACCTGTAATAAAACTCACCATATTTCTACTACAGGGACCACCATTTTTATTCTTACACAGTGAAACCACACACAGCAATCACACCCAGACACTCAATGCAACTGTACTAATCACTCTTGCTTGCCAGTACTAATATACACTTTTGAAGTACAAGCACTCGGCTCTGTTTCTTATCCAACCACTACCACTAGAAGAGCCACGACAAGATAGTTTTATCTTTTCCCATTGAAATCCCTGTATGCTCAAGACTACATTGTTATTGTTATACACATGACCATGTTACTGATAGATGTTTTGTTTTTACTCCAGACTATTCAATGTGCTGTTAGAGGAATCAGAAAGAGAAGCCATGTGCCAAAATGTGTATCTCAACTAAGCAACTGGACTACTCTGTGCCCCCCAGAGGCAGGGAAATAAGGAGTGAACAGGAGAAGGCAAACTACAAAGACAGGGAAGGCAGAACAGAAACAAGTAAAGGGAGTAAAAAAAGGGGAAATACTGAACACTCTCTCTTAGACATTTCTCTCCTCTTTCACCTCACTTGCCATGTCTAACTTCACCCCAGATGCCTGCAATGTAGACTCTGGTCTGGACAGTGTTTTGCCTCCATCTCTCTATGCTTTGGTTTTCACATTGGGCTTACCGGCAAACCTATTGGCCCTTTGGGCAGCTTGGCTTCAAGTTCGAAAAGGAAGAGAACTTGGTGTTTACCTACTTAACCTTTCTCTCTCTGACCTTCTACTTATTTGTGCTCTTCCTCCTTGGACGGACTACTACCTTCGGAGGGACGTGTGGGGATATGGCCCGGGTGCCTGTCGCTTGTTTGGCTTTGTTTTCTACACTAACTTGTATGTGGGAGCTGCTTTCCTCTCTTGTGTCTCTGCTGACCGTTACCTGGCAGTGGCACATCCCTTGAGGTTCCCAGGTGCAAGACCCATTCGCTCTGCTGCTGCTGTCTCTGCACTGATATGGGTACTTGAGTTGGCAGCCAATGCTCCACCACTATTGGGAGAAGCTATTCATCGAGACCGCTACAACCACACATTTTGCTATGAGAGCTACCCTCTTTCTGGAAGAGGGGCTGCCTTAGCCAATGTAGGGAGGGTTTTGGCTGGATTTTTGTTGCCCTGGGGGGTAATGATGCTTTGTTATGCTGGTCTCCTGCGAGCATTAAGGGGTAGCGCATCCTGTGAGCAAAGGGAACGAAGAAGGGTGCGACGACTAGCTTTAGGGCTTCCATGTGTAGCACTACTTTGCTATGGGCCCTACCATGCTCTGTTGCTTTTACGCAGCTTGGTCTTTCTGATGGGTGGTGGTTCTGTCGATGCAGATTCAGGATGTGCACTCGAGGAGAGACTTTTCCCAGCATACCATGCATCATTGGCATTGGCTACATTGAACTGTCTGGCAGATCCTGCCCTTTATTGCTTGGCATGTCCTGGTGCAAGAGGTGAAGTGGCAAAAGTTGTAGGAGGGGTAGTGGCATGGGCTATGGGAAAGGAAAGAAGAGCTTGGGGAGAACGAGGTGGTAATGGCAGAGGATATGGAGAGGAGGTGGGGATGGTGGAGTTAAGAGGAAATGGGAGAGAATTTGTAGTGTGACTTTTGGTTGAGGAGGAGGGTAATAAAGACTGATGTTGCTTTGTTCAATAAATTAAAGCATTGGCATCTAAGTTTCAGTTTCTGTTATTGATGGAAAATTACTCAACAAAAGAAGATTATCAACCTGCTTGATGACCAATGCAACTAATTTGAGTCAAAGAGATAAATGCATTTGCAGAGGTGATACTCTGCTCCAGTAGAGATGCTCTGCAGTTTTCTTTGCCATCTGTGTGCTGAGTCAGTGTGTGTTACGCAGGCACATTAGAGGGATGTGGGGGCAATTGAGTTACACAGGAACAGCAGAGAAAGAACGGCAGGCAGAGAGTACACAGCTGTCAACGACAAGAGTACTTACTCTGCTATTCACCTCACGCAGCTTTGTCTCTAAAACTCAGTCCTACTTGCCAGTGTTTGTACTTTCCTTAGGTACATGTCCCGCATCCATTGCTTATAGCCTGCCCAAACTTCACAGTCCTATGCTGTACTGCTATGTACAGTCTTAAATTGAGTGTACAGGGATAATGAACACATGGCACTGTGAACCAATATACTATATATATATTTAAAATTAATACTGTGTATTCTTTGTGATGAATTGATACTGAATGCTCAAAGTATACTTTGTGGAGTGAAAATGTTGTAGAAATGCAAAGCATTCTCCTAGTGAGCCATTATTCTAAGCACACAGGGTTCATTATCAATAATCACCACTATCCTAAAAAAAAGAACAGTGTATTCTCAATATTATCATGATTACTTGTCATCTGTGAACGTCAAAGATAGGAACAAAGGCAAGAATGCACATACTGATGTGTTGTAACAATGAATAAATAGTAAACACCTTGTACTGGGTGATTATAGTGGCAATCAATTTTGGTAGCTTTCCATTGACATCACTGAGAAATATCATGTCACATCTGTGCCATAATTATTAACAAAAACCAACTAGCAAATTTTTGACCTTTTCCACTTTCCATTTTGATGTCAATAGGAAATGACCTGCAGCACTACTAAACACAATTAGTACTGATAATCAGAATTCCTTGTGCAACTTTACCTTTGGGGATATGGAGTACAGGAAGTTTAAACATAGCCAAACAATTCACTTCACATTTGGAAGCACTGGAAACCGAATTCAGCTCAGCCAATGCTATCCAAAAACCATCCGGTGTCCATTTTGCGATATCAAATTGTAACTTAATGTGCTTTTCAGCAGTTTGAGTGGTAAGCAACCTGCCACGATACCTGACATTCCAAAATCCACTGATAAGGATAAAAGTTCCATGCACATTCCTTGCCTACGCAGTGTATTGTCCACTGACACAAAACATTCATTCACACAAGCTTCTATAGACACTGGTGCAGAAACTATCTACATGCATACCCTGCTTTCTGAATTTCAGTCCTATTATACAAAACTAATACCTCTGAGCATACTGTCAGTGTACTGTAAATCATGTCCACAAGAACATTTACTGGCCACCTCTGTGAAATGGCTGTTGAAAATCCAGGAATCATGTAAGGCTGCTTGCCACTCAGAGTAGTGGAAAGTACCACAATAGGCATTTTTCTGCTAACCATACCAAGTCAGCCATATAACTTCTCTATCAAACCTTAGCTATATTATACTGCAATACTACACAAACACAAAATATAGTCTATAAAAATATGCTTAGCGATGTCATAAATTATGTACAATAATTAGTAATGTTGCAGGTCACAATGCATAGAAATTTTAATATTATGAAGAGAAGATTTTGTACGCGTCTTTAAGAAACAGAAAGATGTTTGAAGTCAGTATGGGGTTTCATGGTCTATATAAAAACACTCTAAAAACGACATTTTTCCACATGGTCACAGAATGCCAGGATAACCTAATATCATAGTTTTCAGTGAGTGGCATATTAGTCCCTATTACTTAATAAACTTATGCTGCAAACACATGCATGTATACACACAAAGGACCGACATGCAACACTTGATTTGCCCAGAAGCCTGTTTAGCTATATCTGCTGGAGATCCAACACTCCACTTACTATTAGGGTCACAGCTGGGTCACATCCGCATTGTTTCTCATCCTGGGAATGCCCTGTCCCAGCTACAACCCGACAGTGAAGCTATCTCTGTAAACCAAAGACACATGCCTAGTTAATGCAAACAAAAAGTTTGAAAGCTTATAGGAAACAACTGAGCCATCTAGTCTGCCAATTATAGTTTAAACAATAAGAGACTGCATTTGTTCTTGAACTTATTTCATATTCCAAACATCCTTATGTAATTCCAAGGCAATTTTACATTCCCAGAATACCTTAACCCTTGTGAGTACAGCTAAAAGCACAGTCAATGCTTTCTTTATTTATTGCTTTCAACCATTTTAAAGAACAAAAAGAAAAGAGGAAGGAGAGGAGAAGGGAAGGAGATAACGGATCTTACAATACTGAATGTGTATTGACATAATGACTGTACCCAGAACCAATAGAGGAAATGTATTATTTAGTTTGCACCTGACATACACCATTACTATATGCATTCTGGTTTACATTATAGTATATGCATTTTTGTAAGATCCAATATGCATGTTACTTCTGTGGTGTTTGTTTATATTGATATGCCCGTACAAAGCTTTATAAAGCTTATAACAGAATATATAGGGAATGTTTAGCAGCAGCAACAAAAGTGAATGAAATTTTACTAATAAAGATACAATAGATGAAACAGATAAACATTCTATATTTAATTAGGAATAAGCATATAACCAATCTGCAATAACATTGGTGCTGCAGTTAGCAAGTGATCTTCAAGTGAATGTGGTTACTGGGCTTTTAACCTGGAGTGAAGACCACAATCTTGCTATATAATTCACCAACTGCCTCCCCAGCATTGAAACCAGTGCTCTCAAGTTTACACACTCAATTTTTTCCCAGACAGCATGTCATTTATCCATCAGGGATCTCTCCACTCTGTGGTTATTCAGATGTGGCTGAACTCCAAACTCTGGAAACTCACAACCCACACAATAGTGAAAGCTGTATTTCAAACACAGCTAAAGAAATGTATGGTTTTGGGAGCACTGTTGCAGAATGGTAAGGATAGGTGACGCTATCTCTGGAGAGGAATGTTTACACTTCTAAAACCTATTGCAGAATGTATACGAATGCCACTAAAAGTATTATCTCCTAGTTTCCACACAACCGGGAGAAGTTACATTACAAGCTGTGCTGGAACCACAAGAAACAATGTACCTGTGAGTTATAATTAAAAAGGTCAGCCTCAGGTTAAATAGATTTTTTTTTTTAAACACATCAGTTAATAGTGCAGGATTCTGCACTAAAATCCATTTTTTAACAGAGCAAACAGATTTTTTTATATTTTCAAATTTGGCATGGGGATAGACATTGTCAGTTTCCCAGATGCCCTCAGGTCATGTGACTTGTGCTCTGATAAACTTCAGTCATTCTTTACTGCTACACTGCAAGGTAGAGTGATTCCACCCCCCTCCCTACCCTCCCCAGCAGCCCATCTGCAGCCTATCAACAGAATGATGGGCAGCAAACCAGATAGCAGCCACCTGACACATCTACTGAAGGATTTGTTTGCACTGATAAAGTGCACCACACGTAGTGGTAGACATAAGAATAGCACCACAACCTAGGTTGTGGTATAATACAATGGGAAGGGGAGAAACAATAGCTGTCTCCAAGCAGTTCCATTCTGAAGAGCTGGCTCCTTCTCAAAGTTCAGAATAAAGTACAATGCATTGAGATGGCTGCCTCCACACCAATATTACAGCTACAAAAATGCATTTGTTGGTTCAAGAATAACATTTTAAATCATAGAATGAATTATTTGTAATGTAAACAGTGTAATTTTAGTAACAAAAACTATACCATAAAAATCATTGCAGAATCGATCAAAAGATGCCCGTTCTTGCCTGTACTGAGTATAAGAGTTACCAGCTGCTTGAAATATTGAAATATTGTCCCTGGAAATATAACAAAAAAAACAAATTCTTTGCTGAAAGACTATTGTCATATAATAAGCTTTAGATAAAAAAATGGGTTATTAAAACACCATGCAATTAAGATTTGTGTTGCTGTCGCAGTCCAAAATTTCTATTTCTAACATTTTATTTGATACATCACAAATTTAAGTCTCTCTGTACCCCTGGAAATTATTTTAGGTGTGTTTGTTGATTAAAGTCTTACACCTTTCATCCGATGTAGTGCTGAATGCTGTCAAGATAAAAGCTGCAAAGATAATAGCGGCTACACAAATAAAATATTAATGCACACTATATTCATAATGGAGATCAGCCGGAAGATAGTAGCCTATCATTAATAGTGTGCAAAGTCTACTTCCCAAGGTTTTTGTACCCACACTGCAGCATTTATTTCCACAATTGTAGCATCATTGCAGTCGTCAGGGATAGAGACAGTAATGTGTGCGCCCAATTGGCACCTTATGCGTTGGGAACTGATCCCTTGCATCAATAAGCACAACAGCGCTCGATTCGGAACAGGAGTCGGGAGGAATCGGTGCCGAGAACAACTCTATAGAGAAGTCCAAGGAGTGCATGTGGTTTATCACACAACTGACTGTGAGGAAATTTGCAAGCCCACAACGGCAGTGCCATGAATAAGAGACCCCTATATAGTCCCCTGGTTAAGGCTGTAATTTTCAGAAACCTTATATGAATTAAAAGATGAAATAAGAAAATAACACTTACTCCAAAAAAATTTCAACAGATTGAACCTGATATCAATGCACTGCTGAATGAGCGGAAAGATAGTAAAGCGTCCACTTAGTACAGAGAAGACTTCAGGAAGCAGGACTCATGGTAACTAGGATACCTCTGTTAAGGACACAAAACAGGGTTAAGAGGCTTTCTTGGGATAAGAAACACAACCAGTGCAGATGATTTGTGTGCACATTTGCAGCAGTTTTGGAGTAAACTTTGAAATACCTTGAGTCATTGCCCAGAGTTTGTTCTGTGATCATTGCAAAAGGTAGCTATTTAGATAAATCCAATATTTAGCTGGTTTTACTTGGTGATGTTTATCATGTTTGTATTTTTAAAAAAATGTTTAGCATTTGTTTATATTTTTTTTAAAACAAATAGTCATTCTGTAACTTTCTATGGATAAGACCCTGGTAAGTGCTTAATCTGCATAATATAATATATAATGTATAACATTTCTATCCTACTTATTTAAGTAGGATTAAATTAGTTAAGCTTTAGTTCCTCTGTGAATAAATAGCTTTCTTGGTGGGCAAATGTATTGAGCTGTAGCACTAGATGGAGAGGCTGCATCAAATGGGTTGGATACTGAATGCAAAAGCATCACAAACATTTTTGAGTTGGAAAACATATTTTGGATTCAGTCCAAAACTTGACTCTGCTTAGCTATTTAGAGTTTGCAGAGATAGCTATTCAAAGTGTTATGGTTTGTGTGAGCAATAATCAAACTATCATCATCATCCTCTATTATATAGTACCAGCCAGTTACAGAGTACCTTATGTTTAGAATTTAGAAGAAAAAGGGAACTTGCAATAATTTAACAAATAAGTGCTACAGAATACAACAGGATCAGAAGGAACTATAAGGGGTTACACTAAGCAAACTATAGAGCATATCTTATTTTTTTACCATTGTTGCACACCTTGGGAACAATGGTCACAAGGCCACGTGTGCCTTAATTAGTCTTAAATATTTGCTGAGGAAAGGATAACTGACCCCAGAAAGCACTGTAAGCATTGCAGTATATCAGTGAATAGTCAAATGAAACTGTACAGAGAAATATGTTCTCTCCTCTCTGAGCACTTCTTTGGTGTGTAAGAGTACCTAAATCAGATGAAAAAGTCCAGTTTATTTGACACTGCATTGTAGTGCTGCTACTGCTGGTGTGAGAGATTACAATGATTAGTTCAAAGCAGAAGTATGTACTGTTATTTATTTACCAGCAGCAGTGTAGAACCACTGGACCAGGGGGTAAAGGAAGAGTCTTCCTTTTTTCTGTTTCTTATTCAGAAAACATTCAGGAAGAATAGAGGAAAATGCTAAATTGAAAGTGAAGCAATTTAAAAAAAAGAACATAATGTATTTTTAGTTGATATTTAAGCTTTAAAGTTTTGGTTAAATAGAAATTAACATATGTTTCATCATTTATACACAGCACAGGTTCAAATCTTACAATCTGCATGGGCAGGAATTTTCACTATATTAACCAAATGCTTTTAGCCCTCTGGTTAAGTTATTTAAAGGAACAGTAACTTCAAAAAAGTTTTTGAAAACATTTGTTACTATACAACAAAAAAACACCAACACAAATGAAACTTTAAAGGGATACTGTCATGGGAAAACATGTTTTTTTTCCAAACGCATCAGTTAATAGTG
>CM044445.1:53909664-53923440 GCA_024363595.1 Xenopus borealis
GCAGCCTTAGTAAGAGCCAGTTGTGACTCAAACACCATCATAACTCTTAGTGCAAATATGTACTGACTTTGCTTTGCCTGCTGAAAGCAACTCTTTAAATAAATAATAAAGGGCAATGTGTAAAATTATAAAATATCAGAGGAAAGATATCCAAGAGCCCCATAAACTAAAAGGCAACTAAAAGGTTTTATATAGTTTACCAAGTGATCAGATATTAATACATAACCCTGTTCTTTCAGGAACACTACTGCCATAGCAGAAAATATACAGTATGTGTACTGACAGTAAAATATTTTTCCCAGTGTGGTCAAAAGCTAAACAAACAATGAAATGTTTTCATAAATAAGCCACAACCCGCAATAAACAAATTCACATTCTTAATAGCAGTTTGTTTGAAAAGGGAGGAAAACATGATCAAGTATCCTGTCCTACTCAATTAGGTATCACAATTCCTTTACATTTGTTTAACACACATAAATGTCAGCTACAGAAGAAGCAAAGGTTAAAACTAAATAAGCTTTAGCAGAAAGGTCTATATAAATACACCAGTAAACCCTCAAAGTAATGCTTCTATGAAAAAACTCTGCATTTATTTCCTTCTATTGTGTACACATAGGCTTCTGTATCAGACTTCCTTCTTTCAACTTAAACCTCTAGGCCACATGCTTGAGCAAGCTTAGTTTGTTCCTCTATCCTTCCTCCCCTCCCTGCTGTAATCTGAGCCCAGTGCTATAAGTGAGCAAGAAGAGACTCAGAAAGGAAGTTATGTCACACTAAGCTAATATGGCAGCTGCTATCCTAAACAAAAAGAGCGTTTCTAAAGCTGTTTGCTCAGGTATGGTAAAGCATTCTACAGCATTATTATTATTAATAATAATAGTGTTCTAGCTTGCACTCCTCCTTTAACAGATTGCTATAAAACCTAGTGGATTGATTGGCTAGGTGTAGGGATAATGGCCTCATGATCCAAGCATAGACACACCAAGCATGGCTACTGGGAGACAGCTTTTCCAATATACAGTATCTTATTGGGAGGATCCTTTTGACTAGAAGATGTATTAGAGCTCACTCTATTAAAATTACCAGACATCACGGGGCAGATTTATCATTGGTCGAATCGATCGATTCGAACAATTTAATAGATCAAATTTTTTTTATTCGATCTAAACTAATGATTCTCAATTCAGTAGCTTGGTTCTGGGGAAGTAGGTGGCCGAATAAAAATTTAAAGGGGAAGTAATTTCGACCATCGAAAAGTCGAATAAAATTTTATTTGAATATTCGAATTATTCGAATTCAACTATTTGATGGTCGAATTTGCCTAATTTGCATATTTGAATTTAATTAAAATTTGATCGAACTTCGAATTATTCATGTGAATTTTGTAAATCTGCCCCCATATCTCTCTACATGCAGGATTTGCGCAAAAGGCAGTAAGTTTGTTAGATTTAGTTTTTACTAGAATCAGCTATTTGAATGAACTCTAAATCATCTGCTAGGAAAGGAAGCCCCCCATAAAACGTATTGAATCTGTCAGTGAATATCTGACACCCAACTGCTGCAAGAAGACAGACTGAAGAGAAACAGATGCTGAAATAGATGCTGAGATAGGGACAGTGAAGATATACTTGATTATTTCAGAAATGTATTGAATTAAAATTTTTGCGATAGTTCACCTTTTATTTTTGCCAGCCTGCAAGTTGGAAGCAGTAGGGAAAGTGTTAAAATGAAATTCTTTGGCAAGGAATATTGTCTTAGCATGATGGTATTTCGAAGAAGGTGTATACAACGTTATGCAACAAATAATGAGACCTTGGGTGTATTTTTCCAGTAATCTGGGATCAGGAAGGGATATATTTATCACTTCCCTTAAAGGAAAACATGGAAATGGATGTTGTATTTATGTATTTCTACTTCTGATGTGTCTTCACACTGAGAATCTGACATTTGTTGATCTTATGAAGTAGTCATGTACCTTAGTAAGAATACTTGACCTCTCAAGGGACTCTGCCTTATTAATTTTCTCTGTACAAATGCTATCTGAATGAATAGTGCTTATTATGCTTAAAAAGTCGGAATGTTTATAAAGAAAAACAAAAAAGGTCAAATAGTATCAGCACAACTCCCATTGACTTCTATGGGACCTTGACTTCTTTAACTTGGCAAAGGTTTGTATTAAAGGGAAACTGTCATGGGAAAACATGTTTTTTTAAAAAAACGCATCAGTTAATAGTGCTGCTCCAGTAGACTTCTGTACTGAAATCCATTTCTCAAAAGAGCAAACAGATTTTTTTTATATTCAGTTTTGAAATCTGACATGGGGCTATTTTGTAAATTTCCCAGCTGCCCCGGTCATGTGACTTGTGCCATCACTTTAGGAGGGAACTGCTTTCTGGCAGGCTGTTGTTTTTCCTTCTCAATGTAACTGAATAATACGCAGTGGGACATGGGTTTTACTATTGAGTGCTGTTTTTATATCTACCAGGCAGCTGTTATCTTGTGTTAGGGAGCTGTTATCTTGTTACCTTCCCATTGTTCTGCTGTTAGGCTGCTGGGTGGGGGAAAGGGAAGGGGGTGATATCACTCCAACTTGCAGTACAGCAGTAAAGAGTGACTGAAGTTTATCAGAGCACAAGTCACATGACTTGGGGCAGCTGGGAGACTGACAAAATGTCTAGCCCCATGTCAGATTTCAAAATGAAATATAAAAAAACCTGTTTGCTCTCTTGAGAAATAAATTTCAATGCAGAATTCTTCTGGAACAGCACTATTAACTGATGCATTTTGAAAATTTTTTACCATGACAGGATCCCTTTAAGAGTTTTTTTTGCGTGGTTTTTACATTTAATAAATCTTGAATTTTTAGAGAAATAAAAAAAAAATACATCTGAATAGAAATAGGTCCCTTAGAGTACCCTATAAATATGGGTTATCTATATGCTCAAAAGTAATTTATGAATGAATTGCAAGGATAAGGCTGGGGTGTTTATTGTTCATTGCTGAGCATGTTTTGAGCTGCTAAGCTCTTTGTCAAGTATACAAATATCTATTACGGTGTAACACATGAGGTAGCATAATTGAATCAATCAATTCAATACTTAAAAAAGTCCAAATAACTTACAGAATACTACTAATGGTAATGTATGGTATTTGTACTTTCTTGTCACACTTTAATATAGTGATTGAAAAGGGGTGGTTCTTCCTCTTTGGCTTCCATCTTGTGACATATGTAGATGTGCCTGGAGAGCCTGGTATCAACAAGGCCCAGAGTGACAACCTTTCTAGTGAAAGTCAGGGAACAGAGACCCTGTGAACGAGGTTTAGTCAGATTTCAAGTACATTACATTAGTACAGTGATCCCCAACCAGTAGCTCGTGAGCAACATGTTGTTCTCCATCCCCTTGGATTTTGCTCCCAGTGGCCACAAAGCAGATGCTTATTTTTGAATTCCAGGCTTGGAGGCAAGTTTTTGTTGTATTAAAACCAGGTACATGGCCAAACAGAGACTCAATGTAGGTTGCCAATCCACATATGGCTTACCAAATGGCCAATCACTAGTCACATAGTTAAATTGGGTTGAAAAAAAGACAAAGTCCATCAAGTTCAACGTAAGATATTTAAGGCAAAATAGAAAGTGCTGCCTTGTGCTCTGCCTAAGGATTGAGAGCTAGGGAACCACATTGCTGAAGGAATTGAACTATTACTTAAAGGGAAAACATGTTTTCTTCAAAACACATCAGTTAAAAGTGCTGCTCCAGCAGAATTCTGCACTGAAATAAATTTTTCAAAAGCGTAAATAGATTTTTTTATATTCAGTTTTCAAATCTGACATGGGGCTAGACATATTGTCAGTTTCCCAGCTGCCCCCAGTCATGAGACTTGTGCTCTGATAAACTTCAATCACTCTTTACTGCAAGTTGGATTGCTATTGTTAACATGTATTTCTATAGCACCAACTTATTTCGTAGCTATCACTCCCTCCCCTCCCCCCCCCCCCCCCCCCCCAGCAGCCCTAAAAACAGAAATGGGAAGGTAACCAGATAGCAGCTCCCTAAAACACCTCCCTGCTAGATCTAAGAACAACACTAAATAGTAAAAGCCAAGTCCCACTGAATTAAGTAGGAGAAATAACAGCCTGCCAGAAAGTAGTTCCATCCTAAAATGCTGGCACAAGTCACATGACTGGGGCATCTCTGAAACTGACAATATGTCTAGCCCCATGTCAGATTTCAAACTTAAATATAAAAAAATCTGTTACTTAATGTAACTGAATGTGCCTCTGTGGGACTTGGCTTTTACTATTGAGTGTTGTTCTTAGATCTACCAGGCAGCTGTTATCTTGTGTTAGGGAGCTAACTGGTTATCTGGTATCTGGTTACCTTCCAATTGTTCTTTTTTTTAGGCTGCTGAGGGGGAAAAAATGAGGGGTTTATATCCCTCCAACTTGCAGTACAGCATTAAAGAGAGATTGAAATTTATCAGAGCACAATTCACATGACTGGGGGCAGCTGGGAAACTGACAATATGTCTAGCACCATGTCAGATTTCAAAATTGAATATAACAAAACCTGTTTGCTCTTTTGAGAAATGGATTTCAGTGCAGAATTCTACTGGAACAACACTATTAACTAATGTGTTTTGAGAAAAAAAAAAAAACATGTATTCCCTTTAATAATAGGTATGACTTACTTCCACTTGGATTTTTTCAAATCCTCAGCTTGAATCTAGGGTTGCCACCTGGCCAGTAAAAATGATGGTTGATCCCAATGTTATTAATATGTAAAAAAAGATAAATGTATAGGAAGGCCGGTATTTTTTTCCAGAAAAGGAGGCAGACATTCAAAGTGCCCCATAGGAGAAGGGTGAATAAGGCTACAGCAGCTTGAATTCCTCTTTGCGCTGAACCAGAATTCAGCTTTGTACCGATGATTATCAAAAGCAACTAATCATTTTTCAGTGTCTACAGCTTAAATATATGCTCACAATGTTACCACCCCAAAGCTGTCCAAAGGAATAGAAACATAAATATAATCTAAAGACACTGAAGCTTAGGTGCTTTAGGTTATCAGTGAGAAGCTGATTTATGGTTCAGTAATTCAAGCTGCCATTGCCTTTTCGGCTTTTTCCTATGAGGCACTTTGCATGTCAAATTCAATCTGAAGATTTTAAAAAAAGCTAAGGGGAAGTAAGCCTTACCTATTATTATAGCTATTTTGGGGGGAAATATGTATTTGTGTTACTGCATCCCTCCCAACTGTCCCATTTTGAGCAGGACAGTCCTGCTTTTGACAGCTCAACCCACAGTCCTAGTTGTTACTGAAATGTCCCCACATTCTCTTTCATCTCCTGTGCTGAACAGCCAGAAAACTATATGTTTCTAAATGAATTATAAATAGAATAGATACTTAAGATACTTTTGTTTTAGAGAATGAGGTCTTATTGGGAGAACATAGGGGTAAATTTATCAAAGAGTGAAGTTCCGCCACTAGAGTGAAATTCCGCAGCTCTCAATTAATTTCTATGGGATTTTGAAAGGCGAATTTATCAATGGGTGAAGTGAAATTTCACCCTTTGATAAATACACCTTCAAAAATCCCATAGAAAGGGGTATATTTATCAAAGAGTGAAGTTAAGGCTAAGGCCAGACGGGGAGATTCGGGGGAGATTTGTCGCCTGGCGACTTCTCGCCCCTGAACCTGGCGAGGCAATTCTGAGCGATTTTAAAAATCGCGCCGCTCTGTGTGAACACGCGCCGGCGTTTTTAAGCTATGCCGGTGCGCAGCGGTGCTGGCTATTCGGGGAGGTTCGGGGGCGAGAAGTCGCCAGGCGACAAATTTCCCCCGAATCTCCCCGTCTGGCCTGAGCCTAAGAGTGAAGTTCCACCACTAGAGGGAAATTCCATAGCTCTCTATTCATTTCTATTAGACGTCCCTGGTATGCAAATGCATGATGCTTATCCTAGTAATTAAGTACATGGTGGAGATAAGATGCTCTAAAGAGCTGCTTCTGGGGATTTTTTTATATATATTGCACTTGAGTTGAAGACATATTTACCAGTTAGTTTTTAAATTTATCAGAGCGTGTACATGGTTATCTGGGGGTCAGCAGTTTTGGGCTTCCTGTCTGTAGTATTGTACTACTGTGGGATTTTGGACTATAAGAAGGTGAAGAATAACCATAAAACTATATATACGTGGCAACATTCCTAATCAATTTTAGTTTATTGTGTATCATAAAATATGTTCTTGATATCTCTTTATATTATGATTAATTTGTTCAAGTAGAGTATGTATATCTTGAAACAATTGTGGAATTATATAGGCAGAATACACCGTTTTAATGCAAAGAAAGTGTGAAAAATTGTAAGGAGTCCGTTTTATGTGGTGTGTTTCTGACTGTATTTGCAGATCATACTGATACCTATTAATAACTTGAATTACCTTTCACTACAAATAATGGTTTAATGGTGTAAGAGGAATGCAAATATTCTGAAAGTAGGACTGTGGTGTATTAACAAACCATGTTTACTGCTTTACAAGAAATCATATTATTAAAGGAAACTCAAAAATATAGACAACCAAGATGATCAACTGCAGTTCCTCTTCAAACCTGCAGATGACAGTAATCCATTTGCATCCTTTTCAAACGTAAAAGAATCATCACTTTAGATTAAGGGGGTTAATTACTTAAATCAGAATTTACCTCGTATAGTATTAAAAAAAAAAAGCACAGGGCCAACCTCCCATGCCAGGGTTTTAGCTAATTCATTCAATAAAAGAAATCAGATTGCGGGGAAAAACTCAAAATCGAGCGAAACCCTGAATGGCTCAAATTTTTCGTCTTTTTATCTGAATCACTCAAAATTTCCAGTTTCTTTCAGGAGACTCATAAAAGTCGGATTGTCAGGGTAAACCCAGCATCAGGGTCCGACTGGGGGGCCCACTGGGGCTGAATTATCAGGGCCCCCACCCGGACGCATCTTTGCGAGTGCGCAATGTGGTTTTGCCGAGACCGGCCCCTATAATGGAGGTTGTGCAGGGTGTGGATCTTGGCTAAAGAAATTCTAGTTAAGCCATTGGATTCCCTCCCCGACTCACCCATCCACATTTCCTCACAGTAACTGCAGTTAACACTATTAAAAGCATTAACTCACATTATACCTGCCTCTCCCTCAATTCTAAGCTTGGGCTGAGCAGCAGCTGGGAAGGAGGAGCGTATTCATTATACGGAAGTGGCATGATGACGTTGACGATTGGGTGGGGCTATTGCATGTGACGTCACCAAGATGGTGGTGGGAGCGTTTCCCATCGCTAAACTCCTGTACCTGGGGATCCGCCAGATAAGCAAACCTTTGGCGAACCGGATCAAAGCGGGCGCACAGCGAAGTGAATTTTTCCGTACCTACGTTTGTCTCCCGCCTGCTCAAGGTGACTTAGCATATTAGGACTGCCGTACAGGCCGGGAAAATGGCCCAATGGGAACGTTGCTTTGGTTGCTCTTACCCAATCAGAGGCTGCTTAAAAAATGAGTATGGTGAGAGGTCACCCTGCTGTCATCCCTTCTTTCTGTGTTTGTATATGAATGGTGTCGCCTCGTATTCATTTATATTTAGCGTCTTAGCGCTTACATTTTTTCGTTACCTATAGTCTTTGTCTAGAAAATGTACATTCAGCTCGAAATGCTCCTCACTTTCGGTTGTTTGCATACAGTTAAGTTACAGTGTTAGTGACGCCAGCAGCTGATAATTACACATTATTTGTGCCGATTTCTGTTGGCAATACAATTGCCCGAAGTAGGGAAAATATATTTTAGTTGTACAGTTCATATCCATGTAATTGCTTCATTTACTGTTTAGTACAACTTCAAGGATGCTGTGCTGCCATACCCATCCCTTGCTTTAGAAGTTTAGAGTAAGCACTCACATTAGTTACATTCCACATAAATCATTATTATATGCCGCTAAAACTACAGTCCTCTACTTAAAGCGGTTGTTCCCTTTAAATGGACTTTTAGTATGACGTAGAGAATGAGATTCTGAGACAATTTGCAATTTGTTTTTATTATTTGTGGTTTTACTTTTTATTCAGCTGCTCTCCAATGTGCAGTTTTAGCAATCTGGTTGCTGGGGTCCAAATTACACTAGCAACCACGCACTGATTTGAATAAGAGACTGGAATATGAATAGGAGTGGATCTGAATAGAAAGATGAGTAATAAAAAGTAACGATTACAATACATTTTTTAGTGGCATAACTAGATATTACTGGGCCCCACATGGATTGCGGCTGCATCTGTTTATTGATGTGGTCCCGCGATCCGACTGCCTGTATCTGCACCGTTCTGATCCGACTGTTCGGTCCTAGGGCCCACGATTGGATCGGGGAGAGATCTGCTTGTTTGGTAATATCGCCAAACTAGTGGATCTCACCGTGTATGGCCACCTTTACATAGCATTTGTTTTTAGATGGGGTCAGTGACCCCCATTTGAAAGCTGGAGGCAGAAGAAAATGGCAAGTAATCCAAAGACTATAAAAAATAAATAATGACCAATTGAAAAGTTGCTTAAAACTGGCCCTTCTATAACATACTAAAAGTTAACTTAAAGGGGTTGTTCACCTTTACGGTAACTTTTATTATGTTATAGAATGGCAAATTCTAAGCAACTTTTCAATTGGTTTTTACTATTTATTTGTTATAGTTTTATACTTTAGTTATTTGTCTTTTTGTCTGATTCTTTGCAACTTTCAAATGGGCGTCGCCATCCCCTTCTAAAAAAACAAATGCTCTGTAAGGCTACAAATGTATTGTTATTGCTACTTTTTATAGCTGATCCTTCTATTCAGACTCTCTCCTATTCACATTCCAGTCTCTTATTCAAATCAGTGCATGGTTGCTAGGGTAATTTGGGCCCTAGTTACAAGACTGCTTGAAATGCAAATTGAAGAGCTGCTGAATAAAAAGCAAAATAACTCAAAAACCGTAAATAATTAAAAATGAAAACAAATTGCAAATTATTTCAGAATGTCGCTCTCTACATCATACTAAAAGTTATCTCAAAGGTGAACAACCCCTTTAAAGATGAACCACCCCTTGAAGAGAGTGCTGAATACATGCTAAATTGTCTGTCTTGGAGCAAATCCATGTGCTGTGAAGTTATGGCTATGATCATTATCTGCCTCCTTTATAGGTCTTGGTCCCCTGTTTACTTTATTTATCCAAATTACCTTGTATGTGTGCCCAACATGTTACTAATTAAGTGATTTAAAATGTTTCTTAAAGGGCACATATTGGTTTCAAATGCTGTCCTCAACCAAATGCGCTGGCTGGTACAGCCCGCATTCCGGTTGGGGATAACAATAGTTTTTTTTTGTTTTTTTTAAAGAAAAATGTCCCCCGCCAGCGCTATGCTACTCACATAGGGAGGGTGCTCCCGGTGCAAGCAGCTGTGTCCGCTCACTCGCATATACATAATGAAAAGCGGTCCCTAATTGAGGCAGCTTTTCATTATGCGCATGACGTCACACGCATAATACGCATGCGAGTGAGCAGACATGGCTGCTCGCCCCGGGAGCTCCCTCCCTGTGCAAGTAGCATAGCACTGGCGGGGGGCATTTAAAAAAAACAAACAAAAAACTACTGTTATCACCAACCAGAATGCAAGCTCTACCAGCCCACACCTTTGATTGGGAATAGTATTTTTAACCAATAGGTGCCCTTTAAAGCAAAAGATAACCTAAATATATTATTTGTACATAATCTCAATATTGTACTAGGGTGTTTACCTGGCTGCCCTTCTGTTGATGAATGGCAAGTCCCATTATCAACTGGATAGTTCAGCTATAACTTGAGCATGGTGGTTATTCCTAAGGCAATTATAAGATGAGGCAATTTCAGCATGGAAATCACAAAACTGACATTTTAATGGAAAAGTCACTAATTTGTAGCCTGAAAAATATGTATGGGAATTTTCCTGGACTGAAAAGTACAGGTAACTGGTGGTTTCCAATAAAGTAGATGGGTGGAAGCACATGCATTTCTCCAGCAACATATAAACCATTTGCTTGAATTAGGTATATATAAGAAGTATCTAAATCTGCCATTGCTGTCTCCTATTCACCTTAAATTGAGGTGTGGCAGCACTAGCACTATTCAGCCCCAGCACGTTCTAAAATGTTTAGCTAGCAGTGCTGTCACGTTTCCCTTTCAAGCAAATTGGAGACAGCAGGTTTAGTTTTCAGTGCTTATCCACTGGCTCAAATATGTCTCATCAGACTAAGCTATAGTGGTTTTGTAGCAGTGTCCAGCATTTTCTGAAATGCAACTGACAAAAAGTGGGATGTGAACTCTCACATGAGAATGCCTCTTTGTTATACTATTGTTTTATAGGTGCTTTGTCATCAGAGGCCATTTTTTTTTTAGTTCTAACTGAACCATAATTCTAGAAGTGATGATTCATTACATATCCTAGTATCGTAATTCATTTTGTGTGCTGTTACCTTTAACATTTCCCATCAGAGCAGTTTTGTGCTTTTATTAGATGCATCCCTAATTTTTCACACGGCCATCCTTCGTAGAGTAGCTGGGATGAATGGGACCAGTTAATATATGCAGTAACATACAGTGGAATGGTCTGGAATAGACATGGCAACAGCAAGTTAATATGCTTGAGATTATAGATCCTTTGTGCTGTCACACAGGTAGGCAGGGAGAAAACAGTTGTTATATAACCAATATCCACCTCTCACCATTTCATCTGTTTAGGGAACCTACAGATTTGGCAATGTTAGATAGTCCGCGCCTCAGGTGTTTCTGAGCAGAGGGTTCCCCTTTCACAACCACAGTATGTTTATTGAAGGGTTAGTGTTGACAGGGCATAGGGGAATTTTGACCACTTTTTTTTTTATGATCTTAACTTTGTAACTAAAAAAAACCTATCTTTAACACATGCACTTGTATATATACTGAACTTATTAGGCAGGGCCCAGGGAATGTGCACTGATTAATTGGCCAAGGCAGTAGCACTTCCATTATAGTTTTAATATTTTTTACTTAGCCTTAGGAGTGAGCCCACAAGTCCGTTTTTTCAAAATAATTTTCAACCTAATTGTTGGTTTGGGGTTGGTTTATTTTCTGATGACTTGATGTTGGAAGCTTCTAGCACCAGAACTGGAGTGTGGTAGAAAATAAACTCTTTTTCATTTGTATCTGATGGTTTCAATATGTGCGTGTATGTATCTTTTGGTTGACTTGTATCCATATTTTATTTTAAATTGCTACATGGGTTCTTGTCATGAAGTAGAGAGGGATAAAATGTCCTGGCATGTCAACGAGCATGAATTGGGGGAAGGACATGCATCAAATTGTTAATATTTCATTTTGCTTTTATAGCCTACTTCTATTCTTCCTGTAATTGTAGTTCCATTTTCTTGCCTTTAAATAGTCAGAACAGGGGCATTCATTTACTGTGTTCACTTATTGTTACAGTATATGTATATATATTAGTAGAACTTGCCATATTTCTTTTGTTTCTACTTTCCATAACAAAAACATATAGCACCATTAGCCTCATGCTTGTGTCTGATGACATATTGATAACAAATTGTAGCAGCTGCACACACCCTTGGTTGTTTGGGGTGCTTCACACATTTATTCAGCCATCATTTTATCATATACAAACCACGGGCCATTTGGTTGAATATTGTACATTATGGCCATATGTGTACATCCAAATTACATAGTTGACTTTATGGCCTTTGGATCATTTGGAGTGGATTGCAGCACTTGAATTCCCACATCAAGTAATATGACTGACCGGCAACTTTATAGTATTCTATTTATTTACCTAAAGTACTGCGCAATGAACCACAATTAGTAACATTAACACAGTAACTAAAATAAGTGTATTTAAGTAATACTATATAATGCAGTGTGGTCCTGCAGCAGGTCGGTTACCTGCAAAATCCCGCTGTACCCTGCGGGTTGCTCGTAGAATCTCTGGGTGTGGGTATAGAAGCAGGCTGGTGGTTCTGCAGGTTGGCGGGTTGAGGGTCGGGTCGCGGATCCTCACTATAGCGATTTTTACTCTTTTTTTCTGAGCATTTCTACTACTGATGATGATGTCACATCCAGTTTACAATGACAGCACTTCCTGTTTTACTCTTTTTTTTTTCTCATCGCGGCTATTTCCGATGAGGTCACTTCTGGTTTACGATGACAGCACTTCCTGATTCTTGGTCAGCGGGTGCGGTTGGGTTTGCGGGTAAGAATGCGGGTCGCGGATACGGGTCTCAAAAAAATGGACCCGCGCAGGATTCTACAGTGTGGCCCTGCACTGGTAAAATGAATGTGTTTGCTTCAGAAACACTACAATTGTTTATATAATTAAGCTGTTGTGTTGCAATGGGGTCAGCCATTCAAAGGAATAAAGGCTGTTTACACAGTAGAGAAGCTCTGTAGAACATAAGTGTTATCTGTTATCCACTATTTAACCTGTGCCATCTAGCCTTTTTTCCCCCCAATTACCTTCATTTCTACACAGAAGCTTGTTTATATGAATTATAGTTAGTGTTCCTGAAGCAAACAGATCAATTTTACCACTGCAGGGCAGTAATGATATTTTCATTATTTTAAAACGCTTTCATTTTTTTGTGTTACTGTTCCTTTAAATGCCATACTACAGAGCTGACATTACAGTCAATTGTATGGATAACTTAACTGCTACCTTTTCCACCTACAGATATGCCAATTTTAAGGTAAATTTAATTTTATCATAAATCTGGGGAGTATTGTTGTTATGCACATTGGGTTTTTTTTTTGTTTTTTTTTGGAAGCTCGTTCTCAGCAACTTTTCCACACTTTTTTTTGCAGTATACCACTGGGTGGAAATGCGTGCCAAAATGAGGATTATGGGATTCCGCGGAGCAGTAATCAAGCCTTTAAATGAAGAGGCAGCTGCCGAGTTGGGGGCAGAACTTCTAGGAGAGGGCATCGTCTTCCTTATTGGAGGTGGATGTCTGGTGGCAGAGTATGCAAGGCAATCCGCTAACAGCCGTAGGAAAGAGGAAGAAATGGAGGCCAGACTAGGCTCTATGGAGGCTGAGCTTGCACGCTTGGGACTCCTCACAGAGGAACTGGAAACCAGGGCCCGTGTGGCAGAGAGGCAACAGCTAGCTGTCAAATGATGCATCCAGTGAAATGTCTCCACTAATCTTACATAAACTTCTTACTTCTACAAAAGACCAAACTGTAACACTGGAGACCTTTGGGGTGTGGCCAGTTTTACAAGGGAGTAAACAGCACATCCACAAATTAGGATTTTTCCTTTGAAAAAAGAATGTTGTACATATGAAAAAAATAAAAATAAAAGGCGCACCACAGTGATATGTGTGATCAATAATGCACAGACTAACCTAATGGAATACTACCATGCATGCAACAGAAACAAATCACACATGATAGGCCAAGATTTATTTCTAGAAAACTGGATACAAAAAAAGTTTCACATATTTATATATATATTAAGGTTATAATATACTCCAAAGCACTTATTCCCTCAATTACCCCTCTGCTACATGTGCATTAAGTAGCAAAATATAGGGCAGTCATGGGCACCCCAGACTGACCAATTCCCCTATCCAGTGTGAGACCCTAGCATTCTAACACTATGAATAGCCCTATACCCGCCACCATTTGTACACCAACAGATCACTTTGAATGGCACTACCTCTGCTACAACATACATATTATACAAAACATTTTGAAATGATTTTTTTTTTTT
>CM044445.1:53923604-53937775 GCA_024363595.1 Xenopus borealis
AAAAAAAAAAAAAAAGTCCTATCGGTCGAAGCATATAGCCTCTGCTAACCCGTTTAGAGCCGCACAGCAGAGTGTGCAAAGAGAAGAAATGGGCAGGGAAAATGAATGTGCATATGTCCATGTGAAGTGCAGCTTTGAGTACCGGTTGCAGTGTGGCTAGCAAGTGATTAAAAAAAGGATACTGTGTGTAGATAGCAGTAATTAGTTGTGGAATGTGTGCAACATCTCATTAGTACAGCATTTGTTTACAGAGCTTGATTAGTACAGTAATGTATGATACAGCAGTGATTAGTGCAGGATTTTGTACAATTAAGTACAGGTAGGCATGCCCAGAGGAGTAAGAGATCAGCACAAGATATTCTGTATGCAAGAGAATGCATATTTCCCTCATACACGGGACCATGCACGGAATGCTAGTCCCTCAGTAGAGCACTATTGGTGGAGCCTGAGTCAACTTAAAAGGTAAGGCTTGAATCAAGGAGTACCCCTTCTCCGCAGCTCCTGTGTGAATGCTGCAAAGAGAAAGAAAAGTCAGTATATTCATCAGAAGCCACTTACGGTGTATGTTTAAATCATTAGCAATAGGAAATCAACCATTAAAAAAAAAAAATACATATCCAGTTTCACTTTGCCCTTACAACTCGTGTATAATACAGGGTTTTTATTTCCTCCACAATTACTAACAATCAAAATACACATAAGAGTGGGAAGCAATGCAAGTCACTTCTGATTTGCAGTCCCTCGCCCACAGATCTTAGAATCTATATGGGTGGGTAAAATTGTGTTTCTCAAAGAATATTTTTTTCTATTCCAATTTTAGAGAAAAGCAATGTGATAGAAGCACATGACAGCCACATGGATTAGTTTCTGAACCCAGTAGCAACATACTTTCATTTTATATGCCTCTTGTCCCTTTAAAGGAAAACTATACCCCCCCCGGACAATGTAAGTCTCTATAAAAAGATATTGCATAAAACAACTTATATGTAAAACCCTGCTTCATGTAAATAAACCATTTTAATAATAATATACTTTTTTAGTAGCATGTGCCATTGGGTAATCATAAATAGAAAATAGCCATTTTAAAAAAGGACAGCCTCCTGGGATCGTATGATTCAACGGTGCACACAAACATAACTATAAAGTTAGGTCACACGAGCCAATTAACAGACAGACAGAGTTGTGTCTTTTGCTTCAACACTTCTTCTTGTTAGAGTTGTAGTATTTCTGGTCAGGTGATCTCTGAGGCAGCACACAGACCATCACGAAATGGTGGTTCAAGGCAAGAGATGTAAAAGGGCAATATTTACTTAAATATATATTCCAGTTTGGCAAGATTCTTTAATATGATATAAACTGCCTGTTGCTCAAGTATTCATTTTGTGGGTATAGTTTTCCTTTAATGCTGTACTTTTAACAAGTAAAAGAGTGCTGTTTAATTTCAAGCCATTTAAGTTGAATAAACATTGCAAACACAAGTTCACTTTGCCTGCTGTATATTCCATGGGAGAACAAGTGAACCGAGCCATCAGACGATTTAAAAAAAAAAATGCTGTAACAGTGGCTCATTAGTACACGGACAGTACCAGTATCTTTATAAAGAACAGCAAAGAGTTAAAGATCTGAAGCTCTTGTGCAGCTATACCTAAATCACTTGCACATATAGGCCAACACCACACAGGGCTTTTTCTTAGCTTGCATATACGCACATGCCCCTGTCTTATGTGTCTGGACCTATAACCATTGCATCGGCCAAGTGCAGGCACATGGAGCAGATTTTGGCACCAAAATGCATGAGCACTAAAACTTTTGTCAAAAATAATATAAAGCCAGCTTTGTTGTTATATATACTGGTGCTTTAATAACCCTCGTATCAGCAAATGCATTGTTGAGTCAACATTTGCAACCTGCAGCTCTCAACCATTGCTACAAATTCTCTGGCGGCTTTGGAGGATGCTGGTAACTGCATGGTCAACACCAGACAGCTGCTGCAGATTATGGTTCAGTACAAACATTTATAGAAAGCAGAAGCCAACAGGTCTCTCTTATTCTTCACTCACCTTCAATAATCTCTTCCTTCACTTTCTGCAGCTCTCTCCTCATCTCTTCCAACAATTCCTGCAACAGTTCAACACTTAGTCCAACTGCTTGATTGGTACAGCAAGCAAACCACTAGACTTTACACAACAATCTGACCCATCCCCACCATATAAAATGTTGTTCTGCTGCGGAAGGGAGTTTGAATTAGAATTAAGGTTTATGAGCACATAAGATGGCAAATATGATAGTCTGAATTTCTCAATGGTTCCTTGGACGTGTATAGATTTACGTGTAGAAGTTTAAAATGAACCATGGAAAGAAAGCTGGGGAATGGCAAATAGCATTATTGTCCATCTGTAAGAAAGCAGAGGCCAATGGGATGGATGCCAATGGGAGGACTAAGGTCCCATTATGTTTTATCTAGGCCTAGTTTTCTCCTAGTTTAGCCTACATGGTGATCCATTTGCAAGTAAAGTTGCAAATGGATATCACACACACACTCTCTCTCTTTGTTAGAGTTGACACTTGCAACTCTGGCTTTCCATATGTAGAATTTGTATTTCAACACACACACACACACACACACACACACACACTCTCTCTTTGTTATAGAGTTGACACTTGCAACTCTGGCTTTCCATATGTAGAATTTGTATTTCATCATACACACACACAATCTCTTTGTTATAGAGTTGACACTTGCAACTCTGGCTTTCCATATCTAGAATTTGTATTTCATCATACACACACACACACAATCTCTGTTATAGAGTTTTGCAACCCTTTATTAGAAGGTTTCTACAAGGGCAACTGGTATAGCAACAATTGCCATACACTAAAGATAAGCATCTATTTTGCATTAATGTTGACTTGAGTATACCAGTTTTTAAAGAAATGCACACACAAGTTAAAATGTGCACAAAATAATTTTTTGAGTACAGCTAAAAAGTGAACATTGTACTTAACCATCACCCTGTATTATATTTTAGTTTCTGGTTGACATTGCAGAGAGATGAGGGGTATATATGCCATTGAAAAATTTACCTGCTACATGTGTTGTTTGACTAAACTATTATTACTGGCTATAATGTTTCCCAGCTCATAGCAAAGAAATATCTATTTGTAGCTCTGTGCAAAACTAAGTGCAGGATCTGTAGCCTCAGCAATCTGACCCAAGCTGCTTATAAAAGACATTTCAGTGCCTGTGGGAACAAACAATGTGTAATAGTATTGACAGGAAATGGTTTTGCAGATAGGGGGAAGTAGTAATATTTGTAAAGCCTTTTTTGTGTGTTATTAAAATATGGTTTAATTCTATTATTAAGCTTCCTGTAAAAATATAGTTCCCATGAATGACCAAGTTATATTCATGCATCTGCACTTCATGCAGCGAGAATCTTAAGTGATTCAGCAATGTCCATTTAGCATTACCATAACAAGAAACCCGTTTATAATTACCAGCAGGACATTTACAGGATGGTGCAAAGGTATACTGCACCCACTACTGATGTATCTCTGCTCACTGTAGGTTACTGTAAATATTGAAGTCGGAGTGCTGACACCCATGTTTCTGCATTGTCAATACTAATCGGTAAGCACAGTGATGCATACAAAACCCTATTATACTGTTTCAAGTGAAACTAAATTCTGATGCGTCATTGTCAAAGCAACAAACCTAGAATACATTATTATACCTGCTTGATTCTTTCCATTGAGTCAGAGTCCTCTGTACTTGGAGCCACTTCAGTACTGCCAACTGTGGATTTCATCCTGAAGAAAATAGAAAATGTGTCACCCGAAGCAGTGTCTCTGCTCATCCCACTCAGTTATTAAATAAATTTCACCTTTAACAATCTCCCATTACAATAGTGGAGGCCAGTGAAAACTACCTTGGTAATGTGGTGCTTCCTCTGTCCCAGGGGCGGCGACTGATGTCTGCAATAAGAAACATTAGTTAGCAAAGCAGAAACTATACAGGTGTTATTGGTTTAATGTGTCAACAAAACATCAGCAATCCTCAAACTTTTTGAGGCTCTTATTTTGCAGTGTGGCCAATGAGCTTTTAGTTACGCCGAGCTGTTTGCTACAATAAATTCTATGAAAAACACAATTTTAGTTCAGGATACTTTGAAATGTGTGGCTCAGCTCTAAGAGGTTGATGAGGGTTGTAGTACAGTCAGACTGTGTAGGGAAGAAGCACACTAAATTTTATGGAGAAGTGTTTGTCATTCCATTTGCAGAAATTAGCCAGAACATTTGGTGTCCTTCTTCCCTACACAGTCTGGATGACATAACTGGCTTGGGATATGAATGCACCCTGCAGTGATAAGTAAGTGGTGTGCTGCAAGAAAAAGTTGTTGTTTGTAGCAGACAAGAACAACAAATTTACATAACACACTGATAACACACTGATTATTTCAGGATATCCAGAATAATAGCCTATCCAATACCCAAATGATAAATATTCATATTCAGTAACTCATGCAGTACTCAACTGATGAATTGAGAAAAGAATTAACTTCCTTATTAGGTGATACAGCATGCATTATTTTATTCAACTTCAGTGAACAGGCCCCTGTGTGTTTTTAATTAGGGCAGCACTGAAAGCATTGTTAAAACAGAAGGCTGCCTTATGCTGCACGCATAGCATTCCCTCAAAGCCAAAAATGTGGGCTTTTTAAGTCTAACTTAAGGACATGGAAAGAGACAGTGCTTTATGTGCCTGGTACTGTCCATCAAGAAGTTATGGTTTACTAGCACAAATATGGCAGATTCAAAGCCATTAATATTTATTCTGTTTATTCTAGTAAACCAGAAAGTTCCTTACATGTGAATACACTTGATATACATTTTATATATACGCATCTATCCCTTTAGCATTTGGCTGTTCAGCAGGACTGAAAAAATAAAAGTGTTGTCTTCCTTACTTAGGTTATTAAAGAACCTGTCATTTACTTTGTTCAAGACTGCAAGTTGTAAAGAAAGAAACTTCTGCTTTTATCTTTCCTCTGTACATATTAGTGGATGATTACTAAGGCAGGATAGGAAGAACTGGAAAGCACGTTAATAAATAACAATGAATTAAGGTATGGAATGTTCTGTTATACTGCCATATGATATAGAAAACCTTTTAATGTAAATCTTGGGGTTATTTATCTTGAGTAATACTAAGCAATACAAAGCAAAGTATTTTTCGGTGCTAAAGGTTTGTCCTGCGTTTAGACTATTATGCATTTAAGTCTAAACCTATGCCAAGCAGAAGATATCTGCAGATACTGCACATAATAAAATTAATGCAGCAGACACAATCACACACACGTATTTGTCTCCCTGACACAACTAGCATGCACAAGCTTTAGCAGCCTTTATGCCACCATTACAGATTCAGAATGCCTGTCTATATATACCCTAAAGTAGTGACTTACTAAAAGACATTTCAGAACAGGACACTTATTAGAAGTAAGCCAACAAGGAACAGTACGAAGAGATGTTGTGTCAATGATGTGGCATCTATAGGGAGCTCAGCAAATAATTATCAGCATTCCCAGCATTATAATTAGCATATAAATTAAGTGAAACATCTGGCCCCAGTCTTCACATACAAAAATGTATGAAAACTACATCCATAATGTCACAGAAACCAGTAATAATCATGGAACTTTGAAATCTCTGTTCCTCTTTCATGGAAGAAATTTGCTGTCTGTTCCTGCTGCTGGTAGAGCAGAAGTTTGGGTTCATAAACCATAAATACATAAAAACAGAAGTGTCTGTCATGGACAGGACATAGTCAGTTAAAGAATAAATGAATCAACTCCCGATGAGAAAGGGAACCATTGCAGTGAAAATGCCCTGTGTGCAAAGGACTGTAAAAAAATAAATAAATCTGTATGTTTTGGTGACTCCTCTTTGCATGACTGAGCATGTGTAAGGGTAAGGCCTAGATTGGCATCTAGATCTGCAGCCCCTCTATCTGTATCTATTGTTAGAGGGGCTATTGTAAGATTCCATAGTCACTATTTATTAGACTTGTGGGGAGATGTGTAGTTGAAATGCCAGTGCCTATTTTGAATCTCAGTCTGGGCCTTGTAAGGAGCAATGTACCCACTAATAATTTTGTTTGTGGTCACATTAACATTTGTAATATTTGTGTGGGTAAGAAACTTTTCCTTCTGCCCAGCCTGCCTGTGAAAATAAAGCCTGAATTTACAATATACATAACGAAGTGTGCAAATGCTGCAATTTTCATATCTGCAACAAAATAATCTATGTAATGAAAATATAGTTAAATAATGAATACATTTATGCCCCCCTCAGTATACTGGTTAGGTCCCTTGATTGGAAAGTTACTTCTCGCCAGTTTATGAAGCTGGCCATATAATATGCTGAACCTAGTAGGAATGAATATGCATTTTTCACTCACCACTTTGGCCTTTTCCTCCCTGAATGTCATTATCATCTTGGGTTGTGGTAGGTGGTGGGCGCTCCCCTTGCTGTGTCATCTTCTTCCTGGAATTGTGAGAAGGTAAAAGACAGCTTACACAATGGCCCACCTGTTTCCCCTGTTTTTCTCCCTCCATAGACAGACTTGACTAAAGCCCATTTTGACACGATTTTAAAATATGTTTTTTTTTTTAAACCCATCAGTTAATAGTGGTGTTCCAGTAGATTTCTGCACTGAAATCCATTTCTGAAAAGAAGAAAGATTTTTTTATATTCAGTTTTGAAATCTGACATGGGGCTAGACATTTTGTCAATTTCCCAGCTGCCCCGGTCATGTGACTTGTACCAGAACTTTAGGAGGGAACTGCTTTCTGGCTGGCTGTTTTTCCTTCTCAATGTAACTGAATAGTACTCAGTGGGACATGGGTTTTACTATCGAGTGCTGTTCTTAGATCTATCAGGCAGCGGTTATCTTGTGTTAGGGAGCTGTTATCTGTTAACCTTCTCAATATGTCTAGCCCCATGTCAGATTTCAAAATGACATATAAAAAACATGGTTTGCTCTTTTGAGAAATAGACTTCAATGCAGAATTCTTCTGGAACAGCACTATTAACTGATGCATTTTGAAATTTTTTTTTCCCACAACAGGATCCCTATTTATTTTACTCTGAGATACAATATGCAAGTTGTTAATAACAAGGGTTAAGCATTGCAGATTTAATTTTACACCATGGGGGCATGTGCAAGGCCTCTCTGTCAGACACATACACAACCTAAAGCAATAAAGGATTGGTGCAGGACTGCATAAGGGGCAGACTAATTGGAATTGACCGTTTACAGGCAGAACCATGGCAAAATATACATCTAGTTAATATTTTAAACGTCTAATTCACAAATAATAACATTCGTAGAGGGAAAAATAACAGTTCTTGGGAAGATCAGGGCAAAATTTTGATGTAAAATCCGGAAAAACATTACTTAAAATCAGGAAAATGCACCCATTGAAATGCATTGTTGGTGGGACCACAAATAAAAAAATGTAAAATGCAGGAAAACTTAAAATCAGGGGACTTAAAAATTGAGGTTTCACTGTAGTAAAGTGGTGAGGATTTTGGTTTGTGTTCCATTTACTGTAGATATGGTGGGTCTGTGGTGGGATAGTCATATACAGAATCACCCTCTACGCCACCCCAGACTTTATTTGGCAAAGTGTTGTATTATTGTTTGTTGAACATGCATTTTATAGAGCTATAAGATAAGTGTGAATAGTTCTCAGGCCAAAATCCCTTTACATCTGCTACCTGGTTACCTGCGAGCCAGTTTTGCATTCATCTCTTCCATAAATCCTCCTCCACCACCACCACCTCCTGTTGCAGCCCCACCACTTGTGCGGCTTATGTCTGGCTTGGTAGGTGCTCCACCTACTGGGGAGGATCCGCCCCCTGCATCATCCTGCTAAAAAACAATTTTGAAATACTAGTAGGGCACATAAAAATGTTGTCCTCTTTCCCTAGACCAGTGATCTTCAAACTTGGCCCTCCAGCTGTTAAGGTACTACAAGTCCCACAATGCAATGAAGGAGTCTGACAGCCATAGTCAGGCAAATGCATTGTGGGACTTGTAGTTCCTTAACAGCTGGAGGGGCAAGTTTGAAGATCACTGCCCTAGACATACATAACCACTCAATTATAATTGTTTTATTTGATCATTATTTCTTGCTTCCTATGGTACCCCACAGTTTATTTGGGCCATAGCTAGGACCATTTCCTCTAGAATTCCTATATAATAATTGTCCAAACTTTGGTTCTCACCTTTGCCACTTTCCTCAATTTTGCTGTAGCGAGGGCTGCTGCTAGCCCTCCAGAAACTCCACCTGAGCCTCCTCCACCCCCAGATGGGAGTGGCGGCGGGGGTGGGGGACCACCTCCAGAGGGTGCTGGAGGAGCAGGTGGTCCCCCTGGTGGTGGGGGTGGTCCTGGTGGAGGAGGTGGGCCAGGTGGTGCAGGAGGAGCAGGTGGAGCAGCAGGAGCAGGTGGAGCAGCAGGAGCCGGAGTTGGAATGACTGGGGCAACTGGAAGATTGTATAGAGAAGAAGATACTCTCAGCAGGATAAGCATTTATAATAGATTATGACATTTTATAGAATATTGTTTATTGTTTATCAATAAGTTTACACTTAATAATAATTTTGATTTGCATATCAATAAAGAAATCCAAGACAGGCCTTTTAATGTGCATATATAACCCCACCCAATATTGCAAAGAAACTTTTAAAAACATTTACACCCACACATCCCCCACTTCTGCAATACAAGATACAGCTTGCCAAGACAAAGGTTCTGTCCTGGGACCTGAACCAAAGGAAAAGCATACAAACTATAAACACAAACAACCCATCTTTCTCCTACCTGGGCTCTGAATCCTCTGCTCAATTTCCTGTTGCATCCTGAAAATAGAGGAAATGTAATAAAGATATTTGTAATGTCCATACCAGTTTCATCTTTTAAATGGGGTCCACAGATCCCAGCCTCCAAAAACAATTTATTACTTTTAATTTATTTAGACCATCTCCTATGTATAATCCAAACTATTATTCAAACCACTTGCTGGTAGCTAGAGTAAAACAAAAATTTTTGTTTACCTTCTGGGCTGCTCTGGCTCTTCAACTTTGGGGCCATTTTGAGGAATCCTTGAAATGGAACCTGTTATTGTGAAAATGAGAAAAGCTGAACCAAAATATAAAGATAAGTGTCTGGGAGCATTCAGAGGAGAGGCAGAATTGTTGGAATATTAAAGATATGCTAATAACATTTACTAGTCTGCATTGTACTACTATATTATTATATTTAACTATGTATACCATTGCTTTAAATAGCAGTTCTTGATATATTTTAGCCAATACACTGCTCTAAACCCAACAACTCAGTCAATGCAATGATTATCCTGTAACTGACATATTGTGGGCAGCCAAAAGGTTTTTGCACTCTGATGACACACAAAGATCCAGCAGATCAGTCCATATGTCACAGATGCATACATAATCATACATTCTGAGTGAAAAATAACCAAGTTCTATAAATAGCTGTATAAAATGGCTACCTTATGTGATCCAGTGACATAAAAGGCACATGCACACAGGGTATTTTAGCCAGCTCCTGCACCTTCCAAAACCATTAAAGAGGAACTATCTCAAAAATGAAAATTTAATATAGGCTTAATTTCACTTAAAAGAGACACTTTCTAACTACAATCAATTAAAAACTCTGTACCATTTATGAAATAATCAAGTTAGTCCTCTGTATCTCACTCTACACAACCTGCCACTCTTCATACTCCCTTCATACTGATTGACAGGTACGTCTAATACACCTTTTAGTGGGGGCACCCTTTCTTAGCAGAATAACCAACTCCAGCACAAACAAAAGGTAACACACCAACAGACTCTGGCAAACACCCTGCAAGTAGATAAGCAGAATATGCATCAGAGCCAGTTATTTTAAAGAATGAGAACATTGTTTAAGGGTGGAAACCCCCCATAGTATGTATTAGACCTGTCAAACACAGACTCCATCTACTGCATGAAGACAGAATGAAGAGAGACAGGTTACAAAGATGGGGAGAGTGAAGAGTAACTTGATTATTTCATAAATGGTACAACATTTTCAATTGATTATATTTAGAACTTCTTAATTCAGCAAGATGAAGCTTATATTAATAGTTCATTTTTGACCTATATCCCCTTTAATAACCAATGTCAAATGGGAGCAATCCACACTAAATAGCAGACATTTTTATTGCTGCTTGTAATCATACGTGTCAGTGTCCTAAGGCTGCATTCTGTTTGTAACATTTTTTGCTGTTGTGTCAGTGAACGGTTCATTTGGGGAAGTGATCTTAATTCTAGTTTATCTGCAACATAATCTAATTTATCTGAACCTATAGGCTAAGAGAAGAGAGCCTGGACTGCTTTGCTTATTAGAGTGTATGTTAAAAATGGAAACAGTAGATAAATAGATTTTCAGTGCACAGATAAAAGTCCATTATGCAGGTAGATTATCTGTACATGGACAATCTAATTATGAAGGACTAAATATGAAGTGGCTTCAATTTCCCTTAGCCCTATTTTTTTTTGGTGATTAAAACAGGCAAAAAGCATGTTCACACCAAGTGCTATTCATTGAAGTTATGCTGAAAATGAAGTATTCTGCCCATTTAAGCTTAGTGGAGAAAAATCATGGTCCTTTAATAATAAACTGTTTTATATTTCTCAATTTTCTATCTTACCAGTCTCCAGTGCATCCAGGGCCTGTGTGATTCCTACAGCAAACTGCCCTGCTTCTTCTTTACTGGCAAAGTTCAGACCCCACACCTGGCGGCTGTCCCTCCATTGGTGGAAGTTTGGTGTGGCTTGATTGTACTTTAGACCTTTCACCAGTGGGCAGTTTATTACAACCTGTAACGAGGGTCAGATAAGCTCAGTATACCAGTAGTATAGAATGAGTTAAGTAATTCCTTCTCATACCAATGTACTAATTTGAACAGCCAAAGATATGAAATTTCCCACCAAATATACATTCACTAAGCCTTTCTAGTGCCAAAACTATCAGGGATATATAGTCCAAAGTAGAAAGTTGCACCTTTGTATGGCTCTAATGTATCGTAAAATGCTGCACCAAATTGAATGAAGCTCCACAGACTTACATTGTTAACAGACTTAAAAAGCAAACGAAATAAAACACAAAATAAAGGGGACATTTAAGTATGAAAATGCCAGAGGAAAAATGCGCTTACATTGTGCAAGGTTTCGATAGACTTTCCTATTGAAAGCTTTTCTTTTAGCATGACTAATATAATATATAATGTATAGTGACATAGCAATAAAAAAATAGCAATAAAAGACTTTGTACTGGTTCTCAGGGCACTATGTCATACTCCTAGACATAGAGCAAGCTTGCTGTGCTGCCTTGGGATATAGGGTACTGTGTGCATGAGCAGCTATACCCTGCACTCCAGATCAGCACGCACACATAATTAACACTTGTGTCGTACAAAGATTTTGTGGGTCAGATTTTATCTGATCATCCCATGCAAATGCATGCAACAGTACAAGATGTGTTGGATTCTACAAATCTGATACCCCTATAGCTAGACTGTAAAGTTAGATCAGATAAAGTCTTATAGTGCAGTTTGTTTATAGGTCTACATCCGACCGTCAATGTATTTCAGTGGAAAAAAAAAATTTGGTCAGACACAATCAGATTTTATCTAACCAGATGAAGATGCAGCATGCTGCGTTCCCATCTGTCGTGTTGCATCAGATGGAAAATATTTCATGTAGTTTACACATTAGATTTATGTATACGTTCCATTATATTTTGACCCATGCAACTGCATTTCAATTGTAGGATGAGATGTACCGATCAGACACCATCCTACAAAAATTGTATTGTTAGAAAAGAATTTTATAATTATAATAAAGAAATCTGCCATTTGCAAAGTTATTCAGCCCCACATTTTGGGGGCGGTATCATGATGATATTGAGCTTCTTTTTATCAGCAGGGACTGGACAGATTTTCAAGATAAAAAAAAATTATGCAAAATAATAGTAATATTCTGCAAAAAGAACCTATATAAAAATGGTACCTGTAGAAAGTTCATGTTGCAGCAGGACAATAATACCAAAACGCAAGGCCAAAGTAACATTGGAGTTGCTCAAAAGCAAAGATGACTGTCCTGCAATAGTCAGTTCTTAAAGGAATTGTTCAGTATAAAAGAAAAAACTGGATAAATAGATGGGCTGTGCAAAATAAAAAATGTTTTCAATATAGTTAGGCAAAAATGTAATGTATAATAGCTGGCGTGACTGTAAGTCTAACATAACAGAACACTACTTCTTGCTTTTCAGCTCTCTTGGTTTACACTGACTGGTTACCAGGCAGTATCCAATCAGTGAATTGAGGGAGGGCCACATTGGTCATAACTGTTGCTTTTGAATCTGAGCTGAATGCTGAGGATTAATTGTAAACTCACTGAACAGTTATGTCCCATGTGGCCCCCCTTCAAGTCGCTGACTAACTCAGATTTAGGGAGCTGAAAAGCAGAAAGTTGGATTCTGGCTATTATATTAGACATCCAGTCACTCCAGCCTTTATAGTTTGCATTTTTCCCTGACTAACTATATTAGAAACATTTTTTATTTTCTATTTACCCAGTTTTTAATTTTACCCTGAGCTGTTCCTTTAATGGTGCAAACATGCCATTTGATTAACCTGATTAATATGGAGAATATCAAACAAAATTAATACCAAGTACTGTGCAAATATGGTATGTACTTGAACCAAAATAATTAAGCTGAATACTTTTGCAAACGGCATAGTTTCGTTTTTTATTTTCGAACATGAAAAATGCCACATTGGAAATACCAAATGCAGTCCTTTATATTTCAGTGAAAATGTGTCAAAAGAGTCAAAGAGTGCAGTCTATTTCAACTACGGATTCTTTTAGCTCATATCATTTATATTCAATCATTTTTGTTTTCAGAAACATGTCGACATATGGTGCTGCAAGTGCCAACTTTCAGCAGCTGAGGGCAAACTTTTGTTTATACAAGCCTTACTTGCTGCTCAGTATTACCAAAATCCACTCATACCCAAAGTCTCTGCCTGTATCTCAGCGCTTGCAGGTCCGTGATTACACTGAAGGAGAGATTTATTTTGTGGTGTAAAAAACTGCAGAATAATTTGCCAGGCATCACTGTGTAAAAAATGGTGTAATTTCTGGCGGAAGCAGTGTAAAATAATGTGAGAAAATCTTGCATTCATATGGCTAAAATATCACACACACCTTGATTGGTTAGACATTTGTTTTACACTGCTTTGTACACTGTTTTTTGGGCGAATTTACACAGCATAATAAAACAGGACCCTGAATGTAATAATACAATATATACATACAAAAAATAAAGTGTAACAAAAAAGAATCTTCTGAAAATGAATGTGCCTTTCTTAATATGTGTGTTATATATAAAGCCGACACTTACAACACTAATAAACAACCGTAGTGTCAATCCAATGTACCCTGTGAATCGGCCCCTAAGCTTTCCATAGCAGGTGCAACTGGGGTTAATAAAAGAGGCTCCTTCCCAACAGATGATTGTAAATAATCCACACAAAACAGATCATGATGAATATAATGCATCTGAACAATACCAATATGCATTATGAAATGGAAAGGCAAAAAGGTTTCTGTCCTACCATTTCCACCCCAGCACCCATGTCCCATAATCTGTGTACCTGTTGATCTTGCATTTTCCTCCCAACCACACGGTATGCTTGCGTTGTAGGGTTGTGGAAGATCTGGACACGACTGGGTCCTTGGGCACCAGTTCCAGCTGCCACCCATTTTTTACTGGAATCATCATAGACCATGACATTGGCACGAGCTGTGACCAGCGGTATCTCACTGACCATGTGGTTTAAAAGAATAAGAGATAAAAAGGTGGGAAGAACAAAGACGTTAGAATATAGAAATAGGCAGTGAGAGTCACAATCTGGGAGTTGGTAGGTGATGTCACTAGACTTCCCCAACTGTACTGTATTCAGTACATACACACATCTACAGTCTGGTCATTTCCCTATGGGGCCAGACTGTAAATTATATCCTTAGAAACGACAGGTTTTGACGTCCCCC
>CM044445.1:53949407-53981927 GCA_024363595.1 Xenopus borealis
TTGTGTATCATTCCCTTCCCTTTAGCTGTCTTTATGCCTTCCTCACCTTCTGTACTGGTATCTATTGTGATGTATGTTACTCCATATTTATTGTGATGTATGTTCCTCCATATGTTCTATGTATGTAATTCATGTGATTTAGTTGTATAATCACATTCACTTTACAGCGCTACGAAATAAGTTGGCGCTATAGAAATACATGTTATTAATAATCATAATAATACTAATAATAAAGCCAAAAACAGGAATCAATCAGTAGTAAAGTCACACCCAGGAACTCACAAAGTAAGACCTATATTTGGGCAATGTTTGTAGGCCTCAGGCTCCTTTAAATAGGCCTTAGTTTGGTGCAAAAACGTGGGCGTGATGAAGTTGACGCTGGTGTCCTCACGTTCTGACGCCGGCGTCCATTTTCACGTGGTCGAGATAACGCTGGAGTCACAGTGCTGCGCCCAGGAAGACTCATGTGGGGAGGCTAGACGTCGCCATCTTGGAGAGGAGAATGGCGTGATCCTGACATAAGGACACTTGGCTAAGAAAGAACTCCTCAAGTGCTTGATTAACCCTCTCTGCAGCACCATTGGACTAGGGATGGTAGGCGGAAGAAAATGTCAGTGCCAGTGTCACAAGAAGAGACAAAATCCTTAACATCTTTACGAAGGTACGGCCACCAAACAAAATGATATAAAAGTTCCATTGTCTTTCTTATTCGAAGGTGGTCGGCTTGCTTGGAGTTATGGGACTAGGAAAGGATGGTGTGACGAAGTTCAGGAGGGGCAAAGGCTACTCCCATGGGAGTATCCGAAGAAGCCGAAGACTGTGCGGATAATAATTGAGAGGCTATGGAGGGAAACAAGGCAGCCACAATTTTAGCTGGAGGCACAATGGGTTCAGGATTTCCAGAACAGGGATCTTCAGGAATGAAACTTCTGGAAAGTGCATCTGCTTTCCTATTCCTGGAACCAGGACGGAATTTGGTGATAAAGTTGAAGCGAGAGAAGAAGAGCGACCAACGGGCTTTTCTGGGATTAAGACGTTTGAGTGTTTGGATGTAATTGAGGTTTTTGTGGTCTGTCTCCACTATTCTAAGGCCATCTTGACTGCTAACAACTCACAATTCCCTACATTGTAATTCTATTCAGGAGGTGAGACTTATTTTAGAAAAGAAAGCACAAGGATGCAAAGCAAATAAATCTCTGTATAGCCTTGGTGTTGGTGGGAAGAGGCCAATCTTGAATCGCCAAGACCTTTGCTGGATCTATCTTGAAACCTTGCTGGGAAATAATATACCACAGGAAGGGAATGGAAGAGACTTCAAAGGTGCATTTTTCCAGCTTGGCGAACTGAGCATTCTTTTTCAACTGGGAGAGGACTTCCCGTACTTGGAGCCGATGTTCATCCAAGATCTTAGAGAAAATTAGGATGTCAAGCGACAACACGTTGACCAAACAAGTCCCGCAATATGTCGTTAACAAATTCTTGGAAAACTGCAGGGACATTGCAAAGACCAAAGAGCATTACAAGATACTCGTAGTGCCCATCACAAGTGTTAAATGTGGTTTTCCATTCGTCACCCTATCTGATCCTGATGAGATTATAGGCCCCTCGAAGATCCAACTCCGAAAAGAGTGAAGCCCCCTTAAGTTGGTCAAATAATTCAGAAATGAGGGGGGAGAGGGAGGCATTCTTTACAGTGATCTTGTTCAAGCCTCGGTAAGCGATGCAAGGTAGAAGACTGCCATCCTTTTTTTCAATGAAGAGGAACCCCGCTCCAGCAGGAGAAGAAGAGGGGCAAATGAATCCTCTTTGGAGGTTCTACTGGATGTACTCCTTCATTGCTTTGGTTTCGGAGAGAGGTTATGTACATCCCCGCAGAGGCATTGTCCCAAGGAGAAGGTCGATGGGGCAATCATAGGGACAATGAGGAGGAAGGGTCTCTGCAGATTTTTATTGAAGGCTTGATAGGCAGAAGGAAGAGAGGGAAAATCTGTGATAACAGAAGTCATCTTTAGAGATAGAATCAGTTGGAAGGCAGTTCTGACGACAGAAGGAGCTCCAGTGGGAAATTTGAACTGCAGACCAATCGATGATGGGGTTATGAAGGCGCAGCCACGACAGTCCATGCACCACTGGAGTAGATGGGCAATTAATCAGAAGAAAAGATAGTATTTCAGTATGCAAGGTGCTCACCTTAAAGGGCAACTCGGTCAAGATAATGCTGGCTTCACAGTGCTGCGCCCAGGAAGACTCATGTGGGGAGGCTGGATGCCTCCATCTTAGAGAGGGGAATGGCGTCAAAGTTAAGCTGTTTTCCTTACATGCACATATTAACTGGATATTATCTTAGTGCCACAGCACTTCTAACACCTTGGGCGAAGCAGGGCACAACTGTGATAGTGCACTCTAGTGAAAAACAGCTGGCAGCAGATCCAGGTAGCTTGCATTAAAAAGTCAGCAACTTTGTCCTTCAGCCTGGGGTGGGCCATAGTGAGCCTTTAGGGTCAAAATATGTTTTGTTTTAATAGACAAATTTTTATAGAAACATTTTGGTTAGGGGTTTCTAACCCTGATTGCAAATTCTGGCTTGTCTGGAGAGAAAACTTTTAGTTTTCTGCTGTTTGTGTCCAGTTCACTATTGTTGGTAACTGTGGATGCTTGCAAGATTTTCTGATATTACAAGTGTGGCTAGAAACATGAACTAGAAATGGCAGTGCACAGCTATGGAAAATACAGAGAATGAAACATTATCAACAGATACATTCCTTTGTACTAGGCCCAAATATTCAGAGAAAATATTTGACATTTGACAGTCAGTTTCAAAGATATTTAGACATGTCAAGGCATGGAAAGAAATTACAAACTTGTGCATGTTTCAAACTGCCATTTGACAGAATGAAAAAAGTGCTTGCTCCAATGGCCTTATGTTTAAAATCTTATGGGCCTGCCAGCTGTTGGTAAGTGCAACTTTCAGCATTCTATCTGATGGCTGCTAACTCACAACAGCTGCAAGGTCATTATTTTTACATCACTGATAGGCAGTAATCCACAGTTCATGCCAGATGCTAGCAAGCAGGAGCAACAGGAAATAACAACAAGAACCACATATTAATTTGCCATTCCATGATTCTTTATTTGACCTATATTTAGACATTCTCAGACCTTTACATACTTTTAAGTAGTTTAAATACACTACGAGCAACGTAACTCTAATGAGTTTCTTACCAGCAATGACCTAAAGATTTCCTGATGTCATGGAACCTTACAGCTGCCCCATCAGCATGCACATGTGGGAAAATAGCTAAGTAGTGGGAAACTACTTATGAACTACTGGAGTGTGTGTATACAGTGGCTGTCATCACAGTCAGTAGGACCACCAATCACATATTGAAGGGATGACTTTTTCAAAAAGCATTTTTTTAGCTCTTAGCTAAACCATTAAAATGGCCATACTAGACCTAGGTGTCCAAAAGCCCTGGATTTTGACCAATCAAGGATCTGCGAAGAAGAAGAAGACTTCCAATTATTACATTTAGACAGTGCCCATCTATTCCACAGTGTTTTATAGAGATTACACACCAGTCCCATACATTCACATACACAACCATAATTATGGCTGATTTTTTTCAGGAGATAGCAGTTTGTTTTTTGAAGTAGAGGAGGAAACCCATGCAAGCATGGCAAGAACATACAAACTCATTGTAGAGCTTCTTGGAATTGAACCTAAGACCCCAGCGAGGCAACAGATATGTGATTAAATATGGGTGTGACTACTAATAACAGTCTTTCGGCTCAACAGCTCTCTGAAAACTAGAGCATAAGCAACCCTAAATGTCTATGCACTTCCTGTATCATTTAACTCTAAACCTCAACCCTAGGCTTTGATATTTAGAGAGCTGCTAAGCCACATGCTCAGTATCTAAAACTAGTCTAAATTGGTAAAATTAAATAAATTAGTCTAAAACTGCTAATTTCTCAGGAACAGCTAAAAGAACAATTTGAAATGCATGAGAGCATTAACTGGAGTAAAGGCTGCTCCTGCTTTAAGGCAAGGCGAGAACCTTGCCTTACATTGAATTGTGCAGCAGCCTCTGGTAACTTTAAGAGAGGTGGGCCTGAAAAAGTACTAAACTTTGCTTTTACCCAAAATTTCTCTGTGGAGTTTGTGTGCTGAATTACTTGGGCTTTATTTTCTGTGTAGTTTTAAAAAGAAGGTTTATGACAATGTTGTAGAACTTATAGTCCATTTTGTGTGACCAAGTCAGCAGTAGGGTTGCCACCTTTTCCTGAAAAAAATACCGGCCTTCCTATATATTTATCTTTTCTTCCTATTAATAACATTAGGATCAACCATCAATAATACCGGCCAGGCCGGTAAAATACCGGCCAGGTGGCAACCCTAGTCAGCAGCCATAATCTATCCGTGTGTAGCCAGTAAGGCAAAGTGCTGCACTGCCATTTTTAAAATGTGTTATTTATAGGAACAACTGCCCGATACGGCTATGGTATTTGCTATCCCGAAACCCATTATCCAGAAAGATCAGAATTACGGAAATAATTCTGATATTTTTTAAATTATTTACTTTTTCTGTGTAAGAATAAAACATTACCTTGTACTTGATCCCAACTAAGATATAATTAATCCCTATTAGAGTCAAAACTAGCCTATTACTTTACATTAATAATTTCATAAGCACTCGTTATTAACTTCCTTCTTAGTTTTGCTATTGCTTTTCATAAGAATATCAACAAGAAGAAGATAATCTGCAATAAAGGTGCAAATAGCACAGTCTATCTTTTATATGCTTTTTTTCCCTGGGAAAAAAACAGAACAGATCCGCTACAAATTTGCTTTTAGTTTTAAGATGGCCATACATTAGCCAAACTGACTATTACCATACAAGGGTACATCCATGCTATGGCCGCTTTTCTATTGTGCTGTTTGGGCTGAAATCCCAAATTATTTTAGGATTATGACTTTGCCAATGCACTGGAAGATACAATTCATTGGCAAAAAACATTTTCCACATGTCCGATTGATGAACTATCATCCATGGAACAAATATATTGTTTGGGATTGTCCCCCAAACACACATAGCAAAAATTGTACAAAACAATGTTATTAGTATATCTATGGTTAGCTTTAGTCTTGTTAGTCTTCATTTTCTATTGTAAAGGTGGCCATACACGGGCCGATAAAAGCTGCTAACAGACCAAGTCGGCAGCTTATCGGCCTGTGTATGCGGCCATCCGACGGGCTTTTCCGATCGATATCTGGGCGAAAGTCGGCCAGATGTCGGGCGGGACTAAAAATTCCGTTGGATCGAGGCCGCATCTGTTCGTTGATGCGGTCCTGCAATCCGACCGCCCATATGGCCTCTGCTATTATCCGATCGTTGGGCCCTAGGGCCCATGATCGGATCAGCCTGATATCGCCCACCTCAAGTTTGGCGATGTTGCCAAACGAGTGGATATCTCAGTGTATGGCCACCTTAAAATAAAACTATACCCCCCCGAACAATATAGGTCTCTATAAAAAGATATTGCATAAAACAACTCATATGTAAAACCCTGCTTCATGTAAATAAACCATTTTCATAATAATACACTTTTTTAGTAGCATGTGCCATTGGGTAATCATAAATAGAAAATTGACATTTTAAAAACTAAGGGCCGCCGCCTGGGATCCTAGGATCCAACGGTGCACACAAACATACCAAACAAACTATAAAGTTAGGTCACATGAGTCAATTAACAGACAGAGTTGTGTCTTTTGCTTCCACACTTCTTCCTGTTACAGTTAGAGTTGAAATATTTCTGGTCAGGTGATCTCTGAGGCAGCACACAGACCATCATAAAATGGGGGTTCAAGGCAAGAGTTGTAAAAGGGCAATATTTACTTAAATATATATACCAGCTAGGTAAGATTCTTTAATATGTCAATTGATTTGATATAAACTATCTGTTGCTCAAAAATTCATTTTCGGGTATAGTTTTCCTTTAAGCCTTCCAATACTTCACAATAAGGACTTTTATATCTATTGTGAAGTATTGCCATGAATTTTATTATTGAGATGTTTTAAAATTATAATAATACTTGTATTGTTTTTATCTTATTTTACAATTTGAAGAGCATAGGTGAGAAGTAATTTCAGTACAATATGGGACCTATTATGCAGAATGCTTAGGACCTGGTGCTTTCAGTAATTTCAATTTTGACACCACTTTAAGACTACTAGAAAATCATGTACAGATTAAAACCCAATAGACTGGTTTTGCTTCCAATAATGATTCATTATCTCTTAGTTTGGATCAAGTACAAAGTACTGTTTTATTATTACATAGAAAAAAGGAAAACATTTTGATTATTTGAGTATAATGGTGTCAATGGTGGGAAATTCTGAACTTTCTGGCTAAATTGTTTCCGAATAACGGATCCCATACCTGTATATTGTATACAAGTGTATGGTTGCATTGACAATAAAGCGTCTTTCAATCTTTAATCTTGTTTGTATCATAAAAGCTAAGGGAGGCCAAGCTTAGGGATTATTAACTGAAATCATTGTGGGCTTGACCAGACAAAAATAGCCAACATGCTAGAAGAAGTAACAATTACCTTCCACTAGCCTGCACAGAGAAATTTTATAGAGATCCAATCATTTAAGTAAACAAATTGTTTTTAACAAGGAAAAGGAAGAAAGTTCTATTAATTGTTACAATCAGTTGACCAAGCAAGATGCATCTAAAGATCCAATTTATAACTTGATCTTTTCCTTCTACAACATACAGTATTAATATTGCTAACTGTGTAAACATGGCATTTTCCAGACTTACCAGGTTTATGCTATCCTTCGTGGTCCAATATTTGGTAAGGGCTATTATCAAGTCTTCTTGCGATGTACATATGTACATTGTTGGTCTTTGTGAAGAACTGGGTAAACCTAATGGCAGAACATAAAAATAAAACATAATAAATACATTTATTTGTTCTAGGAAACAGCTTGCTATAGTTCCTGTAAAATCCAGAGCAGCAATAAAGCATTCAACCCAGATTCATCACAAAGACCTCTTTATAAACTGTTGTGTTTGGTAGCCGAGGATGATGAAAGTATAACAGTGCTTTATTAGCAGGTTCATGCAGCCATTACATAACAGCAGTAAGTCTTACTTTCACTTTCAAGCTGTACACATAAACTCCTATGGAACCTGATAGTTGAACCACCATGAACTGAAAAGGAATGTCTATACAATTATGGTTACAACAAAAGTATATCTGAACATTTCAGAACAGGATCATTGGTATGGAAGATTTTTCTGCACTGATAGAAATATTTAGAATTTCAGTTAAAAAGAAAAATCCAATATGAAATGCATAGAATTGAATTATTGACTACAGTGGAATACAGAATAACAGTGGAACCCACATTTTACATTTTTCAGGGGACCAGAAAAAGTGGTGTTGAATCCAGGAAAATTTTAAATCAGGGAAATGCATTATAAGCTGATGGGATCGCAAAAAATGATGTAAAAATGCAGGGACACTTAAAAGCAATGCAAGGTAAATTTGAGGTTTCACCTTTATTGTTATTTATGTATGTAGTACAAGTCAAATCAAACAGATATTCATTGTCACAACTTTGTAATGTGCAATGTACAAAAATATCAGGTGTTGAGGGCACAAGGGAAATCTGGCAGTCCTACCGTATTAAGTTTTGTAGGCCTGCCTATACCTCCCAGAGTGGTGATGTAATGTGTTCCCTGCTAGTCATGTTGCATCGTGGCTTGTGCTCTTAAAATCACCCACCCCTGGTATCGCCAACCTCCCTGCTCATCAATCCTCCACTTCTTAATGGGGGTGGGGAGGAATAATAAAGGGGATGTGCCTTGGGTGCGCCTCACATTTGTCAATGCTAAAATAGTGCAGTTGCCCATATGAACCAATCAAAGCTTTTAGCTTGCTATGTAAACCTGCTCTATTGCAATGTAGCACCAGTCAGAGGTATATATGATAATGTGTTTTATAGTTGACAATGATGGGATTTTAATAGAGTGGATGTGACGATAACAAGGAAAGGGACAAAGGGAGTCATTTGGGTAAGTGGCAGACACCAGTGACTTTAGAGCTGTGATAAAGAATTAACACTTACTAGTTTCTAACTTAAAAGCCATTTTAAAATTAGCACCATTATTTTGGTGCAGTAGTTCTGCTTTAAGAGCACAATGGAGAAATAACAGATGTTGCACTAGGTCATCTACTTTCACACATTTACAGCACTGACAAATTAAAAAAAAACTGCCATGAGCACTGATATTTATATCTGCTCAGCAACCTGTTTGATTGAATTGTGAGAGCAGATTAAAGCAGGCAATAAATATTTCTACATTGTACATCATAGTTATATGTGATACACAGGAACTTTTATTTTACCTGCATGTCAGGTATATTGCCCATGTAAAACATAGTTTCTATAATGGTCAGCTGCAAAACAATGTAAGCTGCCAAAACAAGCTTGTATTTACATAACCTAAAAGCAGCTTGAAATAATATAATTATTATCAGAAAATTGCCTGCAATAAAAAACAATGGTTTTGGTCACTACTGTGTCAGTATAAGTGCTATTGATGACTGTTGACCAAAAATGTAAAACACATGTACACTGTATAGTATTTTTTCAACCAGTGTCATAACTATAGAGGAAGCAGACCTGGGGGGGGGCATTGGGGGTGATTGCAGGGGACCAGTGATTTTGCATGCACCCCCAAGGTTACAAACAGAAATTTATAGTCACTTTTTAATTTATTTTGTGGTAGAATTATTCTCATTCTGCTCTGAGACATGGATTATGGATATAATGGTTAATTTTACTGTGTGTAGTTTGCTAAATATCAGCAAAAACTTTTAGCTACAATTCAGGATTTTTACTAAGTCCACTGTAACTGAGGTTGCACCAAAAACAGCTTTGGTGTCAGACTTGCAACAAACAGGGCCTTCCTTGTGCTGTCAACCCCCTTGCAAGTGTCGCATCATGCCAACTTGGGTGGCTGATTGGGGGAGTGGGCAGGGCTTGGGTTTTTCCAGGTGTTCCACTGGCCCAGTCTGACCCTTGACTGGTCAGTGTGAAAAACATTACATTACATTATGGCAAACAAGCTATAAGTGCATAAGCACAGAAAATATGGTGGATGACATCCTTTTTTGCACTTTGGCACCGTTTTTTTGTACTTTTACAGCCTGTCCTTGTCTCAAGTGGCAATATTATTAACCTTTTATTTATACAAAGCTGACCAGTGGCATAAAATTTGGGTGGGGTCTGCTGTATAAGTAGTTATGCCAGTGGAGCTGACATATTCTACAATGCCTACAATAACAGAAATGTATATCATTCAGTCTCTGCCCCACTAGAGTTTACAATCTGAGATTCCTATCACACACAGTCATTTTATCAGATGCCGTATGTTCTTGGAGTGAAAGGATGAAGAAATTCTATACAGGGACAACATATTTTAGACTGTAATCTCTACTTGGCATGTCCCACTTTTTCTCTTGTATCGGTTATTGCTTGTTTACACCCATTTATTATGGCACTTTATAAAATATGTTTATAAATTCAAACTCCATGTATATAGTGCCTTTACTGGAGTCAAACATAGGACAACAGCACTGCAAGGGGGCAATACTAAGCAATGCATCACTGCTTGACTTGAGAGAGGAGTGACACCCAGTGGTGTAACTATTGTGGGGCTGAGGCCTGCTGATGATACAGTGGCAGCCAATCAGGTAAGGAGCATGGTGGGTACAGTGTGGGTGCAAGGAAATTTTGGTGCCATGGAGTGTTAATTCACACAGCTCATCTTGCTGCTGCTCATGGCCGGATTTACATAACGGGTGCCCCTAGGCCCACTTCCATTAGTCATCCCTGTCTCCTTGCCATCACATGAACAAATTTTCATTTCATCATCAGGTTCGGAGGACTGGTGCACCAGAAATTTAAAAAACTATTGCATCTCCTTAGCAGCCCAAACCAGTTTGGATGTGGTTGGGCATGATGCCGCCCCTAAAATCTTGCTGCTCTAGGCCCGGGCCTTTTTGCCTTTCTACAAATCCGGGCCTGCTCCTTTTATTCTCAGCATAGTATGAGGGGGTCATGTGTTAGATTTCAACTATAAACTATTACTGGGGGGTTATTTTACCAGGATCTGGCAGCTGTCCACATTGCTGAACATACATTATGGAAAGTTATTAAAAGTATCTATTACCTTAATATATTACCTGCTTTTGGCATTATTGTTTATAGAATAAAAACATGTGAAGCTACTGGACCCTTACACAGAGGCCCAGGACTCCACAAGCCAAGCAATCTCTGCAATATTAAACACAGCCATTAGCTAGATGGCTTAGAAGCCCCAGGAATAGGGAAACCTTTATTATGGACACTAAAGCACTTTGTCTCCATCTACACAGCATTAGCAAATCAGTTATTTTTCCATTTGGCTTAAAAGAATTGATTACATGAACAGCTGACAGCACATAGGTCATTTTCTCTACTGGCATATTTCAGACAGCAGAGAAGCACCTTAGCTATTCCATCTACAATTACCTTTGGGATAAGTAACAATATGTAGTAAGAATAACCAAAGAATCAATCATCAAAAACAATCAACCACAAAGTATTACCATATCTGTGTTTTTAATACTAGTTCCCTGTACCTATACTTTGGCTTCTCAGGGCAACACTGGTTTCCTAACCCACTACTATTAGGGTGGTAGCACACGCTGCTATTTGGGAAGATTAGTTGCCCATTGACATATCTCTTCTTCTTCGGGCAACTAATCTCCCCAAACTGCCATCCTGCCGGCTAGAATGTATATCGCTGTTGGCATGGCACTGGTTGCTTCAGTTTCCAAAATCTGCCCAAAGCAACTTCGGAAAAACAAAGCGACCGAAGTGCTATCCTGCAGGCGGGAAGGCAGTTCGGGGAGATTAGTCCTCTAAAGAAGAAGCGATTTGTCGCTGGGCAACTAATCTCCCCCAGTAACAGCATATGCCACTGCCCATACAAGAGCCCATAAAAGCTGCAGACAGACCCAGTTGGAAGCTTATTGCCCATGTGTGGGGCCATCCGCCAGTCTTCCCCGATCGATATCTCGGTGAAAGTTGGCCAGAGCTTGATCGGGCACGTTTAGGGTTGCCACCTGGCTGGTATTTTTCCAGCCTGGCCGGTTAAAATGATGGTGGATCCCAATGTTATAAATAGGGAAAAAAGCTAAAATATAGGAAGGCCAGTATTTTTTTCCAGAAAAGGTGGCAAGCCTAGGCATGTTAAAAAATCCTGTCGCAAGTGTGTGTTGATGAGGTCCCGCGATCTGACCGCTTTATGAGCCGATTGTTGAGATTGGATCAGTCCAGTATAGCCCACCTTGCCATTGCCAAACGAGCGGATATCTAGGTCTATGGCCACCTTTAGTGTCAGGCAGCAGAGTATAGGGGGCGACGAATGGCAGTGGGCCTAGGGCGCCTGCTATGTAAATCTGGCCCTGAATGTTATTGGTCCGACCGCTGGCCGCTGCAGATAACGCGTTCAACGTACGGTCGGTAGCTAGTGTCCAAGCTGTCACCTTGCAGCCATGTGCATAAAAGATACAAAGTACGAGCAAACGCGGGAGCGCGAAAGTACAAATTCAGACAACCCCTATGAGCAATTATGCAGTGCCGACCATAGCAGGACACTCTGCAACTATATATCTGAAAATGGAAGCGATTTTTGTCATTGCAGTCTCGCTACCGCCTCACTATTGCTTCAGAGTATTTCATTCAGCTTTTAATGACACAGAACAACAATGTCAATCCACCCAACGCCCCCTGAAGTGATCGCTCCCTGGCCCTCCCCGCCACTCCCTCTTTCGCTCTGGCTTTCCTCCCCTCTCCTTTGTCTCTCTGCCTCCTCCCTTCTGAGTTGCTGCTCCTGGCATTGTGTCTATGTAGTTGTGCGGCTGAGTGTAGTTGCTGTACAACAACATGAGATGATAGAGGGCCTGGGTGTTTGTTTGTGTGTGTCTGTATGGGTGTCACACGAAGGCAGTGGATATGGGACACGTCCTTTCTTTCACACACTGCAGTAAGTGCCACCTGCGCTGTTTCTCGTCTATGTTCCCATCTGTGTCATTGTCGCGCCACATGATCGTGTGAGATGTCTGTGGTGGTGGAGGAGGGGATGGAGGTACTCCCATGCGCTACTGTGCATAACATAATCAATGGTTTAATGGCTCTGTGGATAATGCTGTTACTAGCGCATATGTGTGTATTTTGTCTGCCTATATCTGTTTAAGTATAAGGCGCCTCAATGCGGTAATATGAATGAAACAATGACCCCATGGGCCATGGCCAAAACTGGAGCATCCTACACACACCTGAATTAATGCTATACATGTCTACTTCTTTTCATTCTTATGCTCATAGGGATGAATGTAAAATGACATGTACCATTGTTTGCTTTGTCTCTGCACTCGCTGCTGCATATTCCTTACTTTTACAATTTACATGAAACTGTTATCTCTGTACGATATATTAGTGTGTAGAAGACAGATTTTACTTTATGTGCGTTACTTGCGTATCTACAGTATTTGCTATAATGTGCATTACAGTAAATGTATATTTGTGTCTATTATCACTGTGGTATTACAAATCCCAGCAGTTCCCAGCTAGATTTGCTAGTTCTAGGAATCACTAGTTAGCCAAAGATTGACAATTTCTGCAAAATATGCTGTATAATGATATGCTGTATAATGGGGCTTTTCCCACTCTTTAATCATTTCTGTATTTGCATATTTACTAATAAGGGCATCAGGACTAATATCAGGGGCACATAGGGTAAAGTTCTGCAACAGGCCGGGTACCCGCAGAATACCCGACATCCGGCAGGGTTGTGGGCGGAAATTCATATCAATGAATCAGGTGACATCCCCCCTGTGCTTGGCGGTACCCTAGATCGGGCCTAGTTCAAGTGGAAGACTGGGAGTGTTTGTACCTTTTTACGTAATTTTCCTGGTTGCTCTTGGCTCGATTATTACATGCTGCTGCCAGGTTGGCTACAGCTGTTACTGTCTGTTTAAATACAAGAGAGCACCAAGGTGTGTGTCATGACATCATGCATCAGTGAATTTATTCCTCGTCACTCATCACTTTCTCTCTTTCCACCAGTGACCAGGGCAGGCAGCAACATTTTCTCCCCTTTGGAGTCTGGACCAGTGTGGCCATGTAGCGTGCGCATCAGTCAGCGCATTCTTGCAGCCAAAAAAATGATAGCCATGGCTAGCTTCATGTCCACTCCAGCACCTGATCTACTTCGTGGCTGCTACTACTGCTTGGCCCGCCCACCTGGTCCCATCCAGTGACCCATGGCATGCTCTCTTGCTTGCCTCACTCACACAGCTCGCCACACACAACTTACACACATCTTACCCTGGCCTGTGATGTCATAGTGAAGCCCCCGGCTTGCCCTGAGCTGAGGCTGCTACATTGATCTCTCAGACAGATCCTGAGTAGGGTTGCCACCTTTTCTGGAGAAAAATACCGGCCTTCCTATATATTTATCTTTTTTTCCTATTAATAACATTGGGACCAACCATCAAAAATACCGGCCAGGCCGGTAAAATACCGGCCAGGTGGCAACCCTAATCCTGAGGCATTTAAATGTAATTCTCTTGGAATAGTAACTTGTGCAGTTCCTCCAGTAGGGGGCGATGCAGTCAGTTATCAGACTCGCGTTTCAGGTCTAGGAGGCAAGTAAGCAGGTCGGGTATGGGTAGAGGAACCATGCGGGTCAAATTGTGAGTTCGGGTTGTGTGTTATGGGTATTGGTCTGGTACGGGATTCAAAAAAATGGACCCATGCAGGACTTTAACAAAGCAATAATAGCAAATCAGGGGCCCTGATAAACTGTTTTATGTGGCACAAGGGCCTGAAATGTAGTATTTATAAGGGGCTTACAGGCATTATAATTACAACAGTTTGCCCTGTGCCACAAAGTTTGTGTAGAATTGACCCAATACACCAGTGAGCGGCCCCTTATGCAGGAGGGCAAAAATGAAAATGTCAAGTTGTTGGTTCTTGGTTGGGTGGGGATGGGGGGGATTCTGCTGATAAACAGCTGCACAGGGACAGGTGGGATACAAGACATGCTAGTGTATTGCAACGGTTGCGGAATCTCTTATAAATGGTATATATGTGCAAATGAAAATTGCTAGCCCGTTGGTGAATCATTGGAAGGAATTTGACAGTGTAATACAAAAAGTCACATTTTCTTCATTCATCGGGGCTAATTTACATACACAAGCCCTAATTTGGATGCGAAATGTAGTGTTTCTGATACTATTCACAAGAGGTACTGTCTTGCGCCCCATACATTATTCTAGCAACTTGCAGAACTTTTTTTTCTCCACATTGTTGGTGTGTTTAAGTGTTGTATTATTTTTGTTACTGAAAAACTCACCTACATTTCACCCCTCCTTAGCTTGCTAGGATGTGCAAGGTGAGTAATCCTCACACATATGCATATAGTTTAGTTGCTGCTAAACATGATGCATACATGACATAGGTGTAGTGCAAATGTAGAAATTGAATAAATGTATGCAGAAGTTTAGCTCCCATGGGAGCTTGGTTTTTGGATTCCCTTTTTCCTTGTGTTGTACAGGTGGAAATAACTATATACTAATTTTTTTCTGCAGATTCAAGCTTACTACAAGGAATACCACATCAGTCCTTAGCCTTTCCAATGGCTCCATATAATTCTTTGTGTGACAGAAATCAGTTTAATATGATATAACCCTCAGATGTGTAGAACATATGTTTGGGCAGTGACTGTGATAAATTGGTTAGCTCTATTTGATGATGCATACATACATCTTTCTGTACAGGCTTCAATACTAGGTAGTAGGACATGTCCCTGCTTTGGAGAATTGCTCTGATGTACTGCTGCATACTGTTCCCCATTCCTGGATAGGTTCATACTGGTGCCACTGAGCATATATATATAGTTCCAGGAGTGGTGCTCTCTGGTAAAAATTCAGCTCATGCCTGGGTGATGTCACATAGATAGTTATTCCCCATAATTGACACACTCCAGGACTTCATAATGTAGTCAAACACAGAAAGAATTTATTGTCAATGTTTCGGTCCTGTCTGGGACCTTGAGAATGTCTTGAGTGCGTCAATTATGGGGAATAACTATAAATAAATATATGAATGGGTGAGATGCAATTTGGCCTTTCAACTGAAGGGGGGGGGGGAATTATTTGCATTTGTGTATCGTATATGCATCTGTGCAATTGCAGACCAATTATTTGTGTATATAAATGTTAAAACTGCATATACCCTTATGTCTAGGGATGCACCGAATCCACTATTTTCGATTTGGCCAAACCTCCGAATCCATTGCAAAAGATTCGTCCGAATACCGAACCGAAATCCAAACCCTAATTTGCATATGCATATTAGGGTTGAGGAAGGGGAAAAGCCAGCCGTACACTTTGTGCACGACTAAAAAAAATTTACTTCCTTGTTTTGTGACGAAAATTCACATGGTTTTTCCGATTCGGTTCGGCCAGGCACAAGGATTCGGCCAAATCCGTATCCTGGCCAACTGCTGAACCGAATCCTGGATTTGGTGCATCCCTACTTATGTCATCCTAAATATGATCACATCATTATATATCTGAATATGTCAGTGTGTGTTGTGTTTATTTTGCTGTATTATATATGCTTTACAGTGTTTTTATCTGCCCATCATCCTGTATGTGTGTGTCTTTATGTACTGTTCTGTGTGCTCAATATGTATGAATCAAAATTTCAGTGCTAAGGTATATGTAGAAACACCTCTAAGTAAATCTTATCTATTTCACAGAAGATGCTCCATCAACAGCCTCAAGCACACCAGATTCTTGCCCTCTTGAAGGTATGAATACATTTCTTGTTTCTGTACACACAATGACTGTGTCCTGTTTGAATACACCTCAGTCAAAATATTTATGCTTTATTTAAAAAAAAAAAAAAATCATGTATGTTACACATCTTTCATAAAATAGCGAAGCTTTTAATTTAAAAATTATAAACTTTTATAGAAACAGATATCAAATTAAAAGAGTGTTTCAGTAACAGAGGAATTCCACATAAGAGACCAGTGACAAAGCACCATCTGTTTTTTTCCCGATGAGGGTAACTGTTGTTAACTAAACATACTCACAATTGGTTGTCATTTGGGAGGGGTTGTTTATTCCCCACTGTTTTGAGGTGGGTGAGCAATGTCAGTAATTAATGGGGTCCATAGGGCCAAAGAGATGGTGCTCTGTCACTGTTTTTTTTTATTTGGTATATCTCAGCTAGAAAGGGGGCCATAAAGTAGGTGGCTCCTTGCAGGGTCAGAAAGGGCCAGTGGGACCCCCGGGAAAAAACCTGGTGGACCACAGCCCTCAACACATTTCGTGACCCTGTAACTGGGCACTTCCTCAGGATTGGGTTCCAAATGCAGGAGAGCATCTATTTCCTGTAGATGTTAAACATCCATTATCTATGTAATAAACTAAAGTTTGTTTTCCCTTAGGGGAAGAAGATGATACACCGGTGACAGAGGTTGACTTCTGGCCCCTACCTTCCCCCCATGAGCCAACATTTTCTTACATCACTATTGGAAGCTCTGCACCCCTATCACGTCCTCCAGTGAGAGCTCGTAGGGGACTGGGCCAGGGTAGAGTGCATGCAGCACCGAAGGAGGAGACAGAAGAGAAGGAGGTTAAGGATGTTGTGACCTATGTGCTTTTGGAAAAGACCTGTCAGCTGAAACAAATATCACCACCGCAGGTCCAAGATGAAGTCGTATTTGTGGCAAAACCCCAGCCTCAAGTAGAAGTGTTCTGGGCAGGTAAGAATCTTTTATAAGAATGTCGAACATGCATGCCATAATAAAGCTGTTCTTACTTTCAGTATATGAGTTAACTTTGCATCATGTTTAGCACCATGTATAAAATAATGAAGAGGCCCAGATGACAAATACTTTTGCTATAACAGTGGCACTACTGGTAAGAGATCTAATACCAGAGACTTCTCAATCTACCAATGTTTCATGAGAAACTGTAACTAAAGGTTTGTTGTCTTTCATAATTTTGTAACAGTTGAGTGAAAGACATCAATAACTGGATAAAATTGCTTCCCCATCAGTCATTTTTAGTTTTTTCTGAATGTAAGTAAAGCAACTCTAAATCAGCTGACTGCTAATCTTTACCACATGAATAAGTTGTTTTGTCATGTACTTTACATTTTAGAGAAGATTATTAGGATTGGGCTGTGGTATAAATTGGTGAATTTTAGTGGTCTAGTTAAAGAACAATGAGGGTCATTCCTGACTACAGATGGTGCAAGTGAAGAGCCCATCACATAGTGCTCATTTTAAGAACATTTGCAGCCCCCTGGACTCACTGAGCACACCCCTTAGTGTTCATTTTAGAAGAACTTGTGCCCCCCAGATTACAGTAAGTTCTATATGAAAAATCCGTAGCTCAGTAAAGAACACAGTGACAGGACGCCCAGCTCACCCCTGTACTTGCAACTTTTTTGCATACATTGTAATTGAGTCCTAATGCCTTTGAAATACAAAAATGTTTATTTGTGCTAGTTAATCATTTATAAATTAGTATGTAAAAAAGCAGCTATTTATATGTGGTTTTATACCATGAGTAATTTAGAAATATCATGTGTAAAAGAAACCCATGCAAAAAAAATCAGAAATCAGAAATGGGAATAATAAGGTGGTAGATTTTCCATTGGGCTGTTGTAATTTATTACTGGTGTAAAAGTAGCACTAGCAGGGGGATGACTTACATTTTGCCACTCCCCAGTGTATCTGGGTTTTCATAAGCATTCATTTTAATTAAGGATGCATCGAATCCACTGTTTTCTGAGCTTACACAGATTCCTTATTGAAATCGTCTCCCAAATACCAAACTGAATCCAAACTGTTATTTAAACATGTGAATCAGGGCAAGGGAGTGCCAAAAACAACCTTGCATGTAGAGCTTGTTTAATTGTGCGATGAAAAGTCATGTGATTTTAGGATTTGGATTTGGTTCAGCCAGGCACATGGATTTGGCTGAATCCTGATAAAAAGGCTGAATCTTGGCCAAATACTGAAAAGAATCCTGGATTTGGTGCATCCATAATATTAATGTGTATAGCTTAGCATTGTGGGATCTAGTAGCAGAAACCCACACCAAAGCTTTACAATGATTAATTATAGTGTCAGCAACCTTGTAAAGCACAAGAAACAGTATGAGAATTGCCGAGTATAGGATTGGAAAGGCTGAGGGCTATAATTAGTAATATTGTATTAAAAAAATCTAAAGAGGAAAACATAGAGGAAATCTGCCTCTTTGACTCAGCTACACACATTTCAGTCAATTGGCCAATAAAGTAGAGTCCTGCGCAGGTCCATTTTTCGGGACCCGTATCTGCAACCCGCATTCTGACCCGCTTGGACCCGCTACCAGACCTGACTGGACCCGCTATCCTACCCGCATCACTATATCTGCGACCCGCTGACCATCAAGAATCAGGAAGTCCTGTGGTTGTAACCCGGAAGTGACATCGTCGGAAGTGGGTGGAAGTAGGCATTCTCAGAAAAAAGACAAAAATTTGCTTTTGAGAAGATCTGCGACCCGATCCGCCACCTGCAAACCTGGAGAACCACCGTCCCGCATCCATACCCGATACTGAAACTCATACCCGCAACCTGCATGGTAACGCCAGTTTTTGCAGGTAACCCGCTGGTACTCGACCTGATACAGGACTCTACAATAAAGGCACTAAACAATTTTTTTGCAATAAGATTATATTTTATGCCAGTTATCATATATATATATATACAGGATAGTAACAATCATCAGTTAGATGGAATTACCAACAATTTCTCCTGCATTGGTGATTTTGGTTGAAAATTTGCCCAGCTAACTAGCAACATATCCAATGAGCTTTTTGCATTGCATTTTACATAATGTAGTGGTATTTTACTGTAGTGTAATAGTATTTCTATTTTCTTATTGGCAGCTGATAAAAATAACATGATATATCATGTTTTACATTATTTAGCTCTATGCAAAAACTACAAATTAGTCACCATATATAAACATGGTGCGCATCTGTGTGTAATTGTGGAGGTTTTAATTGATACCAGAGTGACCAGTGGAATAAAAGTAAAGTACAGTACAAAATATTCAATTAAGTATTCAATAGCTGGCTTTTAGGGGCTTGGACTAACCATTAGTGATCATATATTTGTGCAGACACAGATATCAGGGGCAGTGCTTCCAGGCTATATTTAGTTCTCTCCTCCCTCACTGACACACACCGGAGCTGGTCCCAGAATCAAGGCACTAGTTATTAAGGAGTAGTGCTGAGTAACTGATTAGTAGTCGCTGAAGAGGGAAAAACATCATGAACAAAACAGGTAAGTGAAACAAAAAGTAAAAGGAAGAGCAAGTTGGTGTAATAACAAGACAAGGAAATAGATGATTGAGAAATTAGAGAAAAAGAAATAGAGAAAGGAGCAGGGCAGAGAGGAGAGGGAGAAAAAGAGGCATATGCACATGCAGCTGTCACTCTTAAACTTAGATATACCCACACTCATACCTAAAATAACCCCTGTGTATGAGCCGGAATGGAATATTTGTTTTATGTTTGTGTTACAGCTTGTGACTATCAAAAACCTGTTATCTATAATTATAGAATATTTAAATAGCTGTATCGGTGGTGGTGAATATAATATATAAAAATATGTACATTGTGCACCACAGACCTCAAAATAGGGAAGGACATTCTTTTTTTGCTTCCCCAACCCAGTGTTATCTCCAAGTAATGAGTTGCTGCCAGTGAGGCAAAGTCTGTTGGCATCACCAGCCCTTCCACAGCTGCATGCTCTCTTTTTAGGGCCAAAATATACAGCATTTTCTTGCTGACTTCACAAAGGGGATTCAATGCCAGTTTATTCATTTGTGGATAGTTGGATGTACTGTGCTTGCCTTTTGCCTGCCACTGATGGGTCATTTTATCCATCTCAGTTTATATTTTTATCTATTCATCTCAATGTAATTTCTATGTGGCTTGCTAGTTTGATGTTTGCTTTATTTTCTATATTTATTTATTTCCATTTTACCTCGCTAATATTTAGCTAACTACTGTAGTATCTCTGTGACTATTCAAATCTCTGTGTCTAATTTCTATGTAGCTGCTATATTTATATTATTCTCTCACCTATACTCGTGAGGTGGCCATACACAGAGAGATCCGCTCGTTTGGAGATGTTGCCAAAAGAGCAGATCTCTCCCAGATATGCCCACCTTGAGGTGGGTTATATTGGACTGATCCGATCGTGGGCCCTAGAGATTGAATCAAAATGCAAGGAGTACAGTCAGTTGGATCACGGGACCACATCAACGAACATATGCGGTCAACAATCCAATGGGATTTTTAAGCCCCGCTCGCAGTGGCGTAACTACTCCATGGTGGGCCCCGGTACAGGATGGGCACCTGGGCCCCCCTGTCGGGCCCTTACCTCTATAAATTGCATGCTGGAGTGTTGATGGCATGTGTGCTGTAAAATCTCCCCCTAGATAACCACCTGCCACCATGGCTCCGATGGGCCCCAAGGGGGTGGGGGCCCTGGTGCAATTGCACCCTCTGCACCCCTGGTAGTTACGCCACTGCCTGCTCGATCGACATCTGGACGACTTTCTGGAAGATATCGATCAGGGAAGCCTGTCGGGGGCCCCATACACTAGGACTCGGTCTGTCGACAGCTTTTATTGGCTCGTGTATGGCCATTTTTAGACTACTATAATGCACGACGATCTAGGTTCTCGTGTTTTAGCTGACTGCTAAATTGCTTGTATTTTCTCCTTTAGAATGATACACTGCTGGGAATAATTCTTTTAAAGAAATTTAGCATGCAGTCTTTTATAGATGTTATGCTTTTATCTTTATTCTAATGGAATGTTAGTAATAATACACAGCTGTATAAAGATATTCATAATGAAGTCCTGGTCTCTGGAGCTTCCAGTCTAAATTTAGTGACTGCAGCAAAATTAAAATTAATTGGCACAAAGACAGAAGTACAATATATTTATTGTCTGCCTATCTTTTAAAGTCGTGGGTCACCTTAAAGGAAACTTTAATTATGTTATAGAACGGCCAATTCTAAGCAACTTTTCAATTGGTTTTCATTATTTATTTTTTACAGTTTTATAGTTATTTGTCTTTTTCTTTTGGTTCTTTGCAGCTTTCTAATGGGTGTCACTGTCCCCTTCTAAAAAACAAATGTGTTGTTGCTACTTTTTATTGCTGATTCTTCTATTCAGCCTCTCTCCTATTCATATTGCAGTGTCTTATTCAAATCAGTGCATGGTTGCTAGGGTAATTTGGGCCCCGGTTACCAGATTGCTTAAAATGCAAATTGAAGAGTTGCTGAATAAAAAGTTAAATAACTCAAAAACCATAAAAAATAAAAACAAATTGAAAATTGTTTAAGAATAGCCCTCTCTACATCATACTAAAAGTTATCTCAAAGGTGAACAACCCCCTTTAATTCCTCATGATTTTGTCCTTTCTGACCCATATCTAGTTGTAACTATATAGGGAATTTCCAAATTAGCCCCTGTGCCAATGCCCACAAAAATTTCGGCATTCCTGGCTTACCAATATATACTAAAATTGTTAATGTTGTAGTCCCACATGCTATGATAATGTAAAGTTGCCACTGTTTTTCACAGTGATCAATAACAGGTATGCTGTTTTCTCCATGCAGCTCAATTGGCTGCGACTGAAATCAATATGTAATTTCTGTCACATGATTCACTGAAATTTGTGTGTTATAATAAAGTACCCCCTGCCGCAAAAGGTCTTGTTTTTATATGGTCATGGAACTCCTCGGTAACTTATAATATCCTTATATTTTACAAGAGGGGCTACTTTATACACTATATAACTGTATAATTCAAAAACCTTTTTCATTATCCCTGATCCATTTTAATTAATACATCAATATTTCTTGTACAGCCACAGGTTGTAATTAAAGGGAATGTATACAATCCCATTTTACTTTCTTTAATAAAAAATAAATCTATCTCCAATATACTTCATTAAAAAAAATGTCTGCCATTTTTAGAAGAAACCTGACTGTAGGCAGTGAAACCCCCCTTCATTTACTGCTGTGGATAGAAATTGTCAGATGGTCCCTAACTGATATAGTGTTTTGAGGAGAGCACTCAAAAGCAGTTATACTGTGAAATTCTTTATTCAGTGACTACATAGTACACACAACACAATGTCCCCTTTCTCAATGATCCCTAACTGCTCTGCAGGAAACAGTCATACTTTCAAACATGGGGGGGAGCCCCCCACCTTACTTCTCAGAATTCGAGCAGCTTTGTCTGTTTCCCTGTAAAATAGCCAGTGACTGTCTGTATATTTTGATTATTAATCAGTCTTGATGTATTGGCTTCAATGAGAGATATTATTTGACTTGTGCCATTTTGATCATTTATGACGATCCCTCAGCTTAACCTCCCAACTGAAGCCCAGACCACACTGAGCATGTGCGTAGTCTTGGTATTGCAAAGATGTTTAACAAAGTTACAAGATGACAGCCCCCTGCGCCAACTTTGAAATCATAAATGATTTGTCTTATTAGGCTTGTGGTGCAGTAAGTTCATGTTTATATTTAGTATACAAAATCAGCATTTCTAACATTGTTCTATTTTAGACTTTAGTTGCCCTTTAAACAGCAAAAACAGAGTTTGCCACAGTTCAACAGAGGGGAATTCCACAGTTCTCTTGTTGATGTTTAGGGATATATTTATCACGTAATATTGTTTCCAGTAGAGGAAAGCTGGGAAGTTCCTACTAGTGTACTGTGGTGTTCTATTTTCACCTTGTGAAGCTTTGTTTACCTATCTTTGAATTACTTCTTTGTTAAGATTTTACATGGGTAGTTTTCACATACCTCCCAACTGTCCCTTTTTAGAGGGACAGTCCGTCTTTTGTCAGCTCAAGCTGCAGTCCCTCATTTGTACTGGAGTGGAAAGTCCCTATTTTCCTTGCACTGAACAGCCAGAAAAAGAAACAAAGTTTCTAACTTAATTGGCGAACATGTGCAAATAAAATACTTTGTAACAATTTTGAGATAAGAAAATAAGTAATTGTAACAGTTTAGATAAGGAGAAATATTTTCAAACTTTCATACCCTGCAAAACTTTGTAAAATCACATGGTTATTGGCCACAAAAATGGGCGTGGTAAAAAAAAATTTTCTCTTTTTGCTTCCAAAATTTTGGGACGTATGGTTTTCATTGTGGTGTTACTGCTATAAAAGTTAGCAAAGAGCTTTTTCAAATAAAAGTTGTCAATTTAGCATTTATTGATAACGTTATGCCTAAAAACTGTTCTTTGAACTTTTATTAATAATGGTAGTATGTACATTTGGTAGAATTCTAAAGGCTTTTTAGAAAAGCAAAAGCACTCTCTTCATTTGTTAGGTGTCATAAATGGAAAGGTTATTTTACAATGAATATGTATTATTCTGTAACCAAGGCTCTCACATGTATCCTTTGATAAATATGGCCCTCACATTCCATACAATTGATCTAGAATGGCGCAACCAGACTGCAAATTTCTTTAGAGACCAGAGAGCCTGAAAGGTAGGAAATAAAGTATAGTAATGGTAAAAAGTTTGCTTAATAACCATTACCGTTTCTCGCTGTTAGGGTCACTGACTTGCAGAGTTTATAAAATAACTGTGACTTACAATGTAGTTAAAAGTTTTTTGTTTTTTTTTAAGTTTACTAGCAGTACAAAAGTCCAGGGTCGGATTTCACAAAAGTGACACATTGCTGATTGTCAGGGGCTGCAGCTGCTCTCACTTCTGTGCCTGTGACTAACAGGTTTGACAGCTAGAATATTGCTCTAGTGTGAATATATAAGGCAAATGTGGCAGAAAAAAGCTCCCTTCTCTCTCCTGTCACGGTTTCCCAGCAAAGCTTTTGCATTCCCAGTTGATTCCAGCCTGAAAGTGGCAGCATCTGCTATAAGCATCATGGGTCCTATTAATAGAGGAAAAATTGGATTTTAGCACTTACTGCCTCTCCAGCCAAACTGGATCATGTAGGGGACCTTTAGGGTCAGTCCACAGGAGGAGATTTGGGGAGATCAGTCGACTCAGCGACAAAGCGCCTCTTCTTTGGGGCGACTAATCTCCCTGAACCACTTCCCCTTGTCTTGCACTGCATTAAATGAAAATCGCCTGTGGTAATTCACATGCGTCGCTTCGTTTTCTGAAATTGCCCGAAGTTGCCTTGGAAACTTCGGGCGATTTCGGAGAACGAAGTACCACGTGTGGACTGACCCTTAGTCAATTGACTGCCAAAAGCAACCTAAAGTCTACAAGCAATATTGGAGTAAGATAATAGCATTATAGGTGTATGTGGCCTCAGCCTTAAGCACATTGGACCAATTTGGCCCAATTGTGCCCTGCACTTATGGGGGCCCTGCTCCAGTGCGAGCTCTGATTCCTATTCCCTTAATCCTCCAGTAGCCCAGCCTGCCCCTAATCCTGATTGGACCAGCCCGCCCCCAAACATGATTCGACCAGCATGCCCCAAACCCAATTGGCCCAGACCCTGCTAAAGACAGCAAAGTTCCTTCTAGGGGGCCCCACCAAAATGGTTCCAATTGGGCCCCACAGTTGGTACGACCGGCCCTGTGTGGCCTGCTGGTGTAGATATAGGGTTCTTGATCATAGATTCTGCCATGCCTCTGCAATGATGGACTGTACTGTAGTGCTATAAAAAGTACTTGGATATCCCCCCCCCCTTTCAGGATACAAAATTAACCGGAAACCATTTTCCAAAAGGCTCAAACACATGACAATGCTTCAATTTTTTTTTAATTAAGCTAGGATTTGTGCTAAACCAGGGTTGATGGCAAATGGTAAATGTGTTTTATATATATTATATGTTATGCTACAAATTATGGAAAACTCACAAGGATTCAATTTCACAGATCCTATACCTGTACTGTATTTTCCTTGAAAATGTATTTGTGCTGTTGATTTTTTGAACTGAAGTTTGATTTCCTTTTTTTGTTAGTGTTTTATTTTCTTAAAGTGGACCCGTCACCCAGACACAAAAATCTGTATAATAAAAGTCCTTTTCAAATTAAACATGAAAACCAATTTCAAATTTTTATTAAAGCATTCATAGCTGTCAATCAAATATTGTCTGCCACTCCTCTATGCCTTAGGCATAGAGGCGGGGCAGATAATTACTTTCACTTTCCATTCAGCACTTCCTAAATGCCACTGCTCCCCACACATTCCCCCAGTTCTCTTTACCATTTAATTGTGTAGCCAGGGCATGGGAATATAAATTGGGTCCCCCATTCTGGTGCACAAACAAGATTCTGAGATGATGCAAGACTTGCCTTAATAACAATGTCCACAAAATGGCTCCTGCCTGCTTGCTATAATTATGAATTCCCAGACTGAAGGAAACAACAATACAATAATTTATACAGTGTAATTAATGTTCATTTTGCTTGACTAATGTGATAAAATATGATTTTGAATATTTTTTTGGGATGACGGGTCCACTTTAATATAAAATCCCTATCCCTTTACTGTAATTTGCATGGGTAATAATATACATCATTCCTTAAAGGGCACCTGTTTGTATTATATTATCCCCGAGCAAAGGTGCAGACTAATAGAGCCCACACTTTGGTTGGGGGGGTAACAGTAGTATTTTTTTTTAATTGCCCCCCACCAGTGCTAGACCACCTGCACATGGAGGGAGCTCCTGGTACGAGTGGCTATGTTGGGGCATGTCCAACAAATGATGAGCAAATGCTGCGACTTGCTCATTATGCGTATGTGCTTGACGTCAGAAGCTCATTATATGTATGCAAGACATGGATGCTCGCACTGGGAGCTCCCCTGTTACCCCCAACTCTGTTAGCCCACACCTTTGTTTAGGAATAATATTTTTGTCCAACAGGTGCCCTTTAATCATTGGTTTAAGGAATTGGTGGCTTGTCAACAAAATTGCTGTTTGAATATTCACTTTTATTAAGCTACAGCTAAGTGCCCAGATCAGCTTCTTTTGTTTATACTGCAGATCTCTTTACTGACTACACACACACACCCAGCTCGTTGTCAGAGGGCTTCTCAGTAGACTAGTAATTAAGTAAAATATACTTACAGGCCACCTTAATATTTTTTAGTAAGCACAGTAAAGCAGAACCTCACAACTTACCTTGACATGAGAAAACACAAGAAAATAAGTTCCTTCTGAAATTTGCAGCATATGATAAGAAACATACCTTAGCAGAACATGTTCTTACATTTGTCATGAAAGAGAGTCTGCAGGACTGATTAAAACTCAGTTCTAAGCAAAAGTGTGGCAGCTTGAATTTAATAATTACATTGCATGTGCTCTCATCAAACAGAAATATTTGGGTGAATCTTTGAAAGTGCAGATATGTGGTCAACTTTAAATGGCACAGAGGCTCAGGACGTAAAGTGTAGCATTTATAGCCTAGTTCTAGTTTTGTATGACCCAAGGAAACAAAAGCTGTCTTACATTATGGAGCGCTGTGCATGTTTAAATGTAGAGTATTGGGAGGGTCAGGGGTTTACAGAGAAAGACTTTCACCCATGTCAGAAGCTGGGGTACATTTTCATGATTAATTAATGGAGAACAATAGAGAACTGAAGGTATAGCATAACATGCCTACTATATAATATATATATATATTTTTATTTATTTTAATTGTACTTATGTTTTATAAGTAGGGTATTGAGAATAAGAAAAGGTTGAAACAGTTCTTTTAGCTCTTTTATTTATTTATTTTTTATTATTTTTTTTATTTTTAGCTATTTTATTGCTATGAAAAAGGCATTATTTATTCCAGGGGCTTCTTCCTTGTATGCATCCAATTTTCTTTCCATCCAGTGGAAAAGTTCCACTTGGTTCTATAAACCCATTTTTGTTATCTATATTATGTACACATCTTCTAAAAGTACAGAAGTGTTTGTGAAACAGTATCTATCACTGGCGGTATTGCCTCCTTAACTAATCTCTTGGGGTGTATTTAGCTTGTAATGTAACAGTCTTGGTCACAAATTAAAACCTAGATCTGAATGTTAATAAAATGTGTTGAAGTTTTAAAGCTATGTCTTTATTATGCAGTTTGTACCTGGGTGTTTTATTGGTTGAAATCTTCATTTGATCATCTCCCCATGATCCACAATAGTATTTTAGCTTGCAACTAATTCATCCCTTAAATTTGATCCCTGTAATTCTGAATCCTTATGGCTAATGAAAATCTCTATTCCTTCTGTCCCTTCACTATCACTCTCTATATCTTTTCCTACCCTTTGCTTCCCCTGCTCTCAGTAAAAGACCTCCTGTACTGGAGAGACACCCTCCTTTCTACTGGCTGCCTCACTGGAGTAACACTATCCTTACTGTGCCTATCCCAGTACAGTGTGATCAGTGTGTTCGCTTACGGGTGTCTCGTCATACTGAGTGTGACGCTCACATTGCGGTTGTACACTAAGCTGCTGCACGCACTCAAACGAGGGAATGGTGCCAACCCCTTCCAGTGAGTAGTTGTGTGATTTAGTCCCATATTTTGTGTGTAATAGACTTTCTTGGTCCATTGTAGAAATGTAATTTACTGGATGAATGCTGGGAGTTTAATTTCATTATATTATTTCATATGTCACTACTATAAAATTGTTTTATATACAAAGAAGTATTGCTATAGTTCAAGGTGCCAAGAACAGGCAAGATAAAATTGATGAATAGTTGAATGCAAAAATTGCACATGGGCTTCACTGTTTCAGAATCTAGAACAATTCAGGACTGGGGTTCAAAATAGGACTGGTATTTGAAGCACAAAGAGGTCCCAATGGGCCCAATTAAAGGAGAACTAAAGCTTAACTAAAGAAGTAGGTAGAAATGCTCTACATTATGTTCAGTATAAGACTGCTTAGTAAATAATACACATAATTACTACATGGCAGCATAGAAACCAGTGCAATTATCATCAGAATTTTATAATGAGCGCTGTAGCATCAGCTTATATATTACAGGCCAACGGCTGGATAATTTGCACCAACCCCTAAGCTTAGCTTCTCAGCAGCTGCTCAGAGCCCACTGAGCATGTGAGTGTCATAGACACTTTCCAAGATGGTGACACCCTGTGACAAGTTTAGAGTAATTTATCATTGCTGCTATTGAGAAGCTGAAACTTTAGGCTGGTGCCATAATTTCAGTATATAAAATATGGCATTTTTTGCCATATTTATTTTTAGAGTTTAGTTCTCCTTTAATAATGGCTTGTCTATGGCATCTTACAGAAGCCCTCTGATTTTTGCCAGTTTGGGCCTGATGAAGTATCACAATTTTATAGCCGGTTTTACCTGTTGTGGGATGCTGGTAGTTGGCCTGTAATATATACAGTAAGCTGATGCTACAGGGCTCATTATAAAATTCTGATGATAATTGCACTGGTTTCTATGCTGCCATGTAGTAATTATGTGTATTATTTACTAAGCAGCCTTATTAGTCCAACAACAGCTGGGGGGGAGGCTGCATGTTGTCCATTATCATTAAATTCACAGACTAACTGAAGTGAGCCTGGACCGCTTATTAGATAGAATGTATAGAATTGATATGGCTGTGATAAAACATTTAAAGTATAACTTTGAACCACTTTTTGTTTAAAAAAATATATAGTATAGAAAGCAGGGTAATAAACAAGTCTAATATCCATTGCGTTAAAGGAGTAGTGTACCCCCCTTTTCAAGAGTGAAAAAAGCTTATGCTGAACTTTTTATCTATTGTTAAAATTTGCTAAACAGGGGAAACGTGTAATTGAAGCTACTCCATGTTTGATTCTTGTCAGGTAGATAATGAGATTATAAGTACAAAAATAAACAGGAATCCATTATGCAGAAGGATAAAATGTGCTTTGGTAATCTAATTATATACAAGGACCAAACATGGAGTAGCTTCATTTTCCCTGTTTAGCTCTAGAAATAAACAGTTGGCAGAAAGTATGTTGAGCACAAGCCCTATTCAGTTATGTCATGTTAAAAGGGGATATACTGACAATGAATTAACTGTAACAATATGCAGGCATAACTGACCCAGCATTTTAGTATTTTAAAGAACAAAACATAGAAAAAGAAGACCAAATGTAAATATCAAGGTGACCATCCTACATAAGGTAGTTCTATACTGAATTGCCCCTTTGATAAATGATATATAATGGAGCCCTGAGTTCTTCACACAGATCACATTATTTATAATCTATGGCATGATAAAAGTACAATCTTGAATGATTCCAACCACAAAACGGCATTAATTTATAGAGATACATGGACAATTCCTATTTAGCTTCAAGTATTATTAGTAGGGATGCAACAAATTGATTCAGGGATTCGGCCTTTTCCAGCAGGTTTTTGTCTGGACAGAATTTGCATTTGTAAATTAGGAGTGGGAAGGGAAATCACACAACTTTTTGTCACAAAACAAAGAAGTAAAAAATGTTTTCCCCACTTTTTACCTTCCTGTCACTAATTTGCATATGCAAATTAGGATTCGGTTAGGTATTAGGCCGAATTTTTCATGGAGGATCTGCGGATTCGGCCAGATCCCATATAGAGGATTCGGTGCATCCGTAATTATTAGTAGTAGATATTATTTCTTCGTACAGATATGTAGGGAATAGGAATTCCATGCACAGACTGCATTCTTACTTAAAATAAATGAATTATAAACCTTTAAATCATTGACAATGTACTAGTGAGGAGAACTGTGTTTGTAGAAAGAATCTGTTTAGTGAGTTGACTCTACAAGGCCGTATTTGGTGTAGAAGGGCCATAAATCAGTGTGTATTTCCCCATAAGGTATTATTTGGACGCTGACCTCAAACTCACCACAAAACAAGCCGAAGAAATTGTCACCCGTGCACTTTCACTCGCCTCTACCACCATCTGCACCCTTAGGAGTCTCTTCCTGGTGGAGGAGCTGAAGGATTCACTAAAGGTAACCACGCAGCTGTTCTTAAAGGGGAAGCATGCCATTATAAAGCACAAATATAAAATGTTTGATTGCAGAAAATACCACAAAATTGCAAATTAATATACCATATGCTTCTAAAACAAGTAAAACTTCAATAAACACAGTAAAGTGACTATTTTTAAACAGTATAACCAATCGCAGAGTAGCTCATTAAATAAACAACTTACAGAGACCCAATGGCAGCTCATTCCCACTTTCTTTTTGCAGTTCTTGGTAATTGTCTACCTCCTGACATATGTTGGAGCCGCGTTCAATGGAATCACAGTACTACTCCTATGTAAGTGCTATATCTGTGTGCTAACTGTGCATAGACAATTTGGAGGATACTGTATATATGTAGAGTACAGTAGTTCAGGTAGTACAGGGAGTGATGTATAGTAGATAGCTTGGAATTACAGCCAGCAAGTTTGTACACTTAGGGGCAGATTTACTAAGGGTGAAAGTGAAAATTCGAATTTTTAAAATTCGAATTTCAAAGTAATTTTGGGCTACTTCGACTATCGAATAGCCCAAAATTCCATTTGAATTGAAAAAAATCGAATTTCGAAGTATTGGCCCTTTAATAAACCTTCGACTTCGACTATTCACCAGCTTAAAGTTGCTGAATTGCCATTTTAGCCTATGGGGGACCTCTTAGAACTTGTCCTGAAAATTTTTCTAAGTTCTGAGAAATTGAATGATTTTGGAGAAACAATACGATCATTCGATTGAAATGATTTTAATTTGATTGAAAACGGCCATGTTTGATCGAAAATGACCCCCTAAAAAAAATTTTGTGCACATATAGTTTTAAAGCTTCATTGAAAGGCAGCTCTAAAATGGTTTATGCAGTGGTATGGAGTAATGTGGATTTAAGGCAGTGATGCAGTTTATATTAGTTATAGGTATGTTTTCTAACAGAGTATACTCTTTTTTTAGGTGTAATTGGAGCATTTACTTTTCCTATATTGTACAAACAGCACCAGGTAAGTGCCAGTCATTTGTTTCCCACTAATTTAAATTCTAAGAACACTAAATAGGAAAAATAAAAATAATTTTAAGTGACATCCCAGTTATTTCCATCACATATTTCAAGTAGGGATCACTGAATCTAAGATTCAGTCCAGGATTTGGCCTTTTTAGCAGGATATGGATTTGTGTGAATCCTTGTGTCTGACCAAATCCAAATTTGCATTTGTAAATTAGGGGCGGGAAGGGAAATGACGTGACTTTACATCACAAAAAAGGAAGTAAAAAAAAATTTCCACTTTTCTTTTCTGTCCCTAATTTGCTAAATCCTGTCCGAAACCTGTATTCGGTGCTTAAGCGAATTAGGATTTGGTTCGGTATTCAGACTAATGTTTCACAAAGGATTTGGGGATTTACATGAATCCCAAAAAGTGTATTTGGTGCATCCCTGATTTCAAAGACAAAGTGCACATGTTTTCTATAACCTCTGAAGTCTGTTGCTGTATCAACTCTTTTTTTTTTTACCACCAATCAAGTTATGGTATATTCATACATGCACTGCAAAATAAGGGCAAAGTCTAAAATTCTAAACACCAGACCAGTACTTGTCTAATCACAGGCTGCCATATTTGGGAGGTGCATCATGATAACTATACCTATTTCCTATAGTAGAATAAACATATTTTGGGGGGCTTTGTATCATACAAAGGCTAGTGACACAGTTTGGCAAGGAAAATGATCTGTCTGTCAGTGCGCAAAAAGGGTATATTTCAGTATATATGCTGCCATCCACCCTTGTGTGAACTCCACTCCCTTGTAAGATTTCATGTGTGCATGAAAGGCCACACATAAAAAGTTCAGTTTTCTATTTAATACTTGTACTGGATGACTTGGTACTATAAATCCTGATGCATTGTACAAATGCAATTAGTTTATGTGCACCTTAACAGTATGTAGCTGCTACTCACCAATCGACCATGCTGCAGATATATTTTAGTATATTAGAGCTGTCAAGTTTTAAAGAGCAACATTGGTTTTCTTTTTATGATTTCTTTAACTTGGTCAGATGTTAAGAGTTCAGGTTATATTCACTCTTCTGTTACTTTATTTTTCCAAGCTTAAAAGTAGTACCATCTTAGTTTGTAGACTAAGGTCAATGGCACACAGGGCATTTGAGAGATTTTGGCAGGCAATTACAATTCCAGCATTTTGAATCCCACTAACAGAGCTACAAGCCGCCAAGAAGCAAAACTCTTTCAATCGCCAACTGTACCATAAAGATAAACAGCCATTATCATGCTGGCTGTCTGACATTTCTTTACCATCTCCCACAGGCTTGCTGTTCTGATTCCCTTACAAGCTGGGCATAGCCTAGAAGAAGCAGGGGCATGG
>CM044445.1:53986860-54001518 GCA_024363595.1 Xenopus borealis
TTTATATGCCGAGAACTTCCCACATCAGTCAGTTGAACTGAAGAAGCTACTTGGGTGAGTAGTGAAACGTCTTCAGTGATTACTTGTTTTAGAATTACTTATATTAGAAATAACATGGACTGGCTGAATTAAAATCTTCTTAATCAATATGAACCCTTTAGGGCCCAACACAATTGCTTCTGGTTAGGAACTGTGGCTCTCTAGGTAAAGGCTTATCCATCAATGGCAGATGAGTGAAGGGATCAGATGACTTTCAAGGGTAAGGGCAGATATTTCCATAGAAACCCAGTATGTTTTTTTATCCAGGGCACCCCAGAGGAAGAGGAACCAATTTACATTTACACATCCGCAGTGCTCATTTCAAGCAGTAGATCATTTATGTTTTCATTTTGTTTCAGATGAAATCTGCCCAACAGGTGTAATAGGCCTAAATGCCAACACATGGCAGTCTGCTGAGAAGTTATAAATACCAGAAATTGGGGACTGCATACCGCATGCTGTTCTTTATGTTTCATATAGCCGTTTCCAGCACAGCCTGGAGAGTATTTTACTGTGTAGAATCAGGAGACAGACCTTCTGCACTGCAATTGGCAGACGTTAGTGATGACATAGTGTAATTGAAGCCGTTTTGGATCTATTCATCCTCAGACAGTTGATAAAAGCAGACTGTGATGATGTATATTCTCTGTGTGTAATTTAGTAAATGCATCTGCCACAATAACAGAAACACTTATACACAGTTATACACTTATATACGTTCATACTGGATACTTCTGTGCAGGTGCAGTTCCTGTTTAAATTTGGCACTTGTTTCCCTATACGTAGGATTATGAGTGCAGTGTTGAACATTTAGTCAATATTTTGTTTACCATGAATAAAATAAGAAAGTTCAGCGATTTTAATACAAAGATATTTGCTGGGATCTGGAGTGACCAAGGCTACTTAGCATCTTATTAACCTGCAGATAGATATTATAAAGAGCTTTTTTACAGTTCCTTATTGAAAAAAATGGAGGGGGGCCTGTCTGTATTCGATCAGCAGTAGTGAGAGCGTGGGGAGTATTCATTGAGATGGGAGACAAATATCAGTCACCTAAAATTTAGAAAACAAATGCAAACATTGGGTGCTATGGGCAACATCACTGGTGATGTATGTTTAAACCATCTTATTCGTTTATAAAAGGCCTGATCTTTTTCCACAATACCTGCACAAAGAACCCAGAAAGATATACACTATGGGGCAGATCTATCAAGGGTCCAATTGAAAATTCGAATAAAAAAATTTAAATTTCAAGCAATTTTGTGTAATTCAACTAGTCCAAATTCATTTAGAAAAAATTAAGAGATTCAAATTATACAAAACCTGCCAAATTGCTGTTTTAGACTATTGGGGACCTCCTAGACCCTATTTGGAGTCATTTGGTGGACTCTAAAGAACCAAATATTTGGGGGGCAAATCGTTTGATTCTAATTTAATTGAATGCTCTAAAAATTCAAACCGATTTATTTGAATACGGACTATTCCCCTTCAATTTGAAAATTAGTTTTTCTTTAAAATACATTTCGATTGGTCTTTTTTAATTAGAATTTCAAAATAATAGGAGTTAAAAAAAAAACCTCCCATTACTTCAAAATTGGACCTTTGACAAATCTGCCTCTATTTGTCGTGGTTAGCATATAGTGTAGTCCCATATAGAACCTATTCAGGACATTATGGGGCTTATTTACTAAACCTCGAATTTATCTGGTTGGGCATTTTTGGGGCAAAACATGAATTTTCTGTGGAAAAAAACTTGAATGTTTGGAGATTTATTGTAACCCAATGCTACAAAAATCCTGAATCCAAAATCCACCATATCCCTTATAAGTCAATGGGAGAGGCACCTATCTCAATTCGAAGTTTTGGAAAAATTGAGTGATTCAGGGAAAAAAAAATTAGAGCAAAACGGGTTCTTCACTCAAATTTATAGAGTTTTTCCCACGATTTGATTAATTTCGGTTATTTTATTAATAGATAACATCAAATTGCGCATGGGAGTTTGATAAATTCAGATTTTACTAAATAACCCCTATATGTAGATGACATTTCATCAGCATTTCAGGCAGTGAGTAACCTCTAATTCTATATATTTAACCTCCAAGCGTCCAGCTGTTGCTGAATTTGAAATATAAACGCTGTTAAAGTTGTCGTTAATTGATAATTTTCTTTTTCAGATTTCAAGGTGCCGCCAAAAAGCCGCCAGCAAAACAAAAATAATTTTTGGGGGCTGTAAATTTGTCTGAAACTCAAAACTAGAACTTCACCGGAACTTGTTCTACACACTTTCCTCTCATCACTCCATTCTGCAGGGATCTTAGTCCATCACTGTTTCTCCAGGGAAACTGATTGCCTTTTGCAGGAATTCACTCCTGGAATACTTAATACTTAATGTTATTAATAAAATTTATTCACACAGTATTTGACAAGTCACTTGCCATTTTTTTCAATACAACAATAAATGTGTTTTTTATTTGAAAGTGTCTTCTTTTGGTTTCTGCCATTGTTTGTTCTTTAAAAATAACATCTTCTCGTTTACAGTTAAATGAATTGGCCATCTCTTACACAAGGTTATTACACCTGCAGGCCACAACTATCACGCAATAAATAAGCAGGATACTAGAGAGTAGTTGGATGGATTTGGATGGAGGAAACTTGTGATCTACCTGATGGTTCAAACAACCAGAAAATACTTTGAAATTCGACCATCAAATTTTTTGGGAGTCATTTTCGATTGAATATGGCCGTTTTAGCTCGAAAAACGGCCGTATTCGACCGAATGAAAATTGTTCCAATCATTCGATCAAACGATTCAAATGATTTTCACCAAAATCCTTCGATTTCTCAGAACTTAGAGAAATTTTCAGTTCTGTCAGGTCCCCCATAGGCTAAAATAGCAATTCGGCAGCTTTAAGCTGGCGAATAGTCGAATTCGAAAGGATTTTAAAAGGGCCAGTACTTTGAAATTCGAAAATTAAAATTTTTACAATTCAAAATTAATTTTGGGCTATTCGATAGTCGAAGTACCCCAAAATTACTTTGAAATTCAAATTTTTGAAATTCTAATTTTATTCAAATTTTCACTTCGACCCTTAGTAAATGTGCCCCTTAATGATGCCCTTCTAGCTCAATTTCTAGAAGGGGCCCCTGGTTTTCAGAACAGCAACACCCAAAAAAAATGAAAGTAATTAAAATATAATGTAAAAACTGGCCAGTTTGCTTCAGAAACCAAACACAGAGTAATGGCCAACAGTTGTTATTAAAAAATACTATTGGTCAGAAACATCTACTTCTGCATGTGGATAAAATATAAATGTCACAGTATAAGGCTGATTAGTAATTAATACAGATAATTACTACATGGTAGCACAGAAACCAATGTAACTAACATTAGAATTTAAAGGGATATTGTCATGTGAAAACATGTTTTTTTCAAAATACATCAGTTAATAGTGCTGCTCCAGTAGACTTCTGCACTGATTTTTTTATATTCAGTTTTGAAATCTGACATGGGGCTAGCCATTTTGTCAATTTCCCAGCTGTCTCTGGTCATGTGACTTGTGTCAGCACTTTAGGAGGGAACTGCTTTCTGGCAGGCTGTTGTTTTTCCTACTCAATGTAACTGAATAGTACGCAGTGGGACATGGGTTTTACTATTGAGTGCTGTTCTTAGATCTACCAGGCAGCTGTTATCTTGTGTTAGGGAGCTGTTATCTGGTTACCTTCGCATTGTTCTGTTGTAAGGCTGCTGGGGGGGGAGGGGGTGATATCACTCCAACTTGCAGTACAGCAGTAAAGAGTTATTGACGTTTATCAGAGCACAAGTCACATGACTTGGGGCAGCTGGGAAATTGACAACATGTCTAGCCCCATGGCAGCAATATTGACTGATGCATTTTGAAAAAAAATTTTTTTTTCCCATGACAGTATCCCTTTAATAATCAGCCCTGTAGCATCAGCTTCTATTACAGGCCAACCCCATTTTCTGCTTGATAAATTGTGACGACCCCTAAGCTTCTCAACAGCTGCTCAGAGCCCACTGAGCATGTGAGTGTTCCAGATGCTTTCCAAGATGGTGACAAGTTTGAAGTCCAGGCCCATGGTAGCTATTAGGCTGGTGAGTATATAAAAACTTTAGGTAAGTTCAGTTTATAAAATATGGCATTTTTAGCTAAATTCATTTTTAGGGTTTAGTTTTCCTTTACATGCTGGTAAGATATAAGATAAACCAGTTATCATCTGGTTAATCCGTGAAAACTTATGGGGAGAATTCAATTCGGAGAGAAAAAAACTTTCTCCATACTCAGTTCCTGTCTTTTTCCCACATACTTCAAATGAGTTTTCACATGATAAACGGAGATAAGATTTTCTGAATTGAATTGCATCTCAAATAGAATCTTATCTGTGACTTTTCACACGGTAAACCTTTTTCACTCTGAACTGATTCTGGCCCGTTAACCTTGTACGCATAGATGCAACGCATATGTACACACACATACATATATATATATATATAGACTTCCTGATGACGGCTCGAGTTTGAAAGCCGAAACGTTGCAATAAACCAGCAATTTTTTTCACTGAAGAAGACCTGTGAGTGCGTTTTTTTGTTATCACTACATATATATATATATATATATATTTAATACTACCCATGAACAGATGAATAGTGCAGCAGTAAAGAAGGTACTCAGAGAACAATATATCTGCAATTCTTACTTTTTTTTTTATACAATACAATCAGAAACTGAAATGATTTGGAAGACCTATAGTTTTATACCTTTATGTTATATTTATAGGTGACTTTTGTTCTATTTAAAGGGGTGGTTCACCTTCAAGTTAACTTTTAGTATATAGTAGAAGGGCCAATTCTAAGAAACTTTTCAATTGGTCTTCATTATTTATTTTTCATAGTTTTTTAATGATTTGCAATTTTCTTCTGTTTCTTTGCAGCTTTCAAATGGGGGTCACTGACACCATCTAAAAACAAATGCTCTGTAAGGCTACAAATGTATTGTTATTGCCACTTTTTATTACTTATCATTCTATTCAGTCTCTCTCCTATTCATATTCCAGTCTCAAATCAGTGCAGGGTTGCTAGGGTAATTTTTACCCTAGAAAACAAGTTGCTGACACTGCAAACTAGAGAGCTGCTGAATAAAAAGCTAAATAACTATAAAACTACAAACAATAAAAAATGAAAACCAAATGCAAATTGTCTCAGAATATCCCTCTCTACATTATACTAAAAGTTAACTCAAAGGTGAACAACAATGATACTTTGTTTGTACATCATGAGATGTTCAAAGATCAAAGGCTGAACAAGCATGTTTTGCTAGAAGGTCATATACCTGAATTCTATCAAATAGAAATATCACTTCTAATTATTCCACAGATACTAAAAATGGATATGAAATTTTGAAGAAGATAAATAATGAAACCACATTCAGAATAGGGCAATAATATCTAATGCCAGTTTAGCTCTGCATTTGTACTGTAGGATAGGAACTGCAAAAGAACTACTTCTGGACTATTGTATTAATGATGAAAAAATCATGAGAATCATTCTATGGGGGGAAAAAAATCATTCTATGAGAAAGTGATATTTGCTTTCAGTATAAGTTCTTTAATTCAAAATTAGAAAGGCCTTAGCCTGAACATTGTTATAAAATACGTGTGGAAAAAAGTACTGTACATTACAGGAGAAACAATGTTTCTCCTGTATCCATAGATCCAATACTGATTTCATTTCTCCGGAAAGCCATTATCCAGAAAGTTCCAAATTATGGGAAGGCCGTCTCCCATAGACTACATTTTATCCAAATTTCTAAAAATAATTTTTTCTCTGTAATAATAAAACAGTACCTTGTACTTGATCCCAACTAAGATATAATGAATCCTTATTGGAAGTAAAACCAGCCTGTTGGATATATTTAATATTTACATGATTTTCTAGTAGCTTTAAGGTATGAAATCCAAATTAAGTTAAGATCTGTTCTCCAGAAGCCCCCAGGTCCCGAGCATTCTGGATAACAGGTCCCATACCTGTACTACTTTAACACTATAACAGCAATTAGGAAATGGTACAGGTATGGGACCTGTTATCCAGAATGCCCAGGACCTGGGGGTTTCTGGATAACGGATCTTTCTGTAATTTGAATCCTCATACCTTAAGTCTACTAGAACAGTGACCTGGGAACCAGTGTAGAGGCAATTTTTTTTCAAGGACCGGGGGGGATTCAGCGGCAATTGCGCGTCCAATTAGCACCGGTGTCCAATTCCCCGTGACAGCATCCAATTCAGGCGCGCCAACATCCAATTGCCGCACTGTTAATTGGTTGATAGGCTCAATACGATGGATTTACTTTCATTAAGGATATTTATATCTTAGTTAAGATCAAGTCCAATGTACTGTTTTATTACTACAGATAAAAAGGAAATCATTTTTGAAAATATGAATTGTTTAGTTTAAACGGAGACTATGGGAAAAGGACTTTCTGTAATTCAGAGCTTTCTGGATAACGGATCCTATACCTGTAATACAAATACAATTAGTCCATAATAGAATAGTACTAAAGGAAAATGCAACTTGCAGAAAATAATCTTACACTCAGTAAAATAACTGTGGTCCTGTACTGCACATACTTTTCTTTTTTATTCCCATTTAACTCTTTCTGATACTGATCACTTGAGCAAGATATATGGGGGTGGGGGCTGGCATATGATGGACAGTCTGGCCACCTAGAGTTACACATGCACTAAAGATATCAGAAATGAAATAAAAATAAAACTGAATGTGGCTGTTGTGGATAATGTATACGGTTACTCAGTGTCGGACTGGGACACCAGGGGACCACACAAAAACCTTAGACCAGGGGCCCACCATAAAACGTTAGACCAGGGGCCCACTCTCAGTACTAATATTCTTCATCTCCTCAGTCAACCTCTATTCTTAGTTTGTTTTCTTTACATACTATAATCAATGATTCCATCTATTTAGCCTTTTCGTTCTCATAGAAATAGGGAATGGCCATGAAATAGGCCAAAAGTTTAGCAGCATGAGGGCCCACTGACACCTTGGCCCACCGGGAGTTTTCCTGGTATTCTGGTGGGCCAGTCCGACACTGTTGTTACTGTATGTTAGAGTCCTGCGCGGGTCCATTGTTCGGAACCCGGACCCACAACCTGAATTCTTACCCTCTTGGACCCGCTACTCGACCTGACCCTCAAGCACCTTATCCACAACCCGAGACCCGCAGACCCTCAAGAACCAGGAAGTGCTGTAATAGTAAACTGAAAGTGACATCATCGGAAGTATGCACCATCAGAAAAAAAGAGGAAGTGCTGTCATTGTAAACCACACGCTATTGAGAAGACCCCGCGACCCTGGAGAGAACTGCCGACCCGCGTCTATACCCGCTCCCGAAACTTCTAACTGCTGGTACCCAACCCCCTGCAGGACTCTACTGCATGTACCTATTCTTATCATCTCACACTTTTTAGAAGCTAAATTCTGTCATAATAATAAAAAAGTTTCAGTAAAAGAAAAATATATATAATATATAGATATATATATAGAGCATTATGTGGCCACTGAAATTAGGATGTAAGAGATCAAAATAGTATCGCCCGAAAGGTGGAATTGAACCACTCTGTCGCTAGACAGCTACAGGTTTGAAGCCTGCACCCCAGACCACTGAGGGTCATCCGGGCAAATATCACAAGTATTCTAATTCCAATTTATACCGTGTCCAGACTTTGTGTTGTATCTTGGGGCGAGAAAAAAAAATCTTTCTAATATCAAAAATCTGATTTTTTTCCTTTTCTACTCCAATACATAACTGCTACCGCACACCGACTACTCCAACGTGAAATCGAGGGAAATTAAAAAAAGATCGTATAGCATACACGCGCGGCATGCTGGTACTTCCATAAAGATTTTTTTTTTTTTTCAATGAAAACAAGAGAGGGGCGGGGCTGCTGTTTGTTAGGGAAAGTGGGATACATCACAACGCTCCGCTGGTGTTGGTCTTTACAGTGACAATGGGGTCGGCCTGAGTCACAGAGTTTCAGCGTCAGAGGAGGTGACGGAGAATGGGGGTGAGAAATCAGTGTAAGGAAAGGAGTCAGAGGGATAGAGCGCGGGAAAGATCCTGCGGGAGAAAGGGAGGGGAGCAGTCCTGAGTCTATTATTAGGTCCCAGTGCTATAAATATGCCTCGGTGCAGCCGTGTGTATCTGGGGCTACGCGTGACGTGTGCTGCACAGAGATTGTTGCGTGGGGGGAGCACGGTGGGTTCTGAGGATAGCTACGTGCAAACTCTAAGACCCCCGAGAAAACTGTATCTAGGAATATTCTAGAGTACACTGCCTGCTACACACTCATATAGACCCAGCAGGTGCTGCAGTACTCATAGCTGAATGACACACATTAGCGCCACGGGCGTGTGGGCAAGAGTACGTCACAAAACATGTAGGAATATACAGCAATGAAATACCTCAGGAACATACACTGTGTGGGGTCACACTGGCAGTCTGACACATCTTGCCCATCAAAGGCATCCGAGGGTAGTGCCAATGAGCCTCTCTGCTTGTACCATTACTGTATTTTGCACTGCCCACTTTTGTGATTTCATTCATTTACATTAAGGGGTCGATTTACGAAATTCACACTAATAGATCAAAGTTCGAATAAATTTGTTAGAATTCCGATCGTACGTTTTTTTCGGATGATCGAAAATTCCGATTTCTGCATTTTCGAATATCGAATGATCTAATATAGTAGAATGATCGAATATTTGATCGTTCGATCATCGAATTGTGGAAAAACCTAAACCTATTCGACTGCCCAATTCGGCAGATAGGACCTACCGAATTGCAATAGAAGCCTATGGGAAGCCTCCCATAGGCTTCTGAGGCTAAGTCCTGATCAAATAGGATTCGTATGATCGAAGTCTTTGATCGTTCGAGTCGTACAAATCATTCGAATGATCGAATAATTAATTCGAACGATCATTATTCAATCGTCGAATGATCGACGATCAAATAAAAGGGTAGCCTAAAACTATTCGATTAGCATTCAAAAATCGAATGCTAATCGAATATCGAGGGAAAACGAATATTTTTTGGGGAATAATAGTAAATTTGCCTCTAAATGTCTGGTGTATCCAGTTCAGGACTGAGAATAAATATAGGCCCTGCATTTCAGGTAAACAGAGATCCAATCAACCCACACAGATGCCCAAACAGCCAGTGGCGTGACTACCATGGGTGCAGAGGGTGCAATTGCACCAGGGCACAACCCCCTTGGGGCCCATCTGACCCATGAAATTGGTTAAGGTTATATAGAGGGAGATTTTACAGCACACATGCCATCAACACTCCAGCATGCGATTTATAGAGGTATGGGCCCGACAGGTAGTAGTTACGCCACTGCAAACAGCCCTCTAAATACTGACTTTCTGTGGCGCCTTATAGCAGCTCCTCTGGCATTTGCCAGAACCCACAGATTGCCAGTACAGCCTGGGTGTATGACTTTGCTCAACATGGGTGCAATGATTATGGGCCTCTGCTGAATGTACTTTTTGCCTATTGTTTTCATCACAAAAGTGAAGCTACTTCATTTCCAGATTAGCATAGATAGCATAGATTAGCAGTACATAGCCTCCACCATTCAAGCACTGCTCTGGATCACAAATAAGCAGGGGTTCTCTTTATGCAGGAGTATTTGTGTGCTTGTTATCTAGTTATTTAACTAGCAAGGAGCAAATATGGAGCAGCCATACTGGCTATTTTAGAGGCTTTCTCGCCACACGTTACATCACAGTTCTGAACTGCAATCTGTTATTCATCCTAAAGAGTTCTGTAAATATTGTGATGCCTGTCATAAAATGGAACCCTGGAGTCTAGCGTCTAGCCCAGTGATCCCCAACCAGTAGCTGGTGAGCAACATGTTGCTCTCCAACCCTTTGGATGTTGCTCTCGGTGGCCTCACACAGGTGCTTATTTTTCAATTCCTGACTTGGAGGCAAGTTTTAGTTGTATAAAAACCAGGTGTACTGCCAAACAGAGCCTCAATGAGGGTTGCCAATCCACACAGGGGCTACCAAATGGCCAATCACAGCAAATTATTTGGCACCCCAATAACATTTGCATGCTAGTGTTGCTCCCCAATTACTTTTTCTTCTGAATGTGGCTCACGGGTTCAAAAGGTTGGGGATCCCTGGTCTAGCCTGAACCCAAAAAGGTATCTCAGTTGTTGGCTGTATTGAGTCCTAGCCCTAGATCACACTTACGCTCACTACCTTTTCTGGAAGAAAATACCGGCCTTCCTATGTATTTATCTTTTCTCCCTATTAACAACATTGGGATCAACCATCATTTTTAATGGCCAGGCTGGCAAAATACCGCCCAGGTGACAACCCTAATAACACTATGTTTATCTTCTAGAACGGTGATCCTCAATCAGGGGCTCACGAGCAACAAGGTGCTCACCAGCCTACTGGATATTGTGCCCAGTGGCCTCAAAACAGTTCCTCTTTTAAATTCCTGTCTTGATGGCAAGCTTTTGTTGCATAACAACACAGTGTACTGCTATACAGACCCTCATGTGGGCTGTCAGTTCATACAGAGGCTACTGACCAAGTTTGGGACCTCTGTTCTCGGATCACACACAAAATAACTCTGTGGACAACTGAACACTTTTGTTTACGGGTTATGCAAATTTTAATGTGAAAGGACTCAGATTCCTTTGTGTTGAATATGCTATTCACCTCAATCTAAAAATTATGTATTTGGCACATCTTTAATTCTGGCGCACAAGTCAAAAGACTTCCAGTAATTCTTGGGCAGATCCTGGACGCTTTATGACTATACAATGCAGCCGGTTTCCTGGAATTCTTCACCCAATACATCAAGCAGGTTTTATCAGCAGGTACGTTGCTGTGCTCCCAGCACTATACAAACAATGAAACTATATAATAGGAAATAAATGAGAGATGTTTGTACAGTATGAACATTGCTTATGTAAGATTGACTAGTAAAGCCACAGAGTGAAACCACAGTCGCCTTTGGAAACATCGCTTTCAAGACCAGATTAGCTACCAATGCCGTCTTGTAGTGGAACAGGAAGTGAGGTCATAGAATAACTCTGATGCGGTTCAGTGGAACAGAAACAAATTTTAGTGATGTGCATAAAAATAACCATGTCATTGTTGTAATACGTTTGGCATAATACCATTGATTTTGGAACAAACTAAAGTAAAGTCATCTAGATAAAATTAATTTCTATGATTAAACTACACTGCTGGACCAATAAAACATATTTAATAATTATGTTGCTGGTTTTGCCTTATTTCCATGTGACTAGTCTCAGGTACAACTGTTTGTGTCACAGAAAATATATTTCAGGAACAGTGGTCTCAGTCCAACAGAAATTTTTATTTGAGTAAGTAGTTGAAAATAGTTCATGCTTTCCAAAACCCTGTATAGTACAATAGAATAAAATGCCTTATTGCCCTTTTAAACTCAAAGAGGGTTTTTGGTAATAAATCATGACAGTCATACAATCTGCATCTGAGGCACATTGTAGTAATTTTCTAGGAATACAGTTATGGGATCCATTATCCGGAACACATTATCCAGAAAGCTCAGAATTATGGAAGGACCATCTTCCATGGGCTCCATTTTATCCAGATAATCCATATTTTTTCTCTCTGTAATAATAATAAAACAGTAACTTGTACTATGCTATAATGAATGCTTATTGTGGATGGCAAAACCAGCCTATTGGGTTTATTTAAAGGGATACTCTCATGGGAAAACATGTTTTTTTTTGTTTTTTTTTATGCATCAGTTATGTTTTTTTTTGTTTTTTTTTATGCATCAGTTAATAGTGCTGCTCCAGCAGAACACTGAAATCCATTTCACAAAAGAACAAACAGATGTTTTTATTCAGTTTTGAAATCTGACATGGGGCTAGACATTTTGTCAACTTCCCAGCTGCCCTGGTCATGTGACTTGTGCAAGCACTTGCAGTAAACTGCTTTCTGTTGTTTTTCCTTCTCAATGTAACTGAATAGAACGCAATGGGATATGGGTTTTTTCTATTGAGTGCTGTTCTTAGATCTACCAGGCAGCTGTTATCTTGTGTTAGGGAGCTGTTATCTGGTTACCTTCTGTTGTTAGGCTTCTGGGGGGGGTGGGGGGGGAGGGAGGGGGTGATATTACTCAAACCTGCAGTACAGCAGTAAAGAGTGTTTGAAGTTTATCAGAGCATAAGTGACATGACTTGGGGCAGCTGGGAAATTGACAATATGTCTAGTCCCATGTCAGATTTCAAAATGAAATATATAAAAATCTGTTTGCTCTTTTGAGACATGGATTTCAATGCATAATTCTGCTGGAGCAGGACTATTAACTGATGCATTTTGAAAAAAAAAAACGTTTTTTCCCATGGCAGTATCCCTTTAATGTTTACATGATTTTATAATAGAATTAAGTTATGAAGATCCAAATTATGGAAAGATCTATTATCCGGAAAACCCCCAGGCCCCAAGCATTCTGTTTAACAGGTCCTATACCTGTATACCATTACCACATTCCTGAATTACATGCCAAAGACCTTTAGCTATATTCCAGTGACAGACTCTCTCAACCTTTTTTGCCTAGCTGCCACACTGAGCAGGGATGTTTTTGAAACAAAAAAAAGTTGAGACCTTGAGGAAGTGACCAAAGAGGTCACGAAACGCGTTGGCAGTTTTTTCACTGTAAATGTAGCCAAGTAATGTGTGCTTTTATGAAGGCGAAATAAAGCAGGATGTTTTAAACGATTTTGTGTGGAAGATTGCGGTGGATTCCAGACACAATACAAGTATTTATACGTTAACCACGTTGCCGAGTGGGAGTGTCGGGTAACCTGCAGAGAACGGAAGGCGCTGAGCTCCTCGACTCATGTTTGTTTACGACCTTGTCTCAGGCAGCATATTAAAATAGCTGGAAATGTGAAATCATTGGGAACCCATCAGAGATGATCATTGTTTACCTGTTACTCTATTTTCTTCTCCCAGGTGACCCATTTGCAGATTCTAGGAGAGAGCATGCACAGTATAGAAATATCATAAAATGTTCTGTACTGTGCAAGTGCTCACTCAAGTTCTAGGAAGATCGGAAGAAGGATACAGCTCACCAAAAATGATCCCATGCTGGTGTGTTTTTTTAGGAAGAGGTAAAAAAAAGGGGAAAAAAAAAACTTGGACGTCCCCAGTCATTTTCTGTGATTCTGGGGCTTCAAGTCAAGTCTTTACAATGAAACAAGGTGTTTGGGTTGCATCACACCATGAGCCTAAAGGGTAACTGCTTCCCATAAGCAGGACAAACAGAGTTTGAAGCTACTTCATCTACATCCTTGGGAGGTAGATAGATTACCTGTAAACACCCCACTCTCTTCTCCCTTTGTTGTCACAGTTCTGTTAGCAGGAGTCCATTATGCAGGGAGATCTCTACACTGGTAATCTAATTATTTCCCTTGCAAGGATCAAACATGGAGTAGCCTCGGTTTTTTTGTTCAGCTAAAAAAAACATAGATGTTTGAGTGATTACAACAAACAACAAGTGTATTCAGCAGAAGCCCTATTTAATGAGCTCTTGTTGAACAAGGGGATTTACTGCCCCTTTAGTGACCCTCTTAAATTTGCTCACATATTGTCTTCAGCCATTCCATAAGCTCAATTGCTGCCTTTAGTCATTGTATGTTTTATGTCCTGACAACAGGGCTCAGCTGCCTGGTCTGATTATGACAAGCACTGTCACTGGAATGTATTGTGGGGACATCTGCCTTGATGTTTTGCTGCACTGTATTTTGCCAGTAGACAAAAGGCATAGATCAAAAATAGACCTGCAACAGTAGAATTTAAAGGGTCCACATGATCCTACTTTTGTGCAGGTGCTGTAGATTCTGTGGTGGACAGAACTAAAAGCTTTCTGACACTCCTGGCAAAAGACACATCATTAGAAAGCAAAACAGCTCTGTGCTGCTAATTCATAACATGAATTAAAATAACTAAGAACATAGCTGAGCATAATGCAGGAGGGCTTATTGAAAGATGGTTTGATTAAAAAGGAGGTTGTTCTTTTTGGTGGAGTGGTTATGGCTGTCTATTCTTGCAGGGCTCCTGTTCAACACCATGTTCTGTGCCAAGACAAATGTTATTTTGTATGGTCCTTTGGGGGTCCCTGTGAAGCATCTGGTCTTTTTGTAGATAAGAATTTTTGGCGCATGCACAGTAGTACAAACCAAGCGCCGATGGATCCAGGAAGACGTTGCTGAAGAAGATGGTGCCCGGGAACCTGCACGGAGGGGATCTGCACGGAGGGGTAAGTAGCCACTTAGGGACATTTGCCCACGGGGAGAGGTAGGCCGGAGGGAGGGGGGCCTACGGGGTGGGGAGGTTAGCGCCCGAGGGATTTAATTCCCCTTTAAGAAGTAGAACCAATGATTTCCTTAAATGAACATGGAATCTGACCAGCTATATTAGTAATGTGCAAGTTATCCCAAAACCCACAGGACCCAAATGTTTTGGCCCAACAAATTGCTCCCCAAAGGCAGATGGCAGGCCAAATTCAT
>CM044445.1:54030214-54054283 GCA_024363595.1 Xenopus borealis
TGTGACAGCAAAGGAGGTATCCCATTTTGGAATGACATTTTGGGGTGTAGGACTTTGCCATACAACTACTACTGTCTGGATGTAATCCTAACTGGAGAGTTTGCTGACACATTTGGGTTACAGTCAGCTGGCATCTGTATATTCAGAACTGATTGAGCAACATACATTTTATTTTGGGACCTTGTCATGCAAAGATAATATGTGGATTGTTGCATATTTCAAAAGCAGTTCTAATACATCAGTTGCATCTTGAGGGGGTCTGTGTTTAGTCTTTGTAAATACAGTATTTTCTGGAGGGGGTTTGATTTAAAAAAAAAAAATCCCTACATTTCTCCAGCTGCTGTAAAATCATGTACCAGGGATACGACTCCTCCAGTTCTTCCCCCTCTGCAGAGTCTCAGTATCTGTCATCAGTGGATTCTTTTGGGAGCCCACCAGCAGCTGGTGTTCCACAGGTCAGTGTGTGATGTCATGTGGGCGAGTGATGTCATGTGGGCAAGTGATATCATAGCCTACTGGCTAGAATAGCTTTCATAAGGAGGCTGCTTCACTATAATCTATTTTGTGAATGTCTAACATTCACGATTGTTCTCCATGTGTATATACTGAATTTTGACTTGAGTACAGTAGGAGAACAACAAATTGGGGGCTGATGCATCAAGTCTGTGAAGCTTTGAGCTGAGAATCTTCTTAGGGTGCATTTTCTGTACTCCTGGCTTAAACTCCTTAAACAATGTTGCAAAAAAGCTGATACATGACCTGTCTCCTGTAGCATAATTTTAACAGTCAGGCCCAGAGAACAGACAATGTTTTTAACTGCATTTTAATTAACAATATCCTTAAAACCATTGAAACATTTTAATTAATATATATTGGAAACTCTCTTAAAATTCCACTTTGTTTCAATATGCATAAAATACATTTCTGGGCGGAGGACTTCTTAGAGGACACCTAAGGGGTGTGGATGAATTAAAATGTAATAGGGGCTTAGGTGAGGTCAAAACCTCCTCACTGCCTCTCCTATCACTATGACTCTACTGATGGAGCCTTAAAGTCATACTGACACTAAAAAAATATTATTCAAAATATTAATGTACATCAAAGATACAACATGTCAGTTAGAGTTTCTAATTCTAACAGATCGCTGAACTTCAAATATTGCAGCACCCTCATAGAGGAACATGGGGGGTCAGATGGGTAATGTAAAAGCATCTGCAAATACTTTTATGGGAAAATTATAGATAACATGCAAAGACAATATTATAATAGATAGATGTAAAAAAAAGGTTTAATTTAAAGGAGAAGGAAAGCTACCAAAGCAGTTTATTGCCAATAGATTAGCCACAATAGTGCAAGCTAGAACACTATATGTATTCTGCAGCATGCTTTACCATACATGAGTAAACAGCTCTAGAAGCTTTCACTGTTTGTTTAGGATAGAAGCTGCCATATTAGCTTGGTTTGACATCACTTCCTCCCTGAATCTCTCCCAGCTCACTCATAGCTCTGGGCTCAGATTACAGCAGGGAGGGGAGGAGGGAGGGAGAGAGGAGCAAACTGAGCATGCTCAAGCCCTAGCCCAGGAGGTTAATGCTGAAAATAGGAAATCTGATACAGAAGCCCATGTGTACAAAACAGAAGGAAAGAAATGAGGTGTTACTTTTGACAGATGACTCAGAGCAGCATTACTTTGAGGGTTTACTGGTATATTTTTATAGACCTTTCTCATAAAATGTCTTGCCTTTCCTTCTCTTTTAAGAAATCAAAAGGCATGTTCAATGAAAACCCTATTCATTGCACTTATTTTGCCTCTTTAACTTGCACTAAATTGACATATTCTCTACTTTATAATTTCCCTTCTTCTGGCAAGGGAGCACCCCCTTCTATGCCTCTAGCCAGGATAGACACTAGTCTAAGCTTTTATTGCCATAAGAAGCAGGATTTTACATTCCTGCCACTATCTTATCCAATCTTCTTTCAAGCATTATGTCAGAAGATTTCTTTCTCCTGCAAACTGCAAATAATAACTCTGCACTTTTCCACATGTACTAGTATTCTACAATATTGGATATTTCCTACCAAGGTTCTTTCTGCTACAAATCTTCCTTGACATTATCTTTCATTCAGTAGATACATTTCCTGTATGTCTAGATTCAACTCTTACAATCTATGCTCCCTCTACTTGGCTACTTTTTTTGTCCACTCTATTTGCTGAAAGCGCTGTCTTTTCTTTACATCTAATTTCCATAAAATTGTGCTACACATAAGTTACATGATGCACCTGTCTAGATTTGTCCCCCAAAGCTTCATATTGTTAGAGAGTCTTTATGTCTTTATGTTTTCCTACTGATTAAGTAGTAGTAGTAAGCTGTGTCGTTTTGAGCTAATATAGAAAGTCACATGTGTATGTATGTTCCTCCTAGCCTACTAAGTTTTCACTCTTTAGTATCTTGTTAAGCTCAAATTAATTGTCACCAAGTGTAAATATGAGATGAGGCAAGAAGCATGCTAAGTTTTGACTCGTAATACATCATTCTTAGCTTCTATTCTCTTGGTTAGAAAAATCTTTGAAACTATTCTCCTTTTTCAAAATGCTTTTCTCATCTTAAAAATGTTATTTGTTTTGTAATTCTAGGAGTGTGCAGCACTATGTGATGCCCCCACCTCATTCGTCCCCACTGTTACGGCAATTACCAGTAGTCAGGACCTTCAGTGGTTGGTCACCCCAGCCCTCATCTCCTCTATGGCTCAGTCCCAGCCTACATCAGGCCCCCCTATTGACCCGTATGACTTACCAGGCCCCAGTTATGCTTCTCCTTCTGGGGCAGCTTATGGACACACCTTGCCTGAAGCCACACCAGAGCAAGAGGAGGTACGCCCATCCCGAGCTCGAGGCAAGAGAACCAGAGAGGAAGCGGTGAGTAAGAAAGAGAATGTTAGTTTTCAAGGTGGCAGGTGCATGTTGTTTGCTTCTTTGTGTTCAATAAAAAAAAAATTGAAACATTATTTTGATATAATTTTTTTTTCTGTTCTAAATTACATGCCACTTTTCATTCCTTTGCTTTTAGTTTAAGAATATGAGGCTCTTTTAACATAATAAATCTTTTAGCTTACTCCCGAGGAAGAAGAGAAAAGACGGGTGAGAAGGGAAAGAAACAAACTCGCAGCTGCAAAATGCAGGAACAGAAGAAGAGAGTTGACCGACAGACTACAGAGTGTAAGTCAAAATGTTTTTTTCCTGTGTAGCTGCAGAAATTTACCATGAATGACTTAAAGGAGAATTAAACCCCCTTAGTTACAGTGCCCCTTAACTACTCTCCTGCGCCCCCCCCCTCACCTTTCCCTCCCCACATAGTCTATTATGTTGAAAACTAGCAATTGGAGCTAGTCAGGAATCCGCTTTAACTGTGCATGCGCCTGCAGGGTATGTGTCGCAGAAGAGACCCGAAGAGTATTTGTACAGACAGAACATAGCACTTGGGAACTCTGCTTCGCTGCATTTTTAGCTAAGGTTTTAAACAGGGGCACATTTCTATGTAATTGACCTAGTAAAATGGCAAAAGAAGTATGGACAAAGAAAGCTACGTAGATGACATTTGTGATTAGTTCTATATGTGACAGGACAACATAAGGAGGAGATATATGTTTCAGATAAAATACCTGCATCCATTCTTATCTACCTAATTGGTATTTTTGCATTAGGAGACAGACCTTCTGGAGGAGGAAAAGTCTACGCTTGAGGCAGAGATTGATGAGCTACGCAGACAGAAGGAACAGTTAGAGTTTGCTCTTCTCTCCCACCGACCAGGATGTAAACTGCCCTATGACGACATTGACCTGCCAACTTCAGATCCAAGCACGTCCTATCACCATGGAGCCCTCCTGCCCACCTATCCAACACAATCGGAGGTATCATTCCCTATCTGTTTGCCCCCACTGCCGGACTCAGACTGTGCCACCAGTGCGGGGTCTTACACATCTTCATTTGTGTTCACCTCACCAGAGGGAGGAGCCTGCGGAGCCCGGTACCAGCGCAGCAGTGGGAGTGAGCGCTCATCCTCAGACTCGCTCAGCTCCCCCTCACTTCTGGCCCTCTGAGACATGACCATCTACCCTTCCTCTACACATCCTCTGAATGCAACTCTCCTTCTCTCCGTCCAACTCTGCTCTGCTTATCCAAGAGGTGCACAATTCTGGTCCTCGATGGATGCTTAAGAGGTCAAGACATAAGTGTATTGCTATCAGTGCGGAGGTGAGTTAATCAATGGCTCAGTCTTTTTGACTAGCAAATCTATGCTGTACAATGGATATTAATATCCTTAAGGCCTGACCAGTTAATAGTCCTCGAGGACGAGAGTTGTGCATACCTAACCTCATTCATTTGCTCAGTTTCCTCATTTTAATGCCCATAAGAAATACTTAAACTTTTCCCCCTAGCTCACTTATTTCACTTACCACCTTCATCCAGTTCACTTTAAGACATTCGTAGTTCTCTAACTTCTTCACTCTCATGTTGAATTTTTCCAAGTCCCTTTCTCATTTACTGTGCAACTGTGTAACCCAGTGATGTAATTTAAGACAGTCAGGGTCCCTCACAAACAAATCTTTGGGGTGGACCAGTTCAGACAACCCATCTCTGCTTAATTGTGGTGGCTGAACAAGGACAAGGGTAGAAAGGGTTCTGGAGGGGGAACAATACAGCAGACCCTGACCCTGAGGTTTGCTGTATGGTAGCTACTGCACTAAATGTACCCATCATCACTGAAAGAAATCACATAGTCCCATTCACCATTGAGAATAGACATCCCACCCCCCCATCATCATACTCCTGTTTTCCCCACTTATTTCTTTAACTTTGCCTATCTAACCATCCCTGAGCACAACGGCTGACAATTCCCTGATTTTCCCATTTATAATGTTCTATAAATAATATTTTACCAATTCTCCTTATTTACCTCTCCCATTCTCAATCCTGTATCTGTGAACATTTTCTTAAACCCCAACATATTTTTATGGAGCATATCGGAGTAAGACCAAGCATTATTAAGAAGTTTTGACGGTCCACATTCAGCTTCAGTGAAACAGCACACAATGATCTTCTGCCACTGCGATCCATAGGGACCAGAATCCTTTACTGTAGAGTGGGATCAAAAAAGCTACAGAATGTCCTTCACAACTACAAATGCAAAGTGATCTGCAATGGATTTGGAAGAGTGTTTTATCTGGATAAGGAGTGAGAAGACTGTAAGACATGCAGTGTTGACCCTTTCTCATGCCAATGAGAGCTGAAATTGTTTCTTATACTTTTCCACCACTGCCAAAAACATAAATATGAAACCAATTTTAGTCCTTCTCTGCTGTTGAGAACTGCCAATAACTCTTTTCCTAAGACAGAGTACACAGATCACATATAACCTCTCCTGTTCTGAAATTAACTTGAGAGTCAGATATATTTTTGTAAAGCCTGTGAAAAAAAACTGCAACATTGTAAGCATTTCCTGCTGTATCTTTTTAACTGGTGAGCCCTTCCAGAAGTCCAGGGACCAGGGTGTAAGTTAAAGTTTTAGGCCCATGTCACACAAAAATATTTTTTAAATATCTTTTTTTAATACAAGAAGCCACACACACTCTCTACATAAAGGGAGCCTACAGAGGATTTCAGAAAATGAATTATGTTCAAATCATGCTTGTTAGCTATTTCTATTATAAACTATAATTTGCCATTGCTCTGACATAAATTGTTGTGTGATTTGAACCCACCCCCTGACAATAATGGTATTACCTGCCTGTCCGTGTCAATAAGCAGTGTTACTTTGTGCTCTGTATGTATAGCTTTAGGCTTAAAGGCTTATACCCAGACATAAAAGATTTTATTTCAATGGATGAAGAGATTTTTATGCAAGTAGTAATTAGCCAAAAAATGTGTTTATGTAAATATCTGTTGTATGTATGCCTATACACACACACAAACACACACACACAAATATATATATATATCTATATCTATACAAATAAATGGTAAGCTATAAAGATAATCCTATTTTTCTATATATTTTTAGAATACATAACTTACCTATATGTGTTAAATATTGATATATATATATAGGGATACATACTGCTATACTATATGTACTTATAAAAGCAATTATAAGTGTGGGTATCTTTAAAAGTTTTATATATATATATATATATATAAATATATATATATCAAAGAAGCTAGTAAAAGAATGATAGAGAAAATTAGCTACTGGACTCAGTCCAGTATTTTAATCACACAGCACTTATGCGACAGAAACATTAGGCTTGTTAACATTAATAAATAAATACTTTGAACCCACTGAGTGCAGTACCTAATTTTTGCTATATATATATTTTGTTTATATATTAAATATATAAATATATATAGTAAGTCGGTGAGTGTATAAATTACATTTAAAATATATTTTTGTTGAAAAAATATTTTTATATATACAGAATTATTTATATATACCCACACCTATATTGTTACATACCGTATGCTGTTTATTTGTAAAGACGTTCCTTTAAAATGTGGAATTCTGGAAGGGTTAAACCCAGATAAAAAGATATCTGTAATGTACTTCTCAGAATAATAACTGTATGAGACTGATTGCACTTTTATATATCATGTATGTTTATATGTATTTGTGTGTGTGTGTATGTATTGGTATTTTAGCATGAGCGAGCATTATGTATGTGTGCGTATATATATATATATATATATATATATATATATATATATACATACATACACATATAAAGAGATATACACATACCTACATAAACACACACATACACACTCATGCACTAAGCCCTTTATAGTGAGTTTTGGAGGGGAGATGGAGATTTATAAGTATAGTTAATTCACTGTTACTGTGTTAGTGATATTGTGTAAGTAGAATAAATGATTATATAAATATATATTTTTTGAATTTATTATAGTATTTGTCTATATGGAACAGTGCTAAATATATTATTGGAAATCCATCTTCTTTGTTCCTCCTTATTTCTTTTGTTTGTGTCAGTACCACTTGATAGAAAAAAAGAAACCCCCAGCCCATTGCAGAAGCAGAGTGGGCTACCCCTCCCTTTTCATGCACTTATTGGTGTGGGGGTAGTCAGAGGGGCGAGGGCCAGTGCCTTGGGCAGCACCAAATACAGCAGTGACTACAATACTTATATTCCTATAAATTAAGCTCATTTAATAACAGGTGCATCTTTTGCTCCAGGTTTAGTAGTCCATAGCAGTTCGCTTTTAAACTAGTATCATTATTAATCTTTATATGATATAAGCAAGTTCCGTTGAGTTTTACAGAAATTTGCACAAAATTGTCAGTTTTATCAGGAGCCAATTAATCTGGCTGTTCTTGAAGTGTGGGCGAACTTGTATTCTCCTTGCAGATAATGTCCTGATTGGAATCAAACACAAGGCCACTGTGCTGTGAAAATCTGAATCCGAAAATACTCCATCTAAACCTGTCCAGGTCATGTAGATGTCAATGGCATATGTCCCTGAAGATGTTTCTTGTCATCATGATATGCACTGGTTTTATCCAACAAATTTGAGTTTTCGCAGTGACAAATTGATAGTCGGTTTTCTGAGGTTCAATTTGAAAAAGTCATACGGTTTCGAGAAGAATTGTTGATAAATGAGTTAAATTCATGGGTGGGAGTTAGGTTGACTTTGTTTTAGTAAAAAAATTGGATGAATGCAAGTTTAAGTAAATACGACTATGAAGATTCTCATTCATCCAGGTCATGGTATATTTATCAAAAGTAACTCAAAACAACTGGACTTGCTGAGATATTTTAATGAAAACGTTTCACTGCTCATCCGAACAGCTTCTTCAGTTCAACTGGTGTAGGGGAGTTCTATAGTCTCTATATCCCGAGAACTCCCCTACACCAGTTTGAACTGAAGAAGCTGCTCGGATGAGCAGTGAAACGTCTTCATTAAAATATCTCAGCAAGTCCACTTGCTTTGAGTTACTTTTGATAAATTTAGGTAAATATTCACCTTGGTGCTTACCACCTGTTGTACAGCAGAAATCTAGAACTTTGGTGTCTGAAAAATACAATCGCACTGCAGTTACATCATTTGCCAAGTCCTCACTGCCTGCCCAGATCCACCCAATTTAATATTGCCCTCAAATTTGGGCTGATTTGTAATTCATCATTTGAGCCATAGTTTAATATTTTGTGGGTCAAAATCAAAATTTATATGCCCTAGTTTATTAGGAAAGTTCAATGCTTAATTCCTTTCCAAGGCCATCTAGAATTATATGGAGTCTGATCCTCAATGGCAGGTGATTTAGATAATGTGCTTTCCCTTGTAGTTGGCTGAGGTAGAGCCCATGGGCCCCGTGTAGATTTGGCAAGAGTTGATATATTGAACATATCACACATTATATAAAACAAACTCCAATGTTATCTGCAAACCTTTTACACAAACAGACAGCATGGTTGTCAAATACAAGCCTTGATCGTTCAGCTACAGTTTAAACCTAAATCATCAGGGGTTTGAGGCAGATGATTGGCTGATTGTCATTTTATTCAGAGCAGAGTTCTGCCCAGGTTTCCAAAGTCAGAAATCTGGACAGGCAAAAACAACTTGAGCAACCCATGCAAAAACCAGACTGTCCAATTCAAAACTGGAAAGGTGGAATCCCTAAGTTCAGCTGCTGCTCAATCAGACCAGACAGGTAGCCCACTAGTACATTTAACTAGTGTACTATCATTGGCCACATGGGTATACCTGCATCATGTTGCCCATTATGGTCAGATATTGTACCCAGTGACCAGCATTATCTGTATGTGTGTGTGTACTCATCTTAAAAGAGGATATGAGGCCCAATATATTAATTGGTATAGACCAGATAAGTATGGTACCCTGCACTTTTACAATCTATATTTATTTTCTGTTGTAAGTGATTTTTTTACTGCTAGGCAGGCTTCAGCTCAATGGTGTATTTACTGGATTCAGAAAAGCCTAGAGCTGCTGACTCTCAGCTGAACCAAAAGCCTGTTATTATAATACAAATGTCTCAGAAACCAGTAAAAATAGAAAACAATGGTCAAAAGTGGTCAGGAGCCTAGACAACCCAGTTCGGCTCCTCGCCCCCCCCGAGTGCATGTGCAGCCATGATGGTGGTGGGGGGACAAGGGATGAACTAGGGATAGACAGACAGGAGAGGTACATGCTCCCCCCACCCAGATCCGGACTGAGAATTAAAATAGGCCCTGGCATTTCAGGTACACAGAGGCCCAATCAGCCCACATAGAGGCCCAAACAGCCCCCACCAGCCCACTAAATACTGACTTTCTATGGCGCCTTATAGCAGCCCTTCTGGCATTTGCCAGAACCCACAGATTGCCAGTCTGGGCCTGCCCCCACCTTTGCACACTAGGCACATGCCCCTTCTACCTACCCCTAGTTCTGTACCTTCTGAAGAGATGTGCCCTGATCATCATTTTTTTTAATTTTTTTTAAGGATTTGACTGACTGAAAACTTTGTATTTTACATTGCATAGTTTTCAGTGGCTTAAGATGCAGTGGTATAATTTATGCTAACGCCAATGAAATCTAAAGTCAAAATTGAAACCTTCTCTCAATATTCAGTTCACATGTATATATTAATGGAGAACTAAGCCCCAAAAACGAATATGGCTAGAAAAGCACAGTGGCATAACCTTTATTCAGGCCCACCTGCCACCCTCCAGACAAACACCTGTGCACATACCTTTACATAATACCAGGCCCGGACTGGCAATCTGTGGGTTAGGGCAAATGCCAGAGGGGCTGCTATAAGGTGCCATAGAAAGTCAGTATTTAGTGGGCTGGTGGGGACTATTTGGGCCTCTTTGTGGGCTGATTGGGCCTCTGTGTACCTGAAATGCCAGGGCCTATTTTCATTCTCAGTCCAGTCCTGCATAATACCCTCCATCTCTCTAACAGTGCTTGTAGGGGAGGCAAACAACATAATCTCTACAACTAGGGTTGCCAACTGGACAGTAAAAATGTTTCTTGATGCCAATGTTATTAACGGGAAAAACATAAAAATAGAAAGGCCAGAAGGACCATAAAAAACACAATTCCATAGTAGAAAGCACTCACAGGATATCGCTAACTTCAGCGTTGTAGCAAAAAAAATTTTTTTATTCGTCCATTAAAACATATCGACGTGTTTCGATCTGCAGGGGGGCCCTGGACCGCAGTCCTGGTGGGCCACTAGTCCAACCCTGGATGGCTTGAGTTGCGAGCCGAAAGATTGAAAGAAACTAAATTTTGTTTGCACAAAGTCCTGCGAATTCGGTCTTTTGGTGATTCTGACCTATATCTATATCTATATATAGTATAGTATACATACAGTATAACTATATAGAAATACAGGTGTTTGCACGCACTCCTATCACAATTGATTATTATTTAACTATTTATATAGCTAGTTAAATATAGTATGTAATTGTAATGTGTGATATTGAGCTTTGTATTCGGTGCAATGCCACCAAAATTTTCAGTTGATGGCAGTACAGTGCCATCTGTTGAATTATTTAAAGAAGCACAGCATAGTCCTGAAAAAATGCATAAATATATCTAACTCAAGGGGGCTGATTTTGTCATGGCTAAAAAAAATTCCAACAATCTAAAATGTTTTTGTGATTTGTAATTGCGAGTTTAAATGTTAAAATGCAAAACTGTGCCACGTAAAACCTGGTGACATCCTTTAATAGCCAGTGGGAAGTGTACAGTATATTCAGCATTCAAACGAGTATGTGGCCACGTGTTTGTTTCCATGATTTTTTAAATGGTCGACATTTTACAGCCTGAATCCTGAACAAAATCCAGGATTTGTTGCCTCAAGTTGTATCTGTTCTGACTAAACAGTGGTAAACTGAAAAGGAAGACAATTAGTAAATAGGTTTTACTTATGGTGATTTTAATGTTATTCTTCTTAAGTGTTTTTCGGGGTGATTTGACCATGGGCGACAAATCTTTCCATGTGCCATGGCCCATAAATGGATATGACATAATATTTTCTTATTTAGCTAACAATTGGTATTTATGAGTATATGCAGGAACTGCTATAGTGTCATTCACTAACAAGGAAAAAGTCAATACCAAATGCAGTTTTTCAATTTCAAATTGATAATTAATGATACATTAATGTCTGATCAATCAAACTGTATAATAAGTAGTTACCCCACAGCTCTTATATTAAATATTATTAGAACTGTAAAGCAGTGTCGGACTGGCCCACCGGAATACCAGGAAAACTCCCGGTGGGCCAAGGTGTCAGTGGGCCCTCATGCTGCTAAACTTTTGGCCTATTTCATGGCCATTCCCTATTTCTATGAGAACAAAGAGGCTAAATAGATAGAATCATTTATTATAGTATGTAAAGAAAACAAACTAAGAATAGAGGTTGATTGAGGAGATGAAGAATAGTAGTACTGAGAGTGAGCCCTGGTCTAAGGCTTTTATGGTGGGCCCCTGGTCTAAGGTTTTTGGGTGGGCCCCTGGTGTCCCAGTCCGACACTGCTGTAAAGTGAAAGAAATCATCCCTCATAAATGACAATGAAAACGCCTTTTCTCGGTCAAATCAACAGGACTTTCAGTTTTTTTTCTCTTTGTTTTTTTTCTCGAGAAAACATATAGCTAGTCACCTGACTGACTTTCTCAATATAAAGATCTTTCTTCAGTTAAATACCGTGGAATCTTGCTCCAACCAGCATCATCTGTTTAATATAACCAGCACAGGGTCAGAAGGTTCATGGAAGGAAGGTACTGATGGTATTAGCATGACTGGAGCTATGAGATGTTATTAAACCATCCAGAGAGAGGTGCTAAAACGATTCGAATGATTTTAACCATTCGAACTATTTTTTTAATTTGATCTAAAAAAGCTGGAAAAACCCTATTGGAGTTCCGATAGGGATATTCAGCAATACGGTAGGTTTAATCTGGCGAACTAGGCATTCGAATAAAAATTTAAAGGGCAAGTAATTCGACCAACGAATGGTCGAATGATCGAATGATCGAATAGATTTTTATTCAATCTATTCGAATCATTGGATTAGATCGAATTTTTAAAATTAAATGGTCGAAGTGGCCAAAAAATCTATTTCGAAAATTCAAATTCGAAATTTTTAAAAAATTTGATCAAATTTCATATAATTTCATATCAAATCTGCCCCCTAGGTGTCGCACCTCCTCCACCTCTGTTCAAACTTTTTCACATATATGGCTTCTTGGTCTCTATTTTGAACCAAGGTCCGGTTTGATACACACAGTTTTTGATGAAGTGTTTCCTGTAATGTTCCAGTCGGTGCAAACTTTCCCAAAGTCACATGACTCAACGTAGAGATAATACGAAGCAAAAGTAGAAGAAAGTTGCATTTTTATGACCTGATGCATTGTATCTGGATATTAATTCTTTTGTACTTAGCATAAATAAATATTTGGAGGTACACCACATCAGTTCGTAAGAGTGCAACTACTTTTACTTTTCTTGTGAACCAATCCTCCTCCTTGTCCAGAAGGTGAACTTGACAGTCTTCAGTCTTTCCTTTAGTTGTAGGTACACAGCTGAGTCCTGACCAGAGGAGCTGGCTCTTCTGTGCTACGCTAGTTTCTCCCAAGTTTGAGCAATACTCACTGCACTACAAACACCATGTTACTACTCATGTTTTGTTATTGGGTCTTTTGGGTTAACCAGTTGCTGCCACAGTGTGTTGCTGAGTTTAAAGCAGACCAGGATGTGATGTTTATAAAAAAAAAAAAAAATTGTGGACACCCCAGCTACATATAGGATTACAAAGTTCTTTCTCCTGTCAAGCTTTCCACCATCACTGATTGCTTTGGTATTATTGCTTCATCTTCTTCTCCTGGTTTTAAAGGGGAACTATCACAAAAATTAAAACAATATAACATTCATAATACTTAAATAAGAAACTTTCTAAATACAATCAATTAAATATTCTGCAATGTTTCTGAGTTTATTATCACTATCCCTCTCTCAGGATCTGTTTCTCTTCATTTTGTCTTCATGCAGCAGCTGGGTGTCAGATAATCATTGACAGTTACATCCAATATTTCTTATAGGGGGGCTCCTTTTGCCTAGAAGATGTATTAGAGCTCACTCAAATAACTGATTCCAGTACAATCAAAATCTAACAAAATAACTGCCTTTTTCACAAATTCTGCATGTAGAGAGACATGATGTCTGGTGATTTTAATAGAGTGAGCTCTAATTCATCTTCTAGGCAAAAGGAGCCCCCCTATAAAATATATTGGACCTAACTCTCAATGACTATCTGACACCCAACTGCTGCATGACGACAGGATGAAGAGAAACAGATGCTGAGAGAGGAATAGGTAACATAAACTTGATGATTTCAGAAACAATGTAGAATATTTAATTGATTGTTTTTAGAAAGGTTCTTATTTCAGTATGCTGAATCTTATATTAAATTTTCATTTCCACGATAGTTCCCCTTTAAAAATGGCCCAATCTAGATACCTAGATAGGTTTTAAGGGCCTCACTGAGATGGTCCAACTCTTTTTCCTCAGCCTGTGTGCTGGTGGGGATCCTGTCTGCTCTGTGCTGTAGTGTTCTGATAACCCCTAGTTTGTTATCTAGTGGATGATGGGATTCAAATTGCAGGTACTGGTCTGTTTTGGTTTCTTGTAGACCTCTAATTCCAGCTTTGCACCCTCTCTGACTCTTACCAAGCAGTCCAAAACAATCCAGTGAGTCATTCTGAAGCCAGTTGGATGACTAGCGAAACATCTTCAAGAGGAAGAAATGCAGCAAGTCCAGTTGATTTGACTTATTACCATAGATATACCATGGCCTGGATGAATGAAACCCTTCACAAACCTTTTCCATTTATAGGGTATATTTTCCCTTTAACCCACCCATTAGCTAAGGATCCTAAAGCAGTCCTTCTGGAGAAGTATTTCAGCAGAAGAGAAGTAACACTGGAATCCCTTTATTCAGTTCTATAATAAAAACTTGGCAGCTATTTGTACACAAGCGATAAGGCCGCTTAGAGACAGCTACACTGGGAGTCGGCTCTTATCCCAGAAAAGGACTTCACCACAAGAGGATTTCCTGCCACAAAGGAGAGGAAAAAATCACGTAATGGTTGAGCTCATCTCCAAGCTATGCCTGCATAGGCATTCCCTTCTAGCTCATTTCCCAGGAGGGGACACAGCATTGGGAACACTTAAAATAAATTCCAGAGGCTTGATTCAATAATATAAAAATATTTTTTTTTTGCTTAGTCAGCATTTTCTCATGCGTTTCATACCTTAGCATGTGAATATTCTCAATACTTTGTCATACACTGACGTTATTCTACTTAACATGTACTAATGAACTATATATTTAGCTAAGTGCAATTGCTAAATTATGATCACTGTTAAGGTTTTAGGATTTTTTTTCTTACAGATTAAAGGGCCAATAGCACCATGAAATTAAACCATACCATATTACATATAGGGTTTAAAAAAAACCTATATTGGTAGGGGTGGGTGAGACTGCTAGGTGGTGGGCAGTGATGTAAATGGGAGGGGCACTGATGTCACAGGGCAGAGTTATTAAGTCAAACAGGACAAGCCAGGACAGCAAGCATTGAACCAAGACAGGATTTGGTGAGCGTGGCAGTGGAAAGGAGGATTGAGGTGGGCTGAGGATGGATTGGCAAGTCATTACAAATATATTGCTGGTAAGTTTATAATACCTGTCCCTGCTTTGGCCAGTAAAATTGCAGCTAGGTGGCAACCTTAATTACATATACTGCTTATTTATAGAGCTCATATCCAATAGTAATCTCATAAGTGCTGGAACATTCAGGGGTATAACATAATGCCACTTATTACACAAAAACACTGTGGCATATAAAATAACTGCTGCAAGGTGCAGTGCATCTCACATGGGCTCAGCAGTCTGTATAATACACAAGCTAGGTGAGTTCTACAGCACATCCATGTGCTGCTCAAATGCCACACCTCCTGTATCCAACAAAGATTAGCTGGGAGCAGTTGATTTTTCTAAATTTCTTTTTTCCAATGCTAGCAAATAGTTATAAGAGAAAGATGGCAACAGCAAAGAGAACAGGAAAGAGATGTAGAGCAAGATAGAAGACACAAGTGAGCAAGGCAGTTCATGAGGTTTGTGCAAACAGCTATGAAGCCCAGATAGCATCACGTGTAAAAGGACAACCATGTCCTCTTACCATAGCAACCATATACGAGTGGGTGCCACTGTGCAATAAAATATACTGTAACATAGGATGTTAAGCCAAGATCAGCCTAAATGCCTAATTGTCAGAGGGGCCTATCGGCTCCCAGCAGGGAGTAGTCAGGACCAAGGAGGAAGCTTTAGGGTTAAAGTCCAAGATCTCAGTACAGAAAGGGTCCAGGCAATACTGTAATCAAAGTCCAGGAAAAGAATAATATCAGAATCAGGCAGGCAAGTTCAGGCAGGGTCAATAGTTCAGGAATCAATATGCAATGAATAATCAAACACCCAACAGAACCTATACTTGGGCATTGAACCGGCATCCTTGGTGTCCTTTTATTTCAATTTGGCGCCAGTTCATGACATTATCGCACCGGCGTTCTGACGCCAGTGACACTGCACCAGTGCTGCTGCCTACATGGAGCTGAGTACCTCCTCACCCATGGGGGCCACTTGCCCACCAACTCTTGGCTACAGGGGAAACTGATTGTAGAATATCTTCACCAAATGATGGGCATATACATCATAGTGTTTCTCCCAAGAGCATTTTTAAGGGCCAAAGTCCTTATGAGGAACTGGAGAGAACCCCTGGAAAGTCTGGAATCTAAGATCTTTTCCACTTCATATTCTTGTTGGCCATCCACGGAGATGGCTGAAGGAGGAGACTGATCACAAGAGAACCGATTGTAAATTGCTGGTTTCACCAGGGAGACATGAAACAAGTTAGGTATTCGCATCTCAGGGGGAAATTAAAGTCTGACTGCCACAGGATTAACTATCTTCTGAAATGGGGAAAGGACCGACAATCTTGGACCCAACTTATGGAAGGAATCTTTAAATGAATGTTCCTAGTGGAAAACCACACCCTGTCTCTGACCTTGTATGGAGGGGAGGACCTCCATCTGCGATAAGCGACATCTGATAAGTTGTATGGGCTGTGTGATCATCTGCGGCAGGGACATCTGATAAGACAAAGTCTTGTGGAAAGGCTTGGGGATGCTGTCGTACACTATCATAAACAGAGACCTTTCAGTGGAAGTGTGGTAATTATTATTATGAGCGAATTCCGCCCACGGGAGGAGATCAGACGAATCATCTTGACAGAGGGAAACATGGTTTCTCAGGAATTGCTCTAATGCTTGATTCACTTCACTCCGCTGCCCCATTGGTTTGAGGCTGGTAGGCAGAAGAGAACTGAAGAGTGATACTCAAGTCTTTATATAAGGGACACCAGAACTTTGCTGTTTCCAGCCTGCTTAGAAGAATGAGTCTGTTGTGGGATGGGCAGATGAAGCTCAGAGGGTACAAACCTCATCCCAATAGGTGTATCAGCAGGAGCGGAAGGTTGACCAGACAGGATTTGCTCGGCAAACTGAGGAATAACGGAAGCAATCTAATAAAATGGGATCTTGTTTATCAGGGAGCTGGCCCACTGGAGTAAAGCTACAAGATCTGCCTTTCGATTCTTGGAGCCACGGTGATAGGTCAAGACAGAGTTGAAGCGGGAAAAGAAGAGAGCCCATCTTGCCTGTCAGGGATTCAGTCTTTTAAGAGTTTGAATAAACTCTAGGTTTTTATGGCCCGTGTAAATAATGACCGGGATTGAAGACCGTTCTAGGAGGTGGCGCCACTCTTTGAAAGCTAACTTTACTGCCGAGAGTTCTCAATTCCCAACGTCATAATTCTGTTCAGCTGGAGAAACTTTTTTGGAGACGTATGCACAAGGATGTAATTTCCCATCAGTACAATGTGTCTGGGAAAGGACAGCACCGGCTCCAACCTCAGAGGCATCCACCTCAATGAAAAAGGGTAACACAGGATCAGGATGTCGGAGGACAAAGGCAAAGGTGAAAGCATCCTTCAGGGACTGGAATGCTTTGATAGCTGAAGGAGGTCATGAGTTAGGTTTACCCCCTTTTTGGATAAGAGCAAGGATGGGGGCAATGCAGGAGGAGAACCCCTTGATGAACTGTCAATAGTAGTTCCCAAACCCGATTAATCTTTGTATAGCCTTGGTGCTCAAAGGAAGGGCTATTCCTGGATTGCAGAGACTTTGGCGGCACCCATCTCAAAATCTTCTGGGGAGATGAAATAGCCAAGGAAACTTAGTGAAGAGCTTAGCCCCTTTCAGTTGGTCAAATAATTCAATGATCAGAGGCAAAAGTCCATGGCCCAAGTCTAATGTCAGGGGGGCCTATTGGCTCCCAGCGGGGAGTAGTCAGGACCAAGGAGGAAGCTTTAGGGTTAAAGTCCAAGATTGCAGTACAAAAAGGGTTCAGGCAATATTGAAATCAAAGTCCAGGCAAAGGTCCAAAGGCAGGCAGAATAATATCAGAATCAAAGTTCAGGCATAGTCAATAGTCCAGGAATTAATATGCAATGAATAATCAAACACCCAGGGACGCTACAAACAGAACCTATACTTGAGCATTGAACCGGGGTCCTGGGCATCCCTTTATTTGAATTTGACGCCGGTTCATGACGTCATTGCGCCGGTGTCACTGCACTAGCGCCACTACCCAGAGTTGCTCACCTTCTAAACACTTTTTTTTTAGTTCAGTTGGTTTCAGAATGCTCATTGAAATAAATAATTTTTTTAATGACTTTCTTTTTTTTTTTTTACTGTTTTTTCAAAATTAAAATGTAAAGTTTAATGTCCCTGTCCCTGGTATTTCTGCCTGGCAACTCAGTACTCCAAGTGACAATTCTGAAATGTTACACTGAATTGTAACAATTGTTGTAATTTTTCAAATTTAACTGATACATTGCTCAGAAGCATCTGTGGAATATTAATAACTATTGTATCAGTTTTAACAGCTGCCTTTATTGAAACTCATGGATTCTGCTCAGCAGAGACAAACATAAGAAATGTATCAACTTAAATTAACCTTTAAACATCAATATTTGAAAAATGGTTGCAAATAGAAAGTGATTGATAAAAGTCTTTATTTCTGGTGAACTATCTGAAAACAAAGTATTGGAAGGTGAACAACCCCTTTAAGTACTGTATACCCCTGTATCTAAGCATGTTGCTTGGTTAATCAGCTCAGCACAGTTAAAGGCTCGCACAAGCAAAAGAGCACATGTACATTATCTTAATTGAACATTAAAAAAGTCCTTCTATATTTATATTCTGTTAATTGGATAATTAGGAACAAGGGGAGACATCAAATGTGCTCCAAGTATCCATTGTTGCTGTGATTGTTTGTGTCCAAAGAAAGATTAGGAAGAGATTAAAAATACATTTCTAAACCAGGGAAACTCATATTGCTCTGTGTAAGGCCATCTCTAACCTATACTGGGCCCAAGGCAAAATTATTTTAGGGCCTCCAAAATTTTGGGAAAAAAAATATTAAAACTGTACCAGTCAGCACTTCTCTGAGCAGATATCAAAGGTTACTTTAGACCCCCTTCTTCAGGAATTTTAGATGATAAACATTAGGTCTAAATATATCTTTCTGAATTTGTGCTTTAGCACCAAGGTCATACAAATAGTTTCCATTGCTTTGATTACAAAATATTCTGTATTATCATGACATGTGTGTATGTATAACTTTATTTGTAAAGCGCTGTTAAGATGCAGCAGCACTGTACAGTGCATAAAAGTACAATATATGTATATAAAAGTATACACGGGGGAGACAAATCACATAAATATATACAGCATCATAGGACAAAGAGCTTAAGTGCTATGTGGTAAGAGACCTAGTGGGAAGGAGCCCCTTCCCCGAAGAGCTAACAGTCTAAGTGGATGGGTAGCTAAAATATAGGTACAAATTGGAGATGAAAAAGTGCACATGGTAAGGCATAGTCAGTAGGCACAGGACTAGGGTAATGTTCTAGTGCTCCAAAAGGTAGGCTTTTAGTTTTTTTTTAAGAGATAGGGAGAGGATTCCTTACGGAGTAATTCCGGGATGGAATTCCAGAGGTAAGGAGCAGCAAGATAAAAGGGTTTGAGATGAGAGGTGGCAGTGGATGTGGATGGTGTGAAGTGAAGGTGGCTCTGAGAAGTGCGGAGAAGACGATCAGGAACATATAGCGCAACAAGAGAATAAATGAAGCGAAGAGCAGAGTAGTGAAGGAGCTGGTTTCCTAGTAGTCAGCAAATTATATCAAAAGAGCCACGGCCTAGGGCCAGGCATTCCCAGCAACCCCGCCGGACTTTCCAAGGTTAATTACAATACCAGGGGGTAAGGTTACTTCCAATTATATACAAAACAGTTTTTTAAAAGTCCCAAAATGAGAAAGACGAGGAGGGGAGAGGGCGGAAAGAGGACTGGAGGATTGGAGATATACATTGAGAGACCGGGGGAACAGAAAGGGGAATGTAATGTATTGAATTTATCGGTTTTTACTTTGACACAAATGACTTTATTGGAGAAAGGCTTATCTTTTAGTCCCACATGTAATTTTCAGGTGTTGGATACACTAATAGATGTGAATAAGTTTGTCAGGAAATTGGTGTTACGTAAACATTTTTTGCAAATAGATAACACTGAAGAAAGTGGATGTAGTGGTGTTTCCAATGATTGTATAGGAGAGTTGGAAAATGTTGAACACGGGGTAGCACCAGTATTTGATGGATTTGAGAGGTCAACATTATTTTTTGAACAAAAAACGGCATATGATTTGAAAGTATTACTGCAAGAAAGTGGTGATAACACACTGGGCAGGGTAGGAGTGAACACACAGCTTCTTGATCGAGGTATGAGAAAGACTTCTGATTTTTATCCAGTCAGTAGCAGAGGGGAATTGGTTGATGCATTTCAGGATTTAGTGGAGAAGGAGCTTATAGAGCTGGAGAAAGAGAATCAGACCTTTTTTAAATCGGGAAATCTCACAATTGGAGAAAGGAAAGCATTGAGGGAGCTCAACGCTAACAAACATATTACTATCAAACAGGCAGATAAGGGGGGACTCTTGGTGATTATGAATTCTGAGGATTATGACAAAGAGGCCCTGAGACAGCTGGAGGACACTAATACATATAAGATCTTAAGCTGTAATCCAGTTAATAAATTTAGAAAAGAACTGGAGAAAATTGCCAACTATGGAAAGCAGTTGGGTTTGATCACGGATAGAAATTGGGATGTGGTGGTACCTAGAGCCCCCCTTACGCCTGTTTTTTATCATCTCCCTAAGACACATAAGGGTGAATTTCCCCCAAAGGGAAGACCGATCATCTCTGGAGTCTCGTCACTTAATGAGGGACTGTCGGAGTTGGTTGATCTTCTGCTCCAACCTTTGGTTAAAAGATTGGATTCGTATCTCAAGGATACACAGGATGTTTTGAGACTGTTAGCAAAGTTTGAATGGAATAATACCTATGGGTGGGGAACAGCAGATGTCATGTCTCTGTATTCAAGTATCCCACATGATATGGGTATGAAAGCTATAGAGTATCACCTTAATAAATACATTAGTTATAAGGGGAGGAGAAAGATTTCATCTTGGAGGCTTTCTGGTACCTCCTAACTCATAATTACTTCATGTTTGGGGGGGTGTACTACCTCCAGATGTGTGGTACGGCTATGGGGGCGCGATTTGCACCCACCTATGCCAACCTTTACATGGGTTGGTGGGAAGAAACACACATCCTGGAGGGAGATAATGTATCCCTACAGCATGTTGTCATGTATCGTCGCTACATAGACGATCTTCTATTCGTCTGGTCAGGTGGTGACAAATTGTTTGAGGAGTACATCAGCAGTCTTAATAATGATCGGTTTAATTTGAAATTCACATGTTGCTTTAGTACTCGGAGCATAACATATTTAGATCTTGACGTCAGTATTGTAAATGGGCAAATCATTACTACTGTCCACACGAAGCCCCTCTCGGGAAATTCACTCCTGAGATTCGTGCCATCCCCGCCATTTGAATGGAGGAATTCACAGAGGGCAGTTCCTGCGGTTACGCAGAAACTGCAGCACAATAGAGAAGTATACTGAAGAATCGTGCAAGCTTAGGGATAGATTCTTGGACAGGGGATATAGTTTTAAGGGACTTCTGAATGCTTTTGGATTAGCCCTGAATTCGGATAGAATGGAATTGATAGAAGGGAGACGGGAGGCCAGCAACAATATAGAGATTGCTAAGGATGGGAACAGAAGCAAGAATAGGAGAGGTGGAAAACATTATAAGGGTACAGTTGGAAAAGTGAATGGAGTTGACACATTGAAGAAAATAGTATTAAGCATGAGGTATAGTGCGCAGTTCAATAAGGTCAAGAACCTAATAATTAAGCATTTGCCTATACTTTATGTGGACAAACAATTTAGACAATTACTGGAACTGGGCATTCAGGTAGTAGCTAGGAAGGCCCCGACTTTGGGCATGACATTGGCACCGAGTGTACACTATAAAGAATCAGGGTAGGGTACGTGGCTGGATAGCCGTGGAATGTTTAACTGTGGATCAAATAGATGTAAAGTAATTTGAGTGTCAGACACCTTTGAAAGCAGTGCAACCGGTGAAATATATCGGATTAAGGACTACATAAATTGTAATACTAAGTGTGTAATTTATCTTATAACGTGTTTAAAATGTCAGAAAACAGTACGTTGGTTGCACCATCAGGAATTAAAAAAATAGGATAAGGGAACATTTGAACAGTATCAGAACATCAAATGAAAATAGTCTGGTTTCCAGGCACTTTAGAGATTGTAATAATGGACAGATGGAATATGTATCAGTACAGGGGATAGAGAGGGTTTATCTGGGCCTGAGAGGGGGAGACCTGCAGGCTAAGTTATTAAGAACTGAGGTGAAGTGGATCTATAGGTTACATACCAGGCAACCTGCAGGGCTTAACTCTGTGTTTGACATAAGTTGTTATGTGTGAATAGAAACTCTGTAACACCTGCCGGACGCACACTATACAGATTGTGGATCGCTACTGTTTAATATATACTACATTGCTACTAAGTTTTAAAGACAGGACTCCAGACAGAGTAAAAAGGATGTGATTGTTAAGATAAAAATTGACTGGAGACAATTGAAGCAGAAATCTGGTTACATCGAATGAATGTTTACAAACAAATGAATTGATTAAATACTAATAGAACAATTAATTGAGTATAATATTAGGTGGATATGAATTGTCACTTTTTAACCTTTATATAATTTAATGAAATTTTCATACATGATGACATATATTTTCTAATTATTATATAGTTGATTAATTGATCATTGGAGAGGAGGATGTATTTAAATGTGGAAAATGTAACAGGAAGTGAGGTCTTTGAGGAAGTGTGCAAACACGAAACGCGTCAGACCTTGGACGTTGCTTGTATGTTTTGAATAAAGGCTTTTAATTCTACATCCACTGGAGTTCAGCGATTCATATTTGAGGACCCAGGAGTGCTTCTTGCTATGGTTTTCTGCTGATCAAGTTCCCCCTAGTGAAGGACTCGGGGCGGCTGCACCCGGGTCAAGGTGTATGAGGGGTAAGGATCTTATTCTACCTGTTATATATATTTATTGGATAGACAACGGAATTAAAAGGTTACGAAGAGGATTGGGAAGCCTTTTACCCTCCCTCCCCCTATCTACAAGCAATGGGTCCGGGGCTTATAGCACCCAGGCCATTGAACTGAATTGGTGAGCGTTGTTGCATTTGGGGACTTTTAAAAAACTGTTTTGTATATAATTGGAAGTAACCTTACCCCCCGGGATTGTAATTAACTGTGGAAAGTCCGTTGGGGATGCTGGGAATGCCCGGCCCTAGGGCTGTGGCTCTTTTGATATAATTTGTAGAGTAGTGAAGGGCTTTGAATGTTAGTAGAAGGATTTTATATGCTATCATTTGCTTAACAGGCAGCCACGCTAAGGATTTTAGTTGGCAGATTCCCTTTTGGAGAGAGCAGAAAGATCCTGGTAGTAGAGTTTAAGATTGACATGTAAATGTTTCCAGGATTCCCTTAGAGGCTTCTCCTGGCCAAGTTTAGGTTTGATACGAGAAAATACAATTAATGTTGTTTTTAAATTTCTTTTTTTTATGTTGTGGAGGAACAGACCTTTTTAATATAGTCAGTAAACTCTAGATGACTTGGATATAGAGCTGAGTAAACATTACATAGAATGCTGGAGTCCTCTAGTGACCAAAAAGAGGTATAACTTCATTATTTTACAAAAATTTCCAGAAACATGCTTATAGAATAAAAAAGTATATTTATTACATCTTATAAAATATCAAACAATCCTCTCATGGCGCCTAACACGTTTCATGCTTACCTAGCACTTATTCATAGGCAATCATTGCTTATGAATAAGTGCTAGGTAAGCACGAAACGCGTTAGGTTCCATGAGAGGATTGTTTGATATTTTATAAGATGTAATAAAAATACTTTTTAATATTGTGCCTGGAAAAAACACTCATTACTTATTTGTAATTACGACAAATATGTGCACTGTTTCTTGAAGGGGTTGTGAATCAACTATAGGGCTAGATTAAATTAGATAAGAAAACCTTCTAGAATGGAGAAATCTGGATTTTAATTTGTCCCTTTTGATTTTGTCACCACTGTGAGTTTTATTGCATTACTTTTTTGCCACAACCACAGTTATTTTTCTGCGATTGAATTTAAAAAAAAATTAAATCTTTGCAGGTTTCAGGTAGAAGAGAATGCAATAAATTTAAAAAACATGAAAAAGCACACTAAAATGTATTAAGAAAACACAGTCACATGTTTTTGGCTGCAATTTATTTAAATCACAGTAAAAAAATAACATGAAAATAAATAACATGCCTCTCAACTGGCCCATTTTTCATGGGTCAGTCCCAATCTTGACAGCTCAGCCCTC
>CM044445.1:54066521-54078796 GCA_024363595.1 Xenopus borealis
AAAGTTACCAGAGGTGGCTTTTTGCTGCTCTTGGTAACTGGCCACCCTATTTCTTACCTCATGGCAGGAACGGCCCTGGGCCCAGTCTAACCCTGAATATACAACTAACAGAATGTTTTCTTTGGTTATTTTCTAGCATTACATCAAGCAAATGCAATACTGAGTTAGAATGAGTAAAAAACTGATACAGAAAGTTTAGTAAAATAGAACAATAAACTAAAAGAACTGTTTACAATAATATGTGCAAATACAAGTGTGGTAAAGTTGGGCTTAAAGTTGAGCAAATATCAGTGTTATTCATAAAAGGTTCTTGTGCCCAGACAAGCTCCTTGCATTCATTTCAGACAGGTTGCACTGCAGGCACTTGTATAGGATTTGGCATCTCCAACTTCCAGTTTCATTTCAATGACGCCATGCTAATATATCAGCCAATCATCTTAATAAGTGTCTCTGTGATGTTGACTTGTACCGCCCCAAAGACCAAAATGTGTTTGGTGGCAGTAGCAGAACTACTGGCAGCTCACGCGCCACTGAATCTGGGCTAATAATTGTGTACGGAGGGGGGCCTGGCTGTACGTCCTGCACCAGGACCCGGGTCCACCCTCCCTCTAGTTACATTACTGTTTCATGGCTTCTCCGCACCCATGTTGATCTCCAAGCAGCTAAAGGGATTTTGTCATTATTTCTAAAATACACTGTTTACATTGCATAAAATTCACTCTTCCTTTAAAATCTTATTCTTGACCCAAGTTACATAATAGCAAAATATGCCTTAGATTGTCTCCGTTGGGTGCTATTCTCATGTTTACCACTAGGTGGGACATGGGAGTATGTTTAGCAATGCAGATAATTTCAGAATTCTTTCATGATTTCTACAATGTTGAAACTTTCTCCAGGAGAAACCAGGAAACCTCCTTTTTGGAAGGGTAAATGGATCTGGGGTGCATACTGTGTATAAATTTTGGAAAGTCTCCAAATCAAATTGACCTTTTAAATTTCCATTGCTTATGCACTGTACTGAATGCAGCTGTCTCTTCATAGTGCAAACAAGCCATGTCCACATGCCATGGCACTGAATACCCAAGGACACTAGGAGGTTTAAGCAGAACCTCCCGAACACACTGTGCCAGATCAAGCCGCTGGTTGAGCCTTGACACATAGTAATCCATGCGATCAGCAATGAAGATGATCATCATAATTTACTTAGATATGTCTAATAAGATACACAAAACTTACATTCATTTATAATGAACAAGGGTTTTACAATAACTTAACAAACAAGGGTTACAGAGAAAAAAATTGAATCAAAAGGCTATTCTCACAAGAGCTTACAATCTAATGGATGGTGTCCTGCAGACCCTATTAAGTCCATTATCATGTTCTGTAGCTGTTGCTGGATCCTGACAAGGCTGGTGCTACCTGGTGAGGCTCAAAGTAGTTCCACCACATGTCCATCAGAACAATGGGTCTAGCAGGATGGCCACCCAGTAATCATCCTGGTCTTATGTCATTATCTTTTTCATATAGGCAGCCATGTAGAAGAGGTGCCCGACTAACCAAACCCTGGACAGTACAGCACCCACTGCTCCTCACCTACATACTCCTCATCATGCCTGCAGTTCAAGCCTGACTTTCCTCTCCTCCCCATTTTGTATCTCACCCTCTTCTACAAATGGGATGATGTTGCTCATACACAACTTGTCCTTGGTCGCAAAGTGCATAGCTTGTTGGCGAATTGCTTTAGCAGGTAATCGCGGACAACCCAAAGCTGCTTCACCACATATAGGAAAACATTCAAGTGGGTCATAGATAAGCCGGTGGGTTGGTAGGTGATGTTACCTGATTGGAGCTGGTGGGGGTAAACCACCACAGGACCTTGTCGGTGGTGCTGCCACTGCATCTGTGACAATGTGCTGGCTGTGGGTGACCTTCACTAGTGAGTGCAGAGCCTACATTCCTTCACCAGCACATCATGTTACCCTGGGCTGCTCTTCAGCAATCGTTGCACCACCAGGTTGACCACATATGGGACTCAGGGCACATGGGTCAGATGGCCTAGGTGGAGGAGATTGTGCTTATTGTTACAGACATGCTGGAGCTGGTGGAGGTTAACCCACCACTGGACCTGTGCCTAAAAGATGTCCAATATCTCAGAACTTGTCTCTTCAAGGCAGGGTAGCAGTACAGACTGGCAGGGACTGGGTTGCACTGAAGTGTAGCTGTGGAGATGCTTTATTGGGGGCTCAGCAGTAACTTGCTCTGGGTGTGGTGCAGCGAGGAAGGATAAGGAGGTGGCAGCATAGGAAGCTACTCTCTGGTGTTTCACTTTCAGCCCATGGGCAAAATCACACCTCAAAGCATTACCCCCGGTTACACCCCCCCAACATTTGATTCCATTGGCTGACATGGAAGGAAGTATTACATTGAGCATGTGTCTTTGTTGTTGCCATATTTTTACTCAGATTCTTGAAACAACTGTGTATACGTTTATAACGTATGATGTTACTAATATGGAGCTTATGCTGTAGTAACCTCATGATTATAAACAATGTATTTTAGCACCATTTGTACATCTAGCAAACCATATCCCCCAACTATCCCTTTTTTTGGAGGGACAGTCCCTCTTGAAAGCTCAACCTGCAGTCCCTCATTTGTACTGGAACGTCCCATTTTCTCTGCAGAAAAAGAAACAAAGCCTCTAACTTAATTGGCATTTGGCAGAGAGCCCAGAACTGCCAGGAGGTTCAGATAAGATACCTTGTAACCATTTCGAGATAAGCAAATAAGTAATTGTAACAATATAAGATAACAGGTCCCTTGGGAAAAGTTAGACTCACAGCTTAGAGGGCAATTCACCTTCATTAGCAAAACTGTAATAACATTAAAAAAAAATCACAGAAATATGATCAAACTTTCATATCCTGACAGGTTTTGTAACATGAACATGATAATTAGGGGGTGTGGCCACAAAAACTTTTTTGTCCCTCTTTTTTATTTCCAAAATGTTGGGAGGTATGAGCAAACTGTTTGCACTTCATGTGTACATCTCTGCTATGTCTCTAGACCTAGCAATCCATTCCCAATACATGGGCACTGAAATTGTCACATCTGCGACTTTCAGGCCCAGACTGGCAATCTGTGGGTTCTGGCAAATGCCAGAGGGGCTGCTATAAGGTGCCATAGAAAGTCAGTATTTAGTGGGCTGGTGGGGGGCTCATTGGGCCTCTGTGTACCTGAAATGCCAGGGCCTATTTTAATTCTCAGTCCAGACTTGGCTGCTACATCATAACTGCTGTATGTGTATAACAATAACTGAAGCGGCAGATGGCAACAGAGTGGGACAGTCACTGGATTTTCTCCAGCCTGCGGTGTCTGTCTGAAGAAACATTTTTATCCAAATAATCCAAAATGATTTCCTCTTTCTCTGGAATAATAAAACAGTACCTTGAACTTGATGCAAACAAAGATATAATTAATCCGTATTGGAGGCAAAACCAGCCTATTTGCTTATTTTAAAGTTTAAATGATTTTCTAGTAGATTTAATGTGTGAAGATCCAAATTAAGGAGAGATCTGTTATCCGGTCCCGAGAATTCTGGATAACAGATCCCATACCTGTACTGCTATATTGTAATATACATATGTACATCCCTTTAGATATTGCAGTATAAAGAGAATAAGTCATTTCTATGTAACGCATAAGCTTGTTTTACTGGTGCCCGCTTATTGTTTTGTACGTAATGTACATATTAGAAGTTCTGTACACATTAAACAAACTGTACACATAGCTAGACAGTTTGTATGGCATGCTTGGACTCATTACAGGTATTGCACATAATAAGGACTTATTAACTACTATAGTATTTTCAGTAGGCACAGTTTACATTTGGCTGCTGTCCTATTACTCTTAGTTCTCTTGTGTTCTCTTTGGCACTCATCCCAGGACATGTAGGGGAGTGTCTCTTCCTAGCGAGAGCGTTCTGTACCTTGTACCTGCCTGTCTGTTTCATTTACTGTACAATGCTCACGTTATGTAATTATGTTTATAAGCATGCTGGAGGAAATACCAACTGAGAACAGAACATCTGGGAAGGAGGAGCTGCAGTACAGTAAGTTCTAATAACCACCCAATGTACTACAGGCTGCCAAAATTAATAGAAAGCAAGAAAATGCCACATATCATGCTGAATTAGCACAGGCTTTAAAATATTTTGTACTTTTTATTCTATTAATAGTTTAAAAATCATCTAATACAAGTATTAGATCTATTATCCTGAACTCTTTTGACTTTTGATTTTCTGGATAAGGGGTCTTTCTGTTATTTGGATCAGCAGAGCTTAAAGGGGTTCTTCACTTTTAAATTAGCTTTTAATATGATTCAGAGAGTGATATTCTAAGACAATTAGCAATTGTTTTTTAGCTCTATGGTTTGCAATTTCAGTAGTCTGGTTGCTAGAGTGAATTGATTTGAATAAGAAACTGGGACATGAATAGGAGAGGGCTTGAATAGAAATATGTGTAATAGAAGGTAGCAATAAATGTACAGCCTTACAGAGCATTTGTTATTTAGATGGGGTCAGTGACCCCTATTTGAAATTTGAAAAGAGTAAGAAGGCAAATAATTCAAAAACTATAAAAAAGAAAAAAAAATGAAGACCAGTTAACCATTCTATAACATACTAAAAGTCAATGTAAAGCTGAACCACGCATTTGTCTACAAATAATAATTACATTTATTAAATCCAAAAGAATTGTTTTGTCACCAATATGAATCAGTGCAGTGTATTTATGATCAAATAATAGGTCCTGTTTTATTATTACAGTGAAAAGGAAATCACTTGCGTTTAAATATTTTATTAAAATGGAGTATATGGCAAATTGGCTTCCGATGATCTGGAGCTTCCTGGATAATGGGTTTTCTCACAAGTCAGGGTTTTTTAAGATGAAACAATAAAGCTTCAAGTTTTTAAAAATGGTCAGTTCCTCTGACTTTACGTGAGGACGCTCTCCAAACATTTTGTATTCCTTATAAGATTTTACCGCGGCCAGAGCGGTTCTGGGAGGCGCTTCTCCACTTGAAGCAACATTGATCGTTTCTCCAGTGCCGAGCTCGATAATCCTCTACATGTGTTTGTGAGTTCCCAAACTATGGGCCGATGGCCGGACGTGGCTCCCGCGTCAAGAGCCGGATTCGCCAGGTCCCCCTTGAACTTCCGAAGTAGGAGCCGAGTTGCGCTAAAGTAGGAGCAGAACCATGCCAAACACCATTTTTTTTTTTAAAACCTTTTTTTGCACTACAAATAAGATATGTGCAGTGTGCATGGAAATTTGTTAAAAGTCTAAAATAGAATAATGTTAGAAATGCTGTATTTTGAACACTAAATTTAAACATGAACTTACCAGAAGCCTAATAAGACAAATGATTTATGCTTTCAAAGTAAGTGCAGGGGGCTGTCATCTTGTAACTTTGTTAAACATCTCTGCAATATCAAGACTACGCACATGCTCAGTGTGGTCTGAGCTTCAGTAGGGAGGTTAAGCTGAGGGATTGTCTTAAATGATCAAAACAGCATAAATCAAATAATATCTGCCATAGAATCCAATACAACAAGACTGATGAATAATCAGAATATACAGACTGCACTGGGTCTGTGGATACAAATCTCTACAGGGAAACAAACAGAGATGTTCAAGTTCTGGGAAGTTGGGGGGGGGCTCCCCCATGCGATTTGAAAGTATGATTGTTTCCCTGCAGAGCCATTAGGGACCATTTGAAGATTACGAACTGTAGCCGTCAGAGCAAGTAAAATGAAGGGGGGCTTTCACTGCATAAAGTGAGGTTTATTATAAAAACGTTTTTAGTATATTGGAAATAGGTTTCTTTTTCATTAAAGAAAGTAAAAATGGGATTTGATTTTTTTTTGTCTTTGAATCGCCTTTAAGGCCCCCTTTTATAAGGGATCCCATTCCTGTACATCGATAAAAGGCAACAATTATTTCGATACAATGAAAAATGTTAGGAAACAAAAACAGTTGGTTATGGTTTGTAAAGTTAAGTCTGTATGTCTGTCATTCTTATTCTAGTTTCTCTGTGCATCAGCTTCCCCCATCTCGTCCTTTTGTGGCCGCACTTATTTGCAAATGCTCACTTCTTGCACCCTCATTTTTTTACATCCAACTTCTTCCCATTATCTCATTTCCCCCTCCACCCCACCTTTCTCTTCTGTCAGTGGTTCGTCCTCTTTAGCTCCCCCCTTCTTAGGGGTTTAATCCGCAGCACATGGCTGTGCAAGTGTTATTAGTACGTCATCCCAGGCAGATCACATACAAAGACACGCTGCAGAGTCTGGGAGGGAGAGCAGAGTGACTGATTCTCAGATAGATAAAAAGATAGATGTTTACAATAACGGTGTGCATGCATGTCTACTGATTTATATGAATCTCAATAGAGGACATAAATTACAATACATAAATAAATACATACACTCCTACATAGGGACCACTCTACAAAACTGTATTATGCTACTACAGGTTATTCCTATAAAGAAGAAGAGTAAAAAGTACACCATTATCTGCACAAATTAATACATGTAAGTACAGTACTGAATGAAAAATGATGGAATTTACGAGACTGCCAGGCAATGCAGAGAAGAATAAGGAGATTTAGGAAGATTTGGCGTAAGGGAATTAGAAGTTTAGATGGTAAAAATAAACATACACTACACAAACAATAAAAACTGGGTAATGGGCTGGAAAAGAACAAGTCTGCCAGCCTAGTAGACTGATAGAGTCAAATAACAGGGTGAATTAAAAAAGGGGAGGGAAGGTAGGAGGAGATAAAATAGGAGAAGGGAGGTGTAAGCAGTTGGATGAGCGAATTCACATGCACAAGGAACAACGAACAAGACGCACAGAGACACACGCTGAAGGTAAGATTAATGTTGAATTAAGAGGTTGTTTGTAGAAGTATGCGTGTGTCTATTTATATATATATATATATTGTATATGTATATTATATATATATTGTATAAATATATATATATATATATGAATAGATAGATACTAAGCAGTATGCACTCAGTCAGATTGCTCCTTTGATCATTAGTTTATCAATGCAGTATTTTCATTAAGTCTTGAAAGCTGAAAAGAGAAAATGGAAAGAAATTGCTACTGTGCAAATCTTCACACCATGGGATTTGTTTAGCCCTGTTTTGCCTGCCAATGACACTGCACATGTGTAGTATGCTCTGGGCTGCTGTTGAGACGCTCAGCTTAGGGATCATCAGAAATACAATACTTGAATACTTAATTGAACCGGGAATGTTTTCTTGTATAAATACTGTATATGGAAAGTCTGTTACTTAATTCAGGTTAGTGGGGTCATTCAAGAGCGTGTATTGTGAATCAGCATAAAAGATGGAGTGTTACTAAGTGAATCTGTATATCTTGACTGGTAAAGGGCTCTGGTGGCCTCGAGCTGGTGCAGAAGCCAAAATCTTTGTGGACTTTAGTTCTCCCTAGAATAATTACATGTATTGAGAGAACCTTCAGTCCATGCTGTGGGCACAGTAGTATGCAAAGTCTGGTACTGCTTATTAATGCAGTATGGGAAGACTGTAGAGGTCAGCTTTAGCTGCATGCCAGGTAGCATATAAAAGGTGGCTGTCCAAAGTATTTCTCCCACTTTTGCTTATGTAACCCCAGGGTCCCCAGCAGTCCGAATCTGATTGTGGGACTTATACATCAGCAATTGGTGTGCCCAGCTTGTAGACCCATGTTAGCATTGCATACTCATCTCTACATGCATAAAAAATGTCAGACAACGGTCTTGGGCAAGGGGAACACAGCTCATGCCCTGGTAGCCCTGTGTTTCTATGCTGTTCTTAATGTTTCCATACACACACAAAAACGTGGAGTGATCATGTTAGAAACACGATGAGTCAGAGAGGGGTGGAGAGAAAGGAGGAGATGGAACAACAATGAGGAGGTGGCAAGCCATGAGGGAGAATCAGAGAATAAGACAAAACATGGGAGAGGGCAGTGGAGGGGAGTGAAAGAAGTGCATCGGAAGAATAGAATGAATGTATGGATATACACAGGAGAAGGACATAACTGCAAGGAAGGATGCATAGTGTGACAAGGGGATGGGTAGACAAGGTGAGTAGATGGGAAGTTAAAAGAGAGATAGGTTGGCATAATAATCCTTTAGATTGTAAGCTCTTCCGAGTATCCTATTCTTACTCTGTAAACCCTTGTTCATTAAATATTTGTAAATGCTAAATTTGCTGGTACTATTTAAATAAATGATGAGGATAATAGAAGATAGGTGGGAAAAACTGGTAGATGGACAGCTGGACAGACAGAGAGAAGGCCAAGTGGATATATGGAAGTAACTATAGAAAGAAAAGGAGAAGAATGATGTAGATATACAATAGATATGCAATGTCAGACTGGCCCACCTGGGTACAAGAAAAACTCCCGGCAGGTAAAGGTGTCAGTGAGCCCTTCTAACCATTTTGTCCCATTCTTAATTTCACTGCAATAACACAAAATAAAGGATTTGAGTGAAAAGAGTGGGTTTGGAGAGTGGCTTGAATGTCAAATGGTTTCTGGTGGGCTCTTGATACCCCTGTCTGACTCTGTAGATATGAACTATTTGATAAACACACATACATGTGGAAGAACGAGTCCAAACTAAAAGCAGAGGCATGTGAAGAACAGAAGGATAGTACAGTTTGTACTGTGCTAACCACTCCCTCTGTACAGTACTATGTGTCACCCAAATGTTCTAGGGAAACTACTCCAAGTACAGTACAGAAGGTGTGTACAGTGTACTGTACGGAAATAGAAAGGGAGGCGCGAGTCAGAGACATTGTGTACAGTACATGGTACAATCATGTTCTAATCATGGAGGTAGCGGAGTAATTAAAAAAGGGGAAGGAAAGACAAGGAAGAAATTAAATAGAATAACTGTGGCAATTCAAAAAATTTTCAATTTACAGAATTAAGTATTTACTTCAGTTAGTAGTAGTTTAGACTAGAGATCTGCAACCTGTGCAATTGATAAATGAAAGTACCCAGCATTCCAGCACACTGATAGGAGTGGAGATAGGACAGGAGACTGTGCAGCAAGTAACCTTTGAGGGGGGATGATTTTAAGCGATGATCTTCTGCTCCGCCAACCCTTTACCTGTCTTGCACTGCTGAGAGTTTTAAGCGGCAAGAAGTAGACTGGCTCACGTTTCACTGTTTGGTCACTGCAAACATGTGGGCTGTGAGATTCTTAGCTCCCTGTATTTATTTTCCTCTAACTTAAACTGTGCCCTGTATTGGCTTTTTTTCTTTATGTCATGTTGGAAGATCACAGTTTTACCAGTTTAACTCTTAACTTTTTGAATTTGAGGTTATAAACTCAGGCCAAATGTCAACTCCAAAACAACTTACAAGAACGTCAAACTGTCATAAATTTGCCGGGCAGGTTTGACTGAATCTTACATGGAGTATCAAATTCATAAAAGTGACTGTATTTCTAAAGTAACATCAAATGGATGCCAATGCAATTCTCTGGTTTTCCTCCACTTTTCTGGATTTCTACTAATATGTTGAGCAGATCACACCTATTAATATTGGTTGAGCAAGTGATGAATGCTAGTAGACAATACTGTGCTGAACCACAGCAATTCACACTGTTTTCTCTCTTTACGAACAGGTTCACCAGAAATTGTCAATTTCAAACATGAAATCTACACCATCTGAGAAAAGTCCCCCAAATCCACAAAAAAATGAGACTGATAGCCAGCCCAATAAGCAGGCCCAGACACGAGTTGACAGTGAGAAGGATTCTGGGTACTCAGGTAACAAACTATCCAGCATCCATCTTCTCTTTTATCCCTGTCTTCTGATAGCAGAGCTTACTTCTACAAAACTTGTTATTCAATACAATCTTATTTTTTTTCTCCATTTACCTGCTATAGTTTCCCATTTCCTTGCAAACATAGATTGTGTTTAATAAGCAGGGTTATGGTCTACATTGTTGTTTTGGAATAATTAACTACACTTGTAAACTAACACTAATTGGTTTAGTCCAACCCACTGCTTGAATCTCAGACTACATAGTAACTAGCACAAAATAAAATTGCACACAGTTGCCCACCGTGACATCAGTTCTCTGCTTTCATTTTATTGCAGCAGACTAATTGTCAGTTGACTTGCATTTCCAGGCTGCTCTAGACCCCAATACAGTGCAGTTTCCCTCCCCCCCCAGTACATCAGGTTTTGCTAATCCTTGAAACTCATTTGCATGTTTCATTAAAAATGAATTAATGCATTATTAATTAATGCAATCTGTCCTGGATACCATGCAACTGTGGCGCATATCTTAACTCATAACTGGGCTCGAAACAAGTATATGTATTAGGATGTAGAGAAACAGAGTTGCCAGATTACCTCTTCTGAATAAATGAAAGATAACTGGTTAATTCAGCGGACAGTGAAGTCTGCAGCATCAGAAATAATGAGTATTTGGCCATCCAGCATGAGTAATATGCTCTTATACATGTTTTCTCTTTGATGCCAATCCACAGACAGCAGCTCAGAAAGCTTCGGCTCTGAAGAGACAAAGAGTACCACAGCAATTATAAAAGCCTCCGAGATCTCAAAAGTGACTGCACCGGCCCAGACAGCATATACTCCCATCTACATAGTGCAGAATATTGTATTGAAACAGGTGAGAAATAAAATATTGGAGGCATGGCAAACAAGATGTTGTTTAAAGAATTTAGTACAGAGAAACTATGCTAACTGCTAACATACTTTTATTCCATTTTCTCAAATTGCAGCCAAGACTCCTTATTCTGCAGACCCCCATCCGACGTCACCGCAAACGCCCAAAGCATTCTTCTTATCTTCCAATTCTTCAGTCTTATCCTCGGATTGCACCCAAGGTTGCACTTCCTCCAACACCAATCAGTCCCCCATCTTACACGCCTCATACTTCCACAAACAACCAACATTCATTATCGCTACTTGAGATTTCCCTGCGATCCCTTGCTCTTCTGCGCAGGAACCGGGAGACTCATCGCTCTCTCAAGCAGCTACGAGCACATACCAGACTGTACGACCTTGCAGTACGAGGTGAAGAGGGTGGGTGGGAGCGGCTGTGCAGAGCAATGGATAGGAGTGGGGGTTACAAGAAATACTTAACATCAAGCACAACCATGACATCACCAGAAGAACTGACAATTAACAACCATGGTGGAACATTAAGAGACAAAGCTCTTATGCCCCTGCAGAACAATGCAACTGCTTCAGACAAGCCTATTGTATCAGGACCAGCAATATCTCAAGCGACTGAAAGGGACTTACAAACCAATTATTCATTATCACAAATGTTAGTGGAGTAACTAGATGTTACACCTATGCATAGCATTATATATTTAAGTAATGTTTACTTTTTTTATCTTCAATATATCAAGGCAATACATGGGGCTGAGCCTCTAGTAGCAAAGTGTACGTACATTAAGTATTTTAGAGAAAATAAAACTATATTTTGACAATAACTGAAGATGAACTGTTGATAAAATATCACAGACACGACCACCCAGAAGATCTGATGCACTACATGAATTAAATTGAAGATGTATGATTTCTGTGTTTACCTCCCAAACACAACACCTCTAGTTAAATGCAAGTATTGGTCCAACACCAAAAAAAAAAAAAAAACTGTTCTGTTGACACTTGATATTCCAGTTTAAAATGTAATTAAGCCCCTTTCCTTTCTATACCTACCACAGTTTGGGAGTCAACAAAGATACCAAAAACTCATGAGGGTTTGTGTAGCAGATTTAATAATGCCACCTTGTGGCCACAAGAGATATTACAGAAAGTAGAGACATAATGCAGATTTTGTAGTCCATACATTCCCTATATTGCAGTCCTAACCATTAACATTTTCCTCCACCCGCTTTCGTTTTTTCTTCTTCTTCTTTGTATGAACAATGGCTTCCTCTCCCTTCCTCTTATTACTTGGGTTAACTGATCCAAAAGGGCAGAATCTTAATTTTAACCCTTCAGGAACAGTTCGAGGCGTCCTGTCTGGAATAGGGTGTATGGCTGAAGAATCTCCATGGGCATCTGCTATGGTGAGGACACCTTGAAATAGGGGAGCACACACAAGTCTGTCTCCAGATGTTTCGCCCTGTGGCAAGAGGGCACGGCAGGGCATATCTGTGCATGGAGCAGCTGCAACATTGTACAGTTTCCGAACACCATCGACTT
>CM044445.1:54091824-54101975 GCA_024363595.1 Xenopus borealis
GTCGCACTCGCAGGTCTTATGAAGATATAAAAGAGTTTTATTAAGGCAAGACTAACGTTTTTCAGCCTTTCTCAAAGTGACCCAGAAGACAAAAACACCGGTTTTAAAACACACAGTGGCGGGAAAACAGATGACTTGGTGACGTGTAGTTTACATCAGTGTATAAACTGGTGAACAAATAAAGAAGGAATATTCAAGATAGAGCTATACCGCTGAAAGAAAAATGCAGAAACTAAAAAAATGATATAATACAGCTCGAAAACCTTACTCAAAATATAACAAAAATCAAAAATAAGAGGTGTAGCATAAGAAACATACTTCTATAAATAATTCATTATTAAGCGTATCGTTAGTTCAGGCCGTGACCACGTTCTGTTTATATCCGAATGTTCATTTGCGCTGGAAATAAAGAATCATAGAGGAAACATACTACTTAACAATGTATCAAGGTATAAGTTACGGAAACAGTTACCAGTGGTGGATACATCGGGTAGAGGGAACCCTTTTTATGAACTTTGTGTTGAAACATTGTCCAACTCCTACGAGCCATACAGGCAGGTTTAGTCCTCATTTTATAGAAAAATGAACTTACAGGGAAAAGTCAAGCTTTCCGGTATTTATGAGCGAAGGAAGTGGTCATTTTGCTGAGGGTTTGTAACCACGGGGTAGTATGTAGTACAAGGAGTCTCTCAAGCTTTCCTAGGATTGAAACACAGAGTATTGTGTACGGTGTCACTCAAGCTTATCTAGAGGGGAAGCGAAGCGTCTGCTCGAGAGGTAGTCGTAGCGACATGTGTGGATGTCACATCTTCCTTTAGGATAGCGCATAGGTATGGATCACGAAACTTGGAGCCTACCAGCAAAACAGGTAGAGAATTACGTACATCACTGGAAGTAATTGTTACTATAGTGGTTGCAATATCCAAGAGCTGTTATGTAGATAGAGTATATGTGCAATGCACATGAATCGCGCTATGAGTATTTATTACATGAGTGGTGTATATGAGACCATCTCATTGAGTCCATGTGGGCTCAGTGTATTTAGTCTGTAGATCCATTGTAGTTCTAACTGTAGCAGAAGTTTATCCCGATTTCCCCCCTCTGGTGGGAGGTGGTACATGATCAATTACCGTGCATCTGAGGTTGGCTAATGTATGTTTCGAGGCAAAGAAGTGTGCTGCCACAGGTGCATCAGCTCTTCCTGTGTCCAGAGCTGATCTGATGGAAGAGCGATGGTTGGCCATTCTGTCCCGAAATGTGGTAATGGTTTTCCCCACATAGTATAAGCCACAGGGACACTTGATAAAATAGATTACATATTTTGTTGTGCAACAAAGTCTGTGTGCAATGGCAATATTTTTCCCAGTGTGTGGGTGATTGAAAGTAGAGCCTGAGATTAATGACCGGCACATAATGCAGGAAGGGCACTTATAGCACCCGTTCTTCTGCTGGTTGAGCCATGTCTTGGCTGGTGCAGAGGCATAGCAATGTCTTGGGTCTGTTTTTACGAGTAAATCTCGAAGGTTTTTCCCTCGCTTATATGTTATGCGGGGACTCTGTCTGAAGGCCGGGGGTAACATCTTGTCTCTTTCCAGAACGGACCAATGGTTGTATATAGCTTTAGTAATCGGTTTCTTATCTGGAGAATAGGTGGTCACAAGTGTCAACTGATTATTGTCGCAAGCCGGCTTGGTGCAATCTGAGTATAATAAGTCATCCTGAGTATATTGGAAAGCTTTATCTCTCATGGTGATTAGTTCATGTGTTTTGTAGCCTCTTTGCTGTAATCTCTCAATAAGTTCATCGATTTGAGAATATAGAATGGAGCGTTCAGAATTGTTCCTTATCAATCGTATCATTTGTGAATAAGGAACACTCTTCATTACATGTGGTGGATGGCACGAAGAGTGGTGTAAGAGTGTATTTCTATCCATGTCTTTCCGGAAGATGGTTGTGGTAAGCCCTGTGTTATGGATATGTCCGAAAAAGTGATGTCTGTGTTATGGATATGTGCTGTAAAGCATATTGTGGACAGTAAGGAATTTAGATCATCCACCATTGATCAAAACTGTTCTGTGGTACCTGACCATAAAATGAACAGGTCATCGATAAATAGCGAAAAAGCTTATAAATATGTTTGCCATATCGTGTCAGGATATACGTCTGTTCATAGTGAGCCATGTACAGATTGGCAAAAGCTGGAGCCACATTAGAGCCCATACTGGTTCCACTTATTTGTAGAAATTTGAAAGTTCGAACTTAAAGTGATACTGACACTAATAAATGAATTTTAACATATGAATGTACATTAATTGTTACCTATAGGTCATGCTGATCATTTTTTTGCTGAGAGTTTTGTTTTTGTATATAACGGTTAGCTGAAATTTCTAAGCCTGACTCTCTGACACTCTGACTTTGCCAACCTAACAGTCCCATCTCAGTCTGTTAGTTACAGTTTGTAATGATAACAGATGCCGGGTGCACAAATATGGCAGCCCCCTCATACAGTAACATGGGGGATCAGACAGGTAATGGAAAAGCATCATGCAAATACCTTATGGCAAAGTTACAAGTAGCTTTCAAAGCCAATATTATAATAGATGTAAAAAAGAGTTTAATTTCTGGTGTCAGAATCTCTTTAAAGTAATTCAATGTTAAGCATAGTTGAAGTAATTGCACAAGAAATTCAGTGGGGGGTCTTCCAGTACTGGGATTGCAGCTTAATGTGTCTCTGACCACCTCAATTCCTTCTTCTGTTGGGATCACTGTATAAAGTGAGGAAACATCCATCGTTGCAAGTTTGGTGGTTATGGGCAGTGGATTCACTTCATGTAGTTTCATCAGAAAATCACTGGTGTCCCTGATGTATGTGGGCATATTCTGCACCAAGGGTTGTAGAAAGTAATCTACATATATGGCAATTGGTTGTAATAGAGAATCTCTCGCACTCACTATGGGTCGTCCAGGTGGAAAAGACAGCCCCTTGTGTATTTTTGGAAGGGTGTACAGAATAGGAGAGATGGGAAAATCCTGTGTGAGAAAGTGGCAGGTGTCATCTATCACAAAGCCCATAGTGTGGCCCATTTGAATAACTGTTTCTACTTGTCTCTTAAACTCCTGTGTGGGATCGTTGGGTAATTGGACATATACTTGTATATAATTTGTACCCTAGAAACCAGATTGCTGACACTGCAAACTAGAGAGCTGCTGAATAAAAAGCTAAATAACTATAAAACCACAAACAATAAAAAATGAAAACCAATTGCAAATTGTCTCAGAATATCACTCTCTACATTATACTAAAAGTTAACTCAAAGGTGAACAACCCCTTTAATATAAGTTATATTACTGTCTATATCAGGCTTGCAAAAAGAGGCTGGACTTTTTGGGTTAAATAATGAGGGGGCCAGTGTCAGGCCTGAACTGGCAATCTGTAGATTCTGCCAAATGCCAGAGGGGCTGCTGTAAAATACCACAGACAGTCACTATTGATTTAATCTGCGACTGTTTGGGCCTCTGTGTGCTTGAAATGCCAGGGGGCCTATTCTGAATCTCGTCTGAACCTGCCCACTATGTCATTCTTCTCTAACATGCATGTAAAGTAGTTCTCATGTTGGTCAGACACTCTGTCTGAGTAGAACTATACACAGCTATAATAAACCATGGGAGCTGCATGATTGCTCTACAATTTTTGGATTCAGCCGAACATACCTCCCAGCTGTCCCATTTTGAGAGGGACATTCTCTTTTTTAACCTTTCAACTTGCAGTCCCTCATTTGTACTGAAAAGTCCCGTTTTTCTCTGCACTGAACAGCCAGAAAAAGAAACAAAGTTTGTAACTTAATTTGCTGTTGGCAGAGAGCCCAGAAAAGCCACAGCAGCAGATAAGATACTTTTGTAATAATTTCGAGATTAGCAAATAAGTAATTGTAACAATATAAGATAACAGGTCCTTTGGAAAATGTTAAGCTGGCCATAGACGTAAAGATTTTTTAAAGATCCAATGGTTATCATGAGACCATGATTGTCATAAAACAATCGTTTAAATGTCTGATGTGCCCATCAACTAAAAAGACCAATTCAGGTGATATTGCCAGCAAAACTGAAGGGTCGCTGCCTGCTTTGCCCTGCAAACATAGCTAGATCGCATGGGGACCGATAAAGATTTTCTAACCTGGCCGATCAATTTTCAGACCGATGTACGATCGTTGGTATCCCACTAACCGCACGATAATTTGACAGATTGGTCGGACTTCCCTAAGATCGGTCGTTCAGCAGAGAAAGATCTTTGCGTGTATGGGAAGCTTTCGATTCACATCTTAAAGGGCAATTCACCTTTATTAGCAAAGCTCTAATAACTGAAAAAAACCTCAGAAATATATATATTTGTAAAATGCTGAACGCTACAACTTTTTTGTCCCTCTTTTTATTTCCAAAACATTGGGAGGTATGTGAACCCCTTCACGAAAGATACTGGGAAGGGGAAAACATTTTTTACTTCTTTGTTTTTCACACGATTTCCCTCATTGCCCCTAATTTGCATATGCAAATTCAGATTCAGTTCGGCCGGGCCGAATCCCGAACCAAATCGCGGATTTGGTGCATCCCTATTAAATATTTACCACAAAAGAAAGAAAACTGCAGTATGTGATGCAAATAAACCATTATCATTAGCTATAATTGTTTACCAATCACCTTCCTCACTAGTTGGGGTGGATAGTGAGTTATATTGTTACTTTGAATGGAAAAGAAAAACATCTGCATAGGAATGGACCTAGACGCATATTTCACACTATGGATCATAGATCTTTATTTTGGCTGTTGGTGGTTACTTTTTCTTATAAACTATACAATAAACACATATAAGGACCAAGATCAGAGAAGCTACACACAGTATAGTGAGTATTTAGGTGGGCAATCACACAAACATATTTCAAAATGGATTATTGTGAGTACCTCCAAGAAAAATAGTAAAGCAATGAGTAAAAAAATTTGAAAAATGTATTTAGGACATGGTAAACAAACCTGACGCGTTTCGTGTCTGTGGGGGCACTTACTCAACCTATTGCTCTACTATTTTTCTTGGAGGCATAATGCATTTTGAAATATGTTTCTGTTTGTGCCTTGGGACTGAGGTGAACTGTGAGTGTGCCTCCTGTATGTTCTTCACTTAAAACAATTTTTTGATTTTTCCCATCTTAATTTTTGGTAGTACCATGTATATATATTTTTCTTTAAAGAACTTTGTTGCACCGAACTAATAGACATATATTCTTTATTCCGTGCAGTCACCAAAAACTTTATAAGAATTTTTTTTACTCATATGGGCTACCATTGCCTTGCTGAAAATGTGCTTTATTACTTGTAGCCTATCACTAGCATGTTGCAGTTAGGTGTTTAGTCACAGGAGGGCAGCAGTGATAGGTAGGAAAAAGAGGTTTGCATGTTTTTTTCACAGATAAGCCCTTAGGTGAGCTTAAATAATTAGGTTTCAGCTAGGAACCTTAGGTATACCACCTGCCAATCACTTTCCTCTTTCCATTTGCCCTCTCTTTTCAGATGTCATGCTTTCTTCTCTGCTCTCCACCTCTTCATTTTTGGATGACATGTTTCCCCAACTGAGGCCTTATTACCCTCTTCCAAACAAGTGTACCACTTTCTCTCACATGACATATTTTAGATATGCTTCTCTTTGTTCTTCTATACCAGGGGTCCCCAACTCCCCCTTTTTTTTTAAACCATGAGCCACATTCAAATGTAAAATAAGTTTCCTAAGTTTTCCTGTGTTGCCAAATATGGGCTTTGATTAGCTAATTGGTAGTCCTATGTGGGCTTGCAGCCTACAGGAGCCTCTGTTTGGCAATACACACGGTTTGTATGCAACTATAGCTTAACTTCAAGCCAAGAACTCAAAAACAAGCACCTGCTTTAAAGCGATTCGGCATGTTCCTATAAAAATCATAGGAACGTGCCAGCATGAAGAAAATGCTGCAGGGAATATTTCCCCCGCAGAGCCCCACCCACCCACAAGGTTGCCCCCAGCCCTGCGCTCATTTCTGAGCCGAATCGCTCACACAGCTAACTGCACTTCTGGGTTGCTTCACTGACACAGGGCTGGGGCAGAGCAATCCTTCCATAGGCTGAAGTCCTGTTTTGATTCATAATCAGCCTATGGAAGGATCGCGCTGCCCTCCAGCCCTGCGTCAGTGAAGCAAGCGGAAGATGTATGAAATGGTTGAGGAGATCTTTTAGGAGGATCAGGTTACTGCGGGTTTGCGCGGGGCTTTAAAGGGCAAGGAAAGGCAAAGAAATAAAATCCAATTTTTACTTTCTTTAATGAAAAAGAAATCTATCTCCAATATACTTTAATTTAAAAATGTGTACCATTTTTATAAGAAACCTGACTGTATGCAGTGAAATTCTCCCTTCATTTAGTGTTCTGAATAGGAATTGTCAGATGGTCCCTAACTTCTGGCAGGGAAACAATCATACTTATGAACAGCAGGGGGAGCCCCTGCCTTCCTTACCAGCCATGCAGAACTCAAACAGCTTTGATCATTTATGACGATCCCTAAGCAGCACAGACCATACTGAGCATGTGCAGTGCCAGTGTCAGGCAAAGATATTTAACAAAGTTACAAGATGGCAACCCCCGTGGCCAACTTTGAAAGCATAAATCATTTGTTTGATTAGGCATCTGGTGCAGTAAGTACATGTTTAGTGTACAAAATACAGCATTTCTAGCCTTATTCTGTTTTACACTTTCCTTGCCTTTTAAGAGGAAATATTTATTGTGCAGCATTTACTTCATACTGACACGTTCCTATGATTTTTATAGGAACGTGTCAGTGTCACTTTAAGGCCATTGAAAGCAACATCCAAGGGGTTGGAGAGCAACATGTTGCTTATGAGCCATGGGTTGGGTGTTTACTATTCGACACCCCACTCTCAATCTCTTTTCTTCTGTACCTCATCATCCCTTTTCCACTATTGTCTGTTCCTCTCTGCCACCTATTTTTCTGTCCATAAAGCTTCTGCCTTCTTTACCTGCATAGCCACCTTAGGAGCAGTAATGTAACTAGCACTGCCTGGGTCCCCTTTCACTCATGCATTTCCTCTCCCCCAGAAACGTGCACTGAAAAATTTTTGCAAAGCGGTTTCTGGCACTCCCCAACTGGATGTGGGACATCCCCTGCACCCTGCACCACTGCTCAGGAACAGAACAACCACCAGGGAGCTTACTGATAGTAGTCATATATATTACTGGGAGTAGACATATGACTTGGGGCAGCTGGGACATTGACAAAATATCTAGCCCCATGTCAGATTTCAAAATTAAATGTTAAAAAATCTGTTTGCTCTTTCGAGAAATGGATTTCAATGCAGAATTCTTCTGGAACAGCACTATTAATTGATACATTTTGAAAAAATGTTTTTCCCATGACAGGATCCCTTTAAGGCTGTCTCATCTAATAAGCTATGTGGGCAATAATGACATGTACAAGGCTCTAGATTGCTAAGTAGTGATGTGAAATTTACACATAAGAGCTATCATTTCTATACTTTTGTGGAATTCTGGTAAAATGATGGTAACACATTTATGACAGTACCAATATTACTTTCTGCTATAATTCCTATGCTAAAAAAACATCTGTTCCAAATAAGGTCCTGTAAATCAGAGGCATAACTAGATGTTACTGGGCTCTGTGGCAATTAATTTTAGGACCCCCAATATATCCAGAGGTTGCCCTGTTTTACCAAATGCTGTAAATCATATGCTTATAATTGGTGCTTTGTGATGTAAGTGGTGCTTTAGTTATAATTGGTGCTTAGTGATGTCATTTGTGTCAAATGACATACTGTCATGGATACTGTCATGGGAAAACATGTTTTTTTTTTTTTCAAAACTCATCAGTTAATAGTACTACTCCAGCAGACTTGTGCAATGAAATCCATTACTCAAAACCGCAAATAGATTTTTTTTGTATTCAGTTTTGAAATCTGACATGGGGCTAGACATTTTACCAATTTCCCAGCTGCCCCATGTCATGTGACTTGTGCCAGCCCTTTAGGAGGGAACTGCTTTCTGGCAGGCTGTTGTTTTTCCTTCTCAATGTAACTGAATGGAACCCAGTGGGTTTTTACTATCAAGTGCTGTTCCTAGATCTGCCAGGCAGCTGTTATCTTGTGTTAGGGAGCTGTTATCTGATTACCTTCTCATTGTTCTGTTGTTAGGCTGTTGGGGGGGGGGGTGATATCACTCCAACTTGCAGTACAGCAGTACAGAAAAAAAATGTTTTCCCATTACAGTATTCTTTTAAATATTATAACATATGTATTATTAACATGTATTTCTATAGCGCCAACTTGTTTCGTAGCGCTGCCCCCCTGAAATACAATATATATAATATGATATAATAAATAGGATATAAAAAGTCACCATTAGCTTAGGATATGTGGTCCTGCTAGTAAACAACACTGGTCATACCTGCATGTTTTTCTAAAATGCAGCAATGTGTGTTCTTAGAGGTTACTGTGGCTTTATGTAGCAAATGTAGTGTGAAGTAGTGATTGCTTTAATCTAATAGAGAAGAGATTTGGTCTTACAGAAAGGAATGGCATGCACTACTCTGAGAGGAGACAAAGTGACTAATATAGTACATATTGCACTGAGAAGAAATTAAACAGGTTTGCAGCCCATATTACATGATATCATAAAATTAGGTCAGTATTGGATGTGAAATTTCTCTTCCTTGTGATGAAAGAAGCAATGTTGATATGATTAGTCTTCAAAATATCTATATGTTACAACATTTACTGATAAAATGATTGCACAAACACTATATGCATTTGTGGGTTTTGATTCTCATTATCATGTAGCTGCTACAATTTGCACAGTATATTTGCCTCTAAACTGGAATGTCAATTGAGCATCAAATAAAAAACTTTCAACAAAGATTTTTTTAGACAGATCTACACACACTGGTGCATTGGTAGCTTATATGTTCCTAAAACTACCCCTGGAGTTTCATATTCTTACCCATGGTCTTCTCACCATGAAATATTCTTAAGGGGTATTCTCTGCTTCAGACATTTAAGTACAGGCCCCTGTCTCTGCCAGTACATTTCCTATTGCTTTATAAAGACAGTTAGAATTTTAAACATATAGGCAGGGCCGCCATTAGAAATCATGGGGCCCCGTACAACAACATTTTCTGGGCCCACCTGCCCTGGCATCCAAGCCCCACCCATGATCCCGCCTACTCCACATCACAGTTAAAAAGACCACACATACATCAGCACTAAAAAATAACCCTCCACACATATTGATGGTCAGGGCCCCTTTATAAGTTAAAAAAAACATTGGTGCCAGGGCCCCCCTTACAAGTTAAAAAAAAAATTGGGGCGCTAAAAATGTATTTTTAAAAAAACATTGGTGCCAGGGCCCCTCTTACAAGTTAAAAAAAATTTGGTGCCCCAAAAATAATAAAAAAAAAAAACATAAATAAACCATTGGGGCCCAGGGGATTAAAAGAAACCCACATTGGTGTCAGTAGAATTGAACGTGTGGCTTCAGGACTTCAATCATAGCTGTTTTTGTGACCTTGGTTCTTTTCGCCACTTCAGGGTCAGCTCCTTTCGTGACTTCGGGTCTTTCCGTCGCTTCAGTACTTCGTATGTTCGCCACTTCCGCATTCTGCCTCTTCGGGACTTCGTAAGTGAGGCAAGGTTTCGAGCCTTACCCGGGACACTTGTCCCCCCTGATGCTGGCCCTGCACATAGCAGCAAACACACCTATGTATTGTGGCAAACTGGCAGCTTGCACACTTAACTTTTGTCAATGGTCGGCAGGCAGCATAGGACAAAGGAGCATAAAGACAGGGACACACATGGCTCTTCAAGGTAAACACAGTTTATATTCCAACTTTAAACAGTCAATCATGCACATGGGTGACCATTGTAGTAAATAAACAAAGCATAAAAGTAAAACCTTGCCCACTGGGCACTAACTTCAAACTTTGACGCAGTCCCTGCTTCTCTGGGAGTTCTCTACACAGATCTCCTACCTGCTGAGAGTCACACTCTCCCATTCTAATTAAAGGGGTAGTTCACCTTCAAGTTAACTTTTAGTATATTGTAGAAGGGCCAAT
>CM044445.1:54115364-54139350 GCA_024363595.1 Xenopus borealis
GATGAGGGACAATATTTTGGGTGCTACTGGCTGGCACAGGTACAGATTGGGAGCAATATTACTGACACAGGTACAGGTTAGGGGCTGGCTGGCACACAGTTTGATTCATTAATGTGTTATAAGGTTTCTTTATTTAAGAAAAAGTGAATAGGTGGGAAATGGTCATACAGAACGGGGGTGGGCGCTAAATGTACCCCTTGCCTAGGGTGCCAAACTACCTTGGCCCGGCCCTGCTATGAAGTACTGGATACAGGTCCAGCACCCAGGCCCTTCAATCCTCACTGCAATTTTTATGCCTGATTAGTTCCATTGCAATCTTCTGTCAGACTCGGAGGGGCTGCACCCCCTGTAGTTCAGTCCCTGCAGACAATCACAGTTTTTGTCTGTTGTGGCTATACAGAGCGGAGATCGGCCCAAAAACTTAAAAGCAGGCTGAGAACAGTGGAGCCAACGGGCAATGTGCCCAGGGCCTAAGGATAATGCTACACCAGGTTCATTCTTATCCTGAGAATAAACTCTTGAGACTCAACCCCTACGCTTGAATCAGCCCAACATTGTGACTTCACACACGGCCCGAGTGCAGGCACACAGAACAGCTCTTTGGCATCAAAAATGCATACTCAGGCATTTTGGTGCCAAAATTCACTCTGTGTACCTGCACCCAGTCTGACTCCAGCTGCAGTAACATGGTTAGGCTAATTCAATTGTAGGGGCTGATCTGTGGCCTGCATTTAGCCCCAGCCTGAGAATCAGTCTGTTGTGGCATTGGCTTAATAATGAGCTGCCCAAATGCCTGCTGAACACAATAAGAAACAGTGAGAATTGATAACACCATGGCATCAGGTATATTTATAGAAGTCTTTTCAGATAGCAGCACACTGCTTTAAAATAATTTTGGTGGCCTGCTGCATTAATAATGGAGACACTAAGGTAGAGACACACTATTTGGGGGAGATAAATCTGGCAACAAATCACCTCTTCTTTGGGCATCTAGTTTCCCAGAACTGCCTCCCCGCTGGATAAAATTGCTGTCGGGATGGCACTCAGAGCACTTCGTTTTACGAAGTCGGCCAATTTAGATTTTAGCCAGCTGGGAGGCAGTTTGGGGAGATTAGTCGCCTGAGGAAGAGGCAATTTGTTTCTAGTCGATTAACCTCCCCCAAATAGCACCGTATGTCTACCCTAATGTAGAAGCTGAGATGAGACACCTCTGATACTGCAGGACCTCTTGAGAGCCTAGCAACATTGATACTATTGTATAAGCACTGATACCATTGCCTGTGATGTGTATATCATGCATCAGCTGGGTACACACTGAACTAGTCATGTAATCAGCAGGCAGGCGATGACTAGTCACACTTACTAACTTGGGCTGTCACATTCCTCAGTCAACTGCTAGCATTTCTGGGATGCTCTGTGAAGTTTGTGTGAGGAGAGTGAGGAATGCTGGATTTTGTAGTTTCTCTTGAGCTTCGAACTTTGACAGGCTCTGGGTTTAGGAAACTTGTGGACTACGATTCCACTGAAGCTTTGCCAAGCCCCACCAGTATGTGTGCAGCCATATACCTGATAGGGAGGAATGTGAGAGGAGGAGAATTGGGGAGGAGCCATGGGTTGGAGCTGAGAAAGTTGGAAAAAAGAGAAAGTTGGAAGGAATTAGGGGAGAGGCTAAAAAGATTTAAGCTGAATGAATAGGGAAACAGGGTAAATATAACTGATACATCGATTTGAAGAGAGATCACAGTAAGTAGAGTATAGAGGAGGAGAGCAGAAAAGACACTTTTAGGAAATAGTTAACATCAGAGCTTCGAGGAGGGAGAAAGAAAGAAGGAAAAAGAAAGAAAGAGGAAGAGCCAGTAATTGGTCTGCAGAGAGTGAGAGCCAGGGGTACACCCAGCGAATGGACTGAGGCTGCACGGGAGAGCTCCTACAGTGAGGTGAGCCAGAGTGATGGGGCTAGTCATGGGGGGATATCGCAGGACTGCTGTCTTGTTGCATGAAGATGCTCACAGTATTTGCACATACGATTAAAATTTTTCTGTGCATGGGAGTGGGAGTACATGGCATGGTTATGGCAAGAGAATGGTAGTAGGATGACACATTGTGTGGCTATGGCAAGATATTTTATAGTTGGAAGACACATTGAGTGGTTATGGCATGATAAAATATTGAATTGCATGGTTATGGAAAAAGAGGGGATAGTAGCATTCATGGTTAACATGGTTATGGCAAAAGAAGGGATAATGGGGAGACATCCTGCATGGATATGGGATAACATGCATGGCTTGTAGCAAGAGGGAGGATGATGGAAGAACGTTATACACTATATAGCTAAAAAACTTTGCCAAAATATGACTTTTCTAACTTAACTACCTTAAACAAACCTCTCCCTTACCATAGCAGTAGCCGATGAACAGCTCATTATTAGGCTAAGGCTGTGGGCACACAGGCTGCCCCTGCTCCATTGAGTTGAATCAGATCAGTCTGCATTAACTCACAGCGGGGGTCAGCCCAAATACATGAAAGGAGGCCTCTCTGGGTTGACCTTTGCTGTATGCTCATGCAGGCTGATTGGATTCAAATCAATGAAGCAGGGGCAGATCTGCTTCTAACAGTTTGCAAAAATTACACACGCTGAGAACAGCATTGCCTTCAGCCTGTGTGCCCATAGCCTAATGCCAGACAGGACTGGTTCTCAGCCTACTGATAAACACAGGCCAAGGATTAACCCCTATACTTGTCTAAGCCTAACCTTGTGACTGCACCTACAAATATTGATTTGGCCCAAGGGCAGGAACATACACGACAATGCAAACTCTTGCATTTTGGTGCTGAAGTCCCCAACATGTGCCTGCAACTGGACCAATACAATGGTTCTGGGTACAGACATTACAAGAGGCTAATGCCAATGTGGTTGATCCTCTGCCTGTGTATTTAGGCAAGCTGCTTTTCAGCCCTGTGTGCCGTAAATAACAGAAAACATAGATATTTCTTAATTAAAACAGGCAACAGTATATTCATCACAAGCCATGTTCATTCAGCTAATGTTGATAAAGGGGTGTATATACTATCCCATTTTAATGTGGCAAAGAATGGGAAAATGGGAGACAGTAATTATGAGGTCAGTCTGTTTCATTATTGTGGTGAAATGTGGCAACGGGGTGCAATGTTATAGAATGAAATAATGGAGTTATCTGTTATCCACTATTTCACCTGTGCCATATGGCCTTTTTTTAGTTTCCACCATTTCTACACAGCAACTTGTTTATATGAACTATAGAAGTGTTTCTGAAAAAAAAAACACATCAGTTTTACCAGTGCAGGACAACACTACATGATATTTTCAATTCTATAAAACACTTTAATTTTTTTGGTGTTACTTTTCCTTTAACAATAGTGATGGCAAAGTTAGGCAGGGCTTTACCTGGGATTTCTCCAGCGTGCTGAGTAACTGTGCTGTTTATTGCATACATTTTAGTGCCTGAGGTGCAGGTTGGTTTCATCAGAAGACATGGGAACTGAAGGATAAAATGGAGTCTATAGGAGACAGCCTCTCTGTAATTCAGCACTTTCTGGATAATGGGTTTCCGGATAACAGATCCCATACCTGTATTGGCGAATGAAATTGACACCTTTCCTGACCTTTTTTTGACATTAAACTTTTTTAATTTTAGGACTATGAGTTATGTTTTACCTAATAACTGGCTAATAATCTAGCCAGAACAAGTGGTGCAATTAAAGTATCACTTTGTGTGGTTTCTACTCTTTATAGTTTATAATTTGATCCTGCATGCTCCCTGATTTTATGCCTCATTTGAGTTGTGGGTGCTATCGCTAACACATTTTTGTTATTAATATTATTATACAATATATTGAGTACAATGTTGCCTAAAGCATTGCTCAGAAATTGAAAAAGTTGCTATGGAATGCTCTGCACAGCTACTAATTTGACAGCCCTAGGCTAGTGATGTGACACTTTTTATTTATAGACTAACACGGATTAGCAATGGGCAAGCATTGGACCTCCAGGTGTAGGCAAATTGATTCATTCTTAAATATAGATGCTCAGGAGATAAGTTGGCTCAGCAGGGCCTATCCCTCAGTTTTATTTAGCAGACTTGCTTAGCATGCTTCTGTATACTTAGTCATGCCTCATAATTAAGTATGCCACAGCATTCAAAACATAAGCTAAGCAAGTCTGCTAAATAAAACATCAATTTGCTCATTGTGGTCTGTATTGCAGGTTTATTTTAATTGCACTTCTATATTTAAAGCTCATTTTCAGGTCAAAGGTTTTTCCACCCAGCGTTACTCAAGATCCCTACAGTGCACATAGCAATGATAATATTTTATTTATTTGTGGCATTACAAAAAAAAAAACTTTTATTTTACAGCTATTCAGAATTAGGTGAATTAGTTTTGTATCAGGCTTCACAGGCAGTTGTAAGATGCAGTGTAGAGAGGAGAGCAATACTATGTCCCACTGCAAGCAGCCCTGAGCGTAAGGCACAAACATTACAGTTGGGCTGCATTCCCCATTTCAGTCTCTCATTGAATGTAGTGTTCCTCTCCATGTCTGCTTTTTACTGAACACACCTGCAGAAATATTGCTACAGGGTGTTTAGTACATGACAGGTATTGAAATATGATTTTGTTTAGTAAGAACCAGAGAGACAGACTTTGTGAACACGAACGGGCCGGACAAGGTTCTCGTAAACTTGCCCTGCCCAGCGTCTTTCTTTCATGATTCTTTACTCAGGAGTTTTATTGGACTGGCATCAGTCTGAAAAAGATCCACGTGAGACCAGGAAGTTCTTGCTAAAGAATGCTATTCTACTTTATATAAAAGCAAAGTCTGTGAATAGGGACAGGAGTAGAAGCTGCCAGCACCATTAAGGAAAAAATACAATTGTCCTGCTTTCATGTTGCCATACTCTGCCTTAATCTTTAAATTAGAATGTCAAGCAGTGAATGAAAGTGTGGGAAGCTTCCGTTTCATCCTGTATTCTTTTCTAGTGGGATCATGGAGTTTACTGGGGCACAAACCAGTGCTCCAGACAAGATTATTGTTTATAAACAGCAAGTTTATGTTGTTTATGGTCATCAGTGTTGCAAGAATTTTCCTCTAAACAAAAAAGTTTTCTGTGCCATATTCAGTTGTTTTCTTGCAAGTGCATGATTAATTGGGGACCCTCATTCATAGGGGCTTGTGTCTCCCAGAGCCACTGACATTATGCCTTAATATCCATGGTCAGTCTTGCATTACCAATTTGAATAATGGAGAGATAAAAGAAAATGCAAACTCTTACAGTGCCAATTCAGATTTGCACTAAATCCCAGCTGATTTTTTAAATATTTTTGCCTTCAGGGGGATACCCTGTATCCCCCTATATCTCTCATATAGCTTTAATAATATAGAGAAATGTATCATAAATATGTACAGTATGTGAAAACACAAGCAATTTGGAAAACCTTGTGACTAGTAACAAAAGAATTGTTTAAGAGATTCTTTACTGGTATAGATAAATTCCCAGAATAGCAAATACTAAAGCACTGCACTAGAAATAAGCAAAAGGGCAAAGTCTGAATGTCAGGGTCCTTGTGAAAAGCTTCCAGTCAGCAGCTTATTGGCCTGTGTATGGGGCCCTCTGACAGGCTATGGAAAGTCTACGAAAGTGTCTATCAACACAGTAATGTTGGCAACATGATGGAGTAGTGCATATTACTGCTACTATGCAGTAGATTATACGCAAGTCTATAACATAGCGTTTCACTTGCATCACTACATTTATTGGTTTCTGAGGCAGAACAGCACCTTGGGGCCAGTAAGGCTCAGGGCAGATGGGAAGATTCGGGCAGATTCGTCGCCTGGTGACTAATCTTCCCGAACGGCTTCCCCCACCTTCCAGAGGCTTAAATGAATAAAGCGCCTATTCACACGCGGTGTTGCGCTTTCCCGAAATCGCTCAAAATTGCTAAGGCAAGACAAGAACATTGGTTTGGCAGATTCATCACCTGTGCTTTCCTGAAATCGCTCTAAATTGCCTAAGGAGGCAACTTCAAGCAACTTCGGAAAAGCCAGCAATGCCTGTGAATAGGCGCAGGCGATTATTCATTAAAGCCGCTGGATGGCAGGGGGAAGCGGTTCAGGGAGAAGCGCCGATTTGTCGCCAGGCGACAAATCTTCCCGTCTGGCCTTACACTAACCCATATAAAGCAATCAGTGATTGGCTTTTTTCAGCCAGATGCTGGTTAAACAATGAAGGCTAACATTGGTTGCCATAAGTTTCTACCCAGGGGAAAATGTGCTCAGTGTTTCTAAATAAGCCCACTTATCTTTTCTTTATCTTCCTACATACACAAAGATAAACAGGGCTCAAATGCCGTTCATGACTCTACATGACTACAAACTTTAGATGTGACAAATGATCTTTTCTCTTTTTGACATTACTGTTCATATAAGCCATTACCACTACAAAATGACTACAAAGTTAGCAGAAAGAGACATAATATAGTCTAAAACAGGAAAAGTAACAGAAAAAAAAATTCTGGTATGTTTTGATTTGGCAAAGAGGGTGTTCTCAACACATGATCAGGAAACATAAGAATAAATATTTGTATTGCATGAATCAGACACACAAAAGAAAATTTTCTGGGTGGTAGACTATGAAAGCCTCTTTGACTTTCATTAAGGAAACCTATGGTGTAAATTTCCAAAATACACATCTTAATAAAAAACTAAATTTTATACATTACACAAAAAGTTCAGAAATGTGGCGGAATAGCAAACTGAATCCTGAATTTATTGTATTTCATGTGACTTGCATCTCAGCTATAATTTTTGAATGTAGCGTGCGCACGTTAGAGAGCCATGTCTTGGAACGGCTCATAAATTCTGCAATCAAGTTGTGCATGACTTGTTTCTAAGTGTAAATTTAGATGAAAGAATATTCACAGAGTTTTACAAGGCTTGTGGGTGTGAATCAGTTATGCCTCTAGGTGGAAAGGAACTAAACAATTTCATGTTACAGGGCATAGCATGCAGTAAAGAAAGGTGTAGAAGGAGAATTCTGTGACAGAAGTAAAGTCAACGTGAGGAAGTGTTATGGAGCATTTTTTAGGTGATATCCTGTATTTTTCAGAAATATGCATATAAAGGTTACTGACTGCATTTGCTTAACTATCTGGGAAATAAGATATTGAAAGCATTCCTCACTTCTACAGACCCCAGGGGTAGATACAGGCTATAAGCTAGGGGCCCAGTGTCATCAGGGTTGTGGTGTTTATACAAGGGTCCCATTTAGCGTTTTTTCCATTATTATTTCTATTTTCTTTTAATATTTATTTTTGTTTGCGCTGCTGGATCCATTCAGGGACAACTTGCTGGGAGAAGAAAGCAGGCAAGGCGCATGCATCTGTATGCATGCAACTCTGCATCTTTTTCTCTTAAAAAATGCATGCTGCAGACTTGCTAAAATAGATTAATCTGCAAATGTCTCTTTAAAGCTGAATTTTAAATTTTTTATTGTTTTTGTTTTTCATCTGCAAGCGATAACCTCATACATCCCAACTGTCCCATTTTCCTGCGGGACAGTCTAGATTTTGACAGCTCAACCCACGGCCCCGAGTTTCTCTTTGAGCCAGAAAAGGATACAATATTTCAGAAACGTAATTAAATAAGAGGCTTTTTGGAAGAGAACAGAGAATACTCAGCACATGCACTTAGATACAATTGTAACAAATAGGATAAGCAGGTCTCTTGGGGGAACTAAGACTAGCAGTTTAAAGGGCAATTCACCTTCCTTGGCAAAACTGTAATAACACATAAAATATGAATTGTTCAGACTTTCCATAACCTGCCAAATTTTGTAAAATGGACATGATATTTAGGGGTTTGTGGCCATAAAATGTGTGTGGTCAAAAATGTTCACCTTGCTACATGCAACAGGACTTTTTTGTTCCTAATTCTATTTTTCAAATGTTGGGAGGTATGTCATAGCAGGTCCTTACTGAGAGTCAAACTAGGTTTTGGCATTTCAAGTGACTGAGTGGTGACACAATCTTACTGTAGCTCCTCTGACATTTGCCAGAATCTACAGCAGGGATCCCCAAACTTTTGAACCTGTGAGCAACAATCAGAAGTAAAAGGAGTTGGGGAGCAACATAAGCATGAAAAATGTTAATGGGGTGCCAAATAAGTGCTGTGATTGGCCATTTAGTAGTCCATATGTGAGTTGTCACCCTATATTGAGGCTCTGTTTGGCTGTGCATCTGGTTTTTATACAGCCAAAACTTGCCTCCAAGCCTGGAATTCAATAATAAGCACCTACTTTGAGGCCACTGGGAGCAACATCCAAGGGGTTGGAGAGCAACATGTCGCTCATGAGCTATTGGTTGGGGATCACTGATCTACAGATTGCCAGTCTGGGCCTGCCTTATTGATTTAAAAGGCATGCCAGGAGAAATAAAATCATAGGGAGTTATCTATACGTATAAGGCAAAGTATTTGAAAGTAGCAAAATTGTAGTCTGCATCGGTTTAGTTTCAAGGGAAGTGTAAATTCTGGAGTTTGCACAAAAAGGTTTACGTCATTGCCACTTTAAAGGGCACTTATTACCTGAAAAATGCTTCCCTTACAATAACAATGGACACAACTGTTTACCATGCTGAAAATGAAAAGCTATAAGGGGGTCTAGGTGAGTGTGTATCGAAAATTGCAAAGACTGAGGTGCATATTGGATGTGTGAATGCACAATGCTTCCAATTTGCATATACATTTTATACACAGTACACAGTTAGCCATCATGTCTGGTTCAGGGGAATATCTGTTGTGGCATAGTGTTAAGATATTATCTGTTAAAGGGCAAGCAAAAGGTAAATTATTGGGGGTTGGAAATGCATCAACCCAAGGTGCTACTGAGCCCTATGCCACCATTTTTTGCCATTGTTGCCATTGTAACTGGTATTCGGTTGCTATGGTATAATTTCCTTAGCAGCCATGAGCAGATGGTAGGCTGCCTTGCTGCAGTCCATGCATCCCAAGTATTTATGGAGTGTTTGGGTCGACCCAATATATATGTATACATTTAAGTATGTTTAGTCATATTAAGCCACTTTGGCACTGTTGGAGGAGGTGGGCCCATTCAATGCGATGAGACTGAATTTGGACTAATTTCAACTTTTGAACAACATGGTTCACCACACCAAGAATCACAACTTTGGGATCCACCACTATCAGGAAAAGAAAAAAATATATATATACATAGATATTTATTTGTTTTTTCAACAAAATCTAAACTTCCTTTAAGTAGCTAGTAATTATTGAACAGGACCAGAATAAGCGAAAGTCTGCCATGGCCTCCCCACACCACACCACCTACCGCTCTGTCCAAACTATCCATCTTAAAGCTTAAAGGGGTGGTTTGCCTTTAAGTTAACTTTTAGTGTGATAAAGAATGGCCAATTCAAGGCCACTTTTCAATTGGTATTCAGTAGTTATTTTTTATAGTTTTCAAGTTATTTGCCTTCTTCTTCGCTGACCCCATCTAAAAACAAATGCTCTGTAAGGCTACAAATTTATTGTTACTTCTTATTATTCATCTTTCTATTCAGACCCTTTCCTATTCAAATCTCTTTTTCTATTCTTTCTTTTCCTATTCATCTCTTATTCAAATCAATGCATGGTTGCTGAAATGGAAACTGGAGAGCTGCAGACTAAAAATTTAAAAAAAAACACAGATCATAAAAAATGAAACCCAACTGCTAATTGTCTTAGAATATCACTCTCTACATCATACTAAAAGTTAATTTAAAGGTGAACAACCAGCCAACCTGGCCAGTCGCAGCTCCACAGGCGCATGCCAAAAAGTTTGTGTGTGCATCAAAAAGGTTGCAGGCTTGCATTGGAAAGGAAGCAGATAAGCCAGAAAGTGCGCTGAGAGGGGATCGAGGGTATGAGGCAGAGAAGGTATGTACCTGGCGCCCCACAAAACTTTGCACCCTAGGCATGTGCCTACTCTGCCTTCTCCTAGTTCTTGCCCTGTGAACAACCCCTTTAACCATGATGATGATGATGATGCATTTTAACTGTATGAGTCTGTCCCTTGGACAGACTAAAGGTGGCCATACATGGGCCGATAAAAGCTGGCGACAGACCGAGTTGCCAGCTTATTGGCCATGTATGGGGGCCTCCGACGAGCTTCCCTGATTGATATCGGGCCAGATCATTGATGTGGTCCCGCGATCAGACCGCTGTTTACCCGTCATTATGATCCAAGTGTTGGACCCACGATCGGATCAGCTCGATATCGCCCACCTCAAGGTGACATTGGGCGACATTGCCAAACAAGCGGATCTCTCCATGTACGGCCACCTTAATACACAGTAAAGATTAGTTGTTACATCATCCCAATCATTACCTGGAATGATTTCTTTCCATATTTCATGTGTTTCAATAAAGCACGCCTTTCTGGGATTCCCATAAAGCTGTAAGATCCTGTTGTAAATGAGGATCTGGCTGCCCCCATGTCTAGAAACTTGTGCTGTGTATCACATGATCTTTGTACTTACAGTGCTCTGCTCTGCTGGCTGTACCACTTTTTGTGAGTGGGCCCAAAATTATTTTTCTAAAATATTTTTTATAATCATTTCATTTTTTAAGGGACATTAGCTATTTCAGAATATCTAGGCTACTCTTTGTAGCTGGTTGAACTGTCCTCTACAGTTATTACGCCGACAAGTAGGTAAGGCAGCAACAAAGGACTTCTGTCTCTGGCCACATTTGTGACTGTGTTTCATGTTTGTTTTAAGACCTGACTCAACTCTACATCATCATTTCACTCTTAAGCTCCTCCGCCTTTCATCTGGTGTCCAGTGAAGGGCAATTGTGGTTGAGTCTGTATTACACCACAGTATATGTCCTGGTTACCTCCATCATATCATATTCCTCTGTACTCCATCCTTCTCAGACTTGTGGCATGGAAGGCTGACAGATTGGCTAGGCCACTTTCTGCCATAAAGCAGTGTTGACAAGATACAGTTCTGGTACAGTAAACTACAAATTGATGTATAGTGCTAAGGGAACCCTGGAGATAGCGACTGGCCAAGATGTGGTGGTAGCTCCATGACAATTTGCACCCAAATCTAAATGAAAGGTGGGAAGGACTAAGCGGCACTATACATGGCAAAGAGAGCATTTTTACGCAAGTACCTTTACAGGGCACCTGTCTCCTTAAAACAGAGACCCCAACCAGAGGTGGAGTAAACAAATTAAAAAAATACCCTGGCCAGTGCTAAGCTGCCCACACTGGGCGGGAGCTCCTGGTGCTGCCATGTTGTGTAGCACCCACACGCTCAATATCTGCATGAGTGTGCCCAAACATGTCCTCCTGCACTGGGAGCTCCTCTTGGTGCGGGCAGCCTATCTCTGGTGGGAACAATTTAAATAAATAAAGCTATTGTTTCCCCCAACTGGAGTATGGGCTCTATTAGCCAACACCTCTGGTGTGGGATGCTGTTTAAGGAGACAGGTGCCCTTTAATGAACAGGGTTTTATGCAAGTGCAACTGCACTTGCCGTCATAAATTACATCTATATTTTCATCCTTAACAGCACTGTGAAAGATGATACATACATGAATACAGTCAAATCAACAAACCTTTATCCAGCATCTGCTCCAAAATTGTTTTTTAATCTTGCAACAAAGCCAAATATTGTAATAGCTTATTATTATTATTTCTGCTTAAAGTTCTAAAATATTTTACATATTGTAGAAAAGGGCTGTCATAAACATTTAGCAGGAAAAAAGCAAGCACAAAATTGCAATTATAAATATATAAACAGTTACCATGATTATACCACACAGATCTATTTATGGACGTTGACAAAATAATTATGTAATGCGTGCTAAGTACTTATGTAACCTGGATATTCCCTCTATTGCATAGACTGGTTTCTGCACTCCCTTTCAGACACCAGCAGCAATTGATCGCTGTAAAAAGGTACGCGTGGCATAGAAAGTACTTTGTGGCTGGGGAGGCCCGTGGGATGGTGTGAGGGGGGCCTTAGGCTGCAGGCCTGGTGGGCCCCCCAGTCCAATGCTGTCTAAATTCATATATACAAACCACTCCACTGCCCCAAAAATCACAGGACCCAGTTTTGGAGAGCTCTCCTCACACTCCTGTCATTATAGGCCATTCTGTTGTTGGTTTTTTTTGTTATATTTTAATTCTCCTCCTGGTACAAATGTGCAGTGAGCAATTTGCTTTGTGAAAAGGGGACGGTTTTAGGTGTGAGCATGCACAGCAACACCATTAGGTCCTTAATAAACACTCAACAGTTTTAAAGTATTAATATGACCCTGTAGTGCAACATCACTCAGGGCTCTCATACCTGCTCTAGGTCCATAGCATTTAAGCAAAAAGGCATTTCAAATGGGGCAATAAGTGCTTCCTAATAAAAGTACAGGGGTTGTAATCAGGGTTCTAGATTAGGATTTTGGGGTTGACGTACCAGGAAACCCAGTATAACTGGATGACCAAGAAGAAGAGTTTTAGGTTTGGAAATTGCAGCTCACCCACTGGTGCCTGAAGCATTGGTTTGGCAGAGCAAGCAGCTTTATTGACTCAAAGGAGAACTGGATGTTTCAGTGGAACTGAAAAGTACTTTTGGGATATATATAGGAAGTCCTCATGGGTCTCCAATGGAGAAGGGCTTGAATTTCTGAAACTGGATGTCTGGGTGACCTATGGTTTAACTTTTCCTCCTGCATTTGGGTCATGCACATTTCCCTAAAATACACTTTGACATTCACACTGGGCCAGGCTTGCATTTGTGGAGAGACCACAAAGGCCTGGGCCTAGGACGGCAGGATTTTAGGGTGCGGCATGCTGCCCAAATCCACATTGGTTCAGAAACTCTGGGGATGAGCAGGAGATACAATAGTTTTTTAAATCTCCCATGAGCTAATCCCCATTGCTCCCAATGATGAAAACTTGAGCAAAAAAAAAGGGAGGGGGGCCACAGATGACAGCAGACATAGGGGTGCCCCTATGTAAATCCCACCAGGCCCGGACTGGCCATTTGTGGGTTAGGGCAAATGCCAGAGGGGCTGCTATAAGGTCCCATATAAAGTCAGTGTTTAGTGGGCTGGTGGGGGCTGTTTGGGCCTCTATGTGGGCTGATTGGCCTCTTGTGTACCTGAAATGCCAGGGCCTATTTTAATTCTCAGTCCAGTCCTGAATCCCACCCTGTACTGGTCGTCATCTCAGGAGTTGAAATTTGTAGCTCTAAATTTCAATTGGTTTCTTGTTTGGAGGGTCAATTCTGGCACCACTGCTTCAGAATTCCTGCATTGTTAATCAGGTATTTATATGGATATGGTGGGGCTAATATTTTTGTTTTTAAGTAGTCTCGGTTTTTTAAAATATTTTCCTTCCATCACATGGCACTACACATGCCACTCTCCAGCATTCAGTTAACTGAAGTACCTGTGCCTTTGCATATACATCCTCATGAAGTGTATCGTTTGTGATGCTCATGATTATATTTGAATAAAGTGGGATTTCACAGTGTTCTGCTTGCTTCCAAAAATAAAATTCCTGATTATTCATAACATGCTGCCAAATAAACACACTGGTTATGCAGCTTCAGTGCTCTGTTATGTAATAGTTTCTGTCATTAAAAAAAGTATTTTTTTCTGCCACACCTAAGCTATGAAAAGGAGATAACTTTCTCTCCTGCCCAGATTGATTTTTTTATGCACAGTATGCTTCCATTTTAATTTACCTCAAATCTTTTCCCCTCCTCATACTATTTTTTATTTATTTATTAAAATCTTTATTTATCCTTTCATTTTGGCAGCTCCTCTCCTACCTGCAGCCCCTCTGCCTCCTCCCTTTACTCCCTCCCATATAGTCAGCCAGCAACCACCTCTTTAGTCACTGATCCTCCCCCTCCCAAAATACTCTATTAATGTTTTGTACTTCCTACTCCCTCCTCAGACTATTCATCAGTCTGTGCACTTGCTACCTCTTCATCATGGTTCAGACTCAGCCGAGGCACAAGCTTAGCCGTTTTGGAAGTGTGTTGTCCTTGTCTGAGGGCAAGAAGTTGCGCAGCAGAGTATGGTGCGTGTTTAGAAACAGAACTAGTAGGCAATGTTGTAGCTGGATATGTCTGTACTTTTTATGTAGAGATTTATGTTCTGTGTGGCATATGGCAGACGTTATATGATGTAGATAGTGATATTCTGAGACAATTTGCATCATCTGGTTTTCATGTTTTATTATTTGTGGTTTTTCAGTCATTTAATTTTTTATTCAGCAGCTCTCCAGTTTGCAATTTTAACAGTCTGTTTGCAAGGATCCAGATTACCCTAGCAACCATGCACTGATCTGAATAAGAGACTGGGATATGAATAAGAGATGGCCTGAATAGAAAAACAAGTAATACAAAGTACGGTAGCAATAAAAATAAATTTGTAGTCTTACAGAACATTTGATCTTATATGGGGGTCAGTGACTCCCACATGAAAGCTGGAAAGAATCAGAAGGCAAATAATTCAAAAACTATACAAATTCTATAACGAAGACTAATGATGCTTAGAATTGTCAATTCTATAGTATAATAAAAGGTGATCTAAGAGTGAACCACCCTTTTAATATTGGATTGATTTGACAAATTTATTTTTGCTTGTAATACTTCTACTAATCAATTTGTTATGAGAGTGAATATCTAATAGGTACAAAGTATGTTTTTATCTATACTGTGTAGACATTGCATGGATGTGTCTGTAGTGTGTGTATACTGTAATGGTGCTTTCAAATGGCAGCTTTAATATGGGAAATTTAAAATTTTATTACTGGTATTGGCTTAGCTCATATCCTATAAAGACCAGTGCATATTCACATTGAAATCTTCACATAAGACCTTAACAGTAAATAAGTTGATCATGCTTAGGAAGATCAGCCCAGTCAAGGTCATGGCAGAGATTTTGAGGATTTTGAGACATAGCCTTGGGTGCCATTACCTTTATGCCCAGCACTGCGTGTTAACAAAATGTATATACAGTCATGTGAAAAAGTTTGGGAACCCCTTTTAATTCTTTGGAGTTTTGTTTATCATTGGCTGAGCTAGTCAATTCCTTTTAATATATAACATGCCTAATGGAAACTGTAGTATTTCAATAGTATTGGAATAACAGAAAATAGGCAATATGCATCATAACAAAATTGGACAGGTGCATAAATGTGATATTACAGCAATACTTAGTTGAGCCTCCTTTTGCTAATGTAGCAGCCTCTAGACACCTCCTATTGATGTGTGTCTGGATTCTGGATAGTGGTATTTTTGACCATTCATCCACAAAAAAATCAGTCAGTTAAATTTGATGGCTGCTGAGTAGTGATGGGCGAATTTATTCGCCAGGGGCGAATTTGCGGCTAATTCCCACGATTCGCCGCTGGCGAATAAATTTGCAAAACGGCAGCAAAAATTCGCCGCCAAAAACGACGTGACGCGCGCCGAAAACAACACAACGCGCGACTCGTTTCGTGAATTTTTCGCCAATTCGAGAATTTCTCTGGAAATTTGCGAATTTTTCGGCGAAGCGAAACGCGGGAGTTTCGCCCATCACTACTGCTGAGCATGGACAGCCTTGCTCAAATCATCTAATAGATTTTTGATGATATTCAAATTGGGGAACTGTGATGGCCATTCCAGAATATTGTACTTCTCTTTCTACATAAATGCCTTTGTAGATTTTGAAGTGTGTTTAGAGTCAATTCTTGTTGGAATATCTAACCCTTGCTTACATGGGCGTCCACAGAGGGGAGCAAGAAGGGGCAGTGCCCCCCCCTGGACTGTCCACATCCAGGGCTGAATTATCAGCTAGGCGCTTAGAGCCCGCCTAGCTCAATGGGCCCGGGCATCCGGGCCAGAAAGGATACAGAAAATCACCTCTGTGACCCCCTGCTGGCCGCATCTTCTGGGTTCCGGGACATTCAATGTGCTGACGTCATGGCACAATCGGCGCGCTGACGTCATGGGCCCGCCCACAGACACCTCCTTGCCCCTCCCTCTAAAATTTCCTACGGACGCCACTGCTTGCTTAACTTCTACTTTGTGACTGATGCTTGAACATTATCATGAAGAATTTGTTGTTACTGGGTTGAAATCATCCGACCCTTGACTTTAACAAGGGTCCCAGTCCCTGAGCTAGCCCCACAGCCCCACAGCATGATGGAACCGCCACCAAATTTGACAGTAGGTAGCAGGTGTTTTTCTTGGAATGTGGTGTTCTTATTCTGCCATTCAAAGTGCTTTTTGTTATGACCAAATAACAAATTTTGTCTCATCAGTCCAAAACACTTTGTTCCAAAATGACTGTGGCTTGTCTAAATGAGCTTTTGAATAAAACAAGGGACTCTGTTTGTGGCGTGAGTGCAGAAAGTGCTTCTTTCTCATCACCTTGCAATACAGATGTTCTTTGTGCAAACTGCACTTAATTGTAGAACAATGTACAGATACAACATCTGCAGCAAGATCTTCTTGTAGGTCTTTGGAGGTGATCTTTGAGTTGTCTGTAACCATTCTCACAATCCTCCGCTCCTGTATTTTTATTTGCCTGCCAGTTCTGGGTTTTACAGCAACTGTGCTTGTGGCATTCCATTTCCTGATTACATTCTTTACAACTGAAACTGACCATTTAAACCTCTGAGATAGCTTTTTGTAACCTTCCCCTAAACCATGATACTGAACAGTCCTTGTTTTCAGATCTTTTGAGAGTTGCTTTGAGGATCCCATGTTGTCACTCTTCAGAGGAGAGTCAAACGGAAACATAACTTGCAATTGGCCACCTTAAATACCTTTTCTCGTGATTGGATTGGACTTGCCTATGAAGTTCGAGGCTTAACAAACAATTCAAACAATTTGGTGTTGCCAGTAATCAGTATAGAGCAGTTACATGAATTCAAATTAGCAAAATTACAAGGTTACCCGAATTTTTGCAAGCTAGTTTTTTTATTTAATTTCATACAACTGAATACTCCTTCACTAAAAATCTTTATTCAGAAAACACCCAGATGTTCCTGGGAATTGAAAGACATACCACTGTTATCTTTTTTTGTTAAAAGTGGAGTAAATTATTATGCAGGCTGAGTGGCGTTCCCAAACTTTTTTTTATGACTGTATATATTACGAGGGGCCCTTCAAAAGTTATTGCAATGAAATTGCTCATGGTGGGCTTACATGGAATGAAGGGCCTGGAAAAATACCGCTTTTCCTACACAGGCTCCACTCTTAAATGCACACCACCGTAGCTACATTGACAGACCCAGATTCACCAGAAATAAACACATTTTCTAATTACCTTCTATTTTCTGTGTCACCAATTTTCTAATACTGACGTGTAAAGTTTCATTTTTTCACCTTCTAAAGCAGCTCTGGGGTATAACATATAATAGTTACTAATACTGCAGAGATGCTGCTGTGAAATGTATCAACTCAATGTTGCAGAATTGTAACAGTTTAGAGCCTGCATCTGAATTTACTAAGCTGCCAGACAGAAACACCAGAGACAGGGACATTTTGAAAACTTACTTTTTGAGAAAAAATGGGAAAAAAATAAATGGAAAGTAATTGCAAAAAGTCTTTATTTCTGATGAAAAATCTGAAAACAATTGAACTGAAAAAGTGTTTGGCAGCAGTTATAATTGATAAAATTGTTGCTCATATTATACAGATGCTGCTGAGAAATGTATCAACTAATATAGTAAATTGTAACAGTTCAGAGTGTGTCTGAATTACTGAGCTATCAAACAGAAACACCAGAGAGCGAAAACAATAACGTTTATACTTTTGGAGATTTTTTTTTTTTTTTAAATGGAAATCAACTGGAAAAAGTGGTGCAAAAAGTGTTTGGAAGGTGAACAATCCTTGTAAATGGATTTTTAAAATCCTTTCTGCTGTCCTGTATTTTGAAGCAGTCATAAAGCAAGGGTGCTGGAGGAGAAATAGTATGCTTTAGGTAGCTTGAGGCAATAGTGATCAGTGTGGTAAGTGAAAATGGCAAGCAGTATTGTGCTGTGTGATTAGTGTTGGACTGAACTGTTTGAGGCCCACCCAGAGCTGTAACCCATTGCCCCCACTGGCCCACCATGTACCTCTTGTGGCCAGCAAAATCCATTTCACTCCAGGCAGACTATGAGCCTGAGCTGGTGGAGCCCACCAGAATTTCTCCCAGTATTCCACTGGCACGGTCTGACACGGAAGCTTGTACTTGTACTGTATTTTTAACAGGCAAATTAGAAAGTTGTTTCATTTAGTGATAGAAACCTATATTTACACTTTAAAAATGTACTTTAAATGTTTAATCTGATATGCAAATAACTAATTTATTCCAACTAGTATAGTTTTCCCAAGCCATATTGTTGTAACTGATAAATTAAATGATGCAATTTCTACTGAATAAATTATGTACTTTTAACATATTTGGTATTCTAAGGCCTAATTCAAAAACAAACAAAAATAAATTGTGCAAAGTTATTTGTTGAAGATGCATTATTTACATTGCATAGCCATTTCTGGAGATATGGGTAGTGATGGGTGAATTTATTCACCAGGGGCGAATTCGCGGCGAATTCCCGTGATTCGGCGCTGGCAAATAAATTTGCGAAACGCAGCGAAATTTCGGCTGAAGAAAATTCACAGAAAAAACAAGTCGCGCGTCGTTTTTGACACAAAGAGACGAAAACTACGCGATGCGCGTCAAAAACGTGCCGCGACTCGTTTCGCGAATTTTTTCGCCGATTCACAAATTACGATGAAAATTCTCGAATTTTTCAGCGAAGCAAAACTGAGTAGATTCGCCCATCACTAGACATGGGTTCTGTTCACCTGCACATCTATTAATAAGGCAACCAAGCTGTGCTGAATTAGAATGCCCTAAGCAGTCTCCCCTCTCTTATCTCTTATCTTTAGATGTTACACCACTAATGTATTCAGTTTTAAGAGATTTCAAAGTTGCAACATTTGTGTTGTCTAAAAACAAACTATTTTGTAATATGCATTATCTATCTCCTATATATCCTTTAATATAAGCTCCATGCTGAATTGTGGATTTATTTTATATAATAGCTTCATTGTGTCATACAGGACTACTCTGTAGTATATAACTGGAATAGTGGTTAGTCATGAGACTATTTTCTATCCTCTTGCCGTAGCATTCCTAATCAATTCCTTGGGAATTTTAGGTTTACTTGCAAATGACACCCATTACTCATTGACCTTATTAACTTTACGAAAATGCTTCCCATTTGTTTCTTGATACTTGTGCCATATGCAAAGCCTTTTATATGAGCAATACATGTATGGTGGTCCCTTATCCAGAAACCCATCATCCAGCATGCTCAGAATTACAGGAAGGCCATCTCCCTTCGAGCCCATTTTAAGCAAACCTATTTCATTTTTCTCTAATGATAAAAACAAACGTACCATGTAGGTCATCAGAACTATGCTGCATTCATTCTTATTAGGTTTCTATGCTTAAGTGCTTTTTATTATACATAAGGTATGGCTATTAAAATTACAGAAAGATCCTTTTCTGGTAAAGTCCAGATGCCAAGCATTCCAAATAAAATATCCCATACCTATATAGAGAGAAATGGATTGGCTGCAATATAAAGCTAATGTGCAAGGTTTGGCCTTTTTCTTGGAAGATAAATGAATAATGCTTGCTGAATAACTTTCTTCAACTTACTCAATTCAAAAACACATACACATGCATAACCTCTAAAATATATATACTTAGAATACACAAGAGCCAAGAATATCCCATAAAGTATCATATAGTTCCTTCAAGGTAGGGCGCAAATGGGACACATTCCGTCAACGCAGAAGGAAAATGCAAATCACTTGTGAAATATACTGACTGAAAAGGGCTTATTCCACTTATTACTTCACAAGGAAGAACCTACTTCCCTTATTAGAATAATGACCTACATATTTTATCAAATAGTAACTGACATAAACCACATTAACCACTTTCATTGATATCACCTACTACTTCCCTCCTGAGTTCTCTCCTCCCATTAGTTTTAGGCATGCACAGCACCCTTTAATTATTGTGACACACCCCCTACACTGTAGTATTAATCTTCCATACTTGTGCCACCTTCTCACATAAGGCTCTAGTCCTTCGGGCTCTTTGTACCCCACAATGGTGCAGACACAGCCTAGACCCAAACATGCTAATTTTGGAAGTGTGTTGTCTTTATCAGGAGGCAAGAAGATTCACAGCAAACTATGGTACGTACAGTACATAAATTAGACAACTGTAAGTAAATATATAGAGTTGGCTATGTAAGGGAGGTCTGTGAAATCTTCCCAGAGTCATGGTATTGTTGTGTGGATTGTGTGTTCTATAATATGTATTGCTATCCTGAACTCTTGATGCAGGTTACTCTTCTTTTGATTTACATTTTACTTCCCCAGCAACAATGGTGTGAGTTGGGATGCACTGCTAGATAGCAAGGAGTAGCAGATCAGTCAGTTTAGCCATTGATCTGCAAACCAATGCTTCTATATAGTTCAAAGTTATTTAATTTAAAAGCGTGTATGCATTCTAGTAAGGGTTAAATCTGAGTGCCTACATCCACAGGCCATTCTGAATAATGTTTCTTCTATACTTACAACCAAGATCCCCTGGCTGCCTCAGTTTCCACCAATGATTTCACTTTGGTTTTTATATTTTAAAAAGCTTCAATATACTGTCAGAGAGACCTGATATAAAATGGATTGTGTTAGTCATCAGTTACTGTAATGTTTCCTTGCATAGGGCAGACATATATAATCTGTGTGGCCAACCCCCTCATCAGCAGCTTTAACTAGTAAAGTGTTACTTATAGAAATGGAGACCCCTATTATGCACAGGGGGACTCTGACACTGTACTGTGTTTATGACATATAAATATATAGTATGCTAAATACATTTTCTCAAAAAATTTGATAAAAATTCAAGATGTTGACTGGGAGCCCCCAGGTTTGCCCCCAAACTAGCCAGATAGAAAAAATCATGGATAATTAAATGATTCCTTAGGGTTTGGTTGTGCACAGTATTGTGTGTGCGTTCCCAGTCTCTGTTATTCTAGCTATGCATAGTCAACAGACCTCAGAAAAACTGATACTGGTTTATGATTGCATCACAAGAAAATACAAATTAATTTTGACCTAAATATTCAGAGAGTCATTATATAACCTTGGTTGAATACCAGTTCTGTGTCTATGTTATCACTTTGTTATTAACTAGGCCCGTGGTAATTATAGCTGTATGACTTCTGACCAGGCAACAACATTTTTTTGGTTGTTTCTTGTTATAACAAAGTGTTTTCAGGTATTAAACTGGGAACCTGAAACCATTCTTGGTGGTTTATTAAAATAGTTTCCCCTAATTAATAATACAGTCACCAAGAGAGTTAAATAGTATAATTGGCAATATTTGCTAGGGAGCAGTTACAGGAACTAATAAGCAGTTGGCTATTACAGATCTAGAGCAGTACGACTAATGAAGGCAGACTTTTAACTGGTGGGTTAGGGTAGAGAATGTTACTTGAATGATACATGTTTGTTGTGCATATTACTGTGTAATCAAGTTCATGAAGTCACAAGAGGGAGATATTGGTAATTTTCAAAATGGCATTGGCTCTTAGAGACGCATAGCAGCCTGTTTGGTGAGCAGTTGATGTGTGAATGATTTGGTTATGGAATGTTCCCAGCCACACACAGTACTTGCATTATTACTGTCACACTGGCATAGTTAAAGATAGGTTTAGGTATAGAAGTAGAAACACCACAATAAATCTGTAGAAACCAATAAGATGTTTGCATTTAAACAGGAGACCATGAAATGTTAGTTTCTAAATAGTTGCTACAGGTGACTACACCTGTAGCAAGTTTTGCACCATATGTTACAAAACCCTAGTATCGATTTTTTTTTCTCGGTGTGAGGCAAGTTACTCTTTCTTACCCTATGTATACTTTTATATGGGAGGTTTACTTAGTTTCATGTTTTTCTAGTTTGAAGACACTCAGCCCTTAGGGCAATTACAGATGGTGCTTTATCATTTGTAGAAGAGGAGATTGCCTGCACCAGACGTCATTTTCGCATCAACAGTTGGGATTGCCGCATGTAAAGTGTATTTCATGTGATGATTTTAATGTATTCAGAGGAGAATGTATTTTTGGGCACTTTGTTACCTGCGGGAGAGAACATTTCCTGCAGGCAACATACTTCCCTGTCTGGCATTACCAAGGGTCTGTACTGCATAGGGAAACAAAAACTCCTGCTAACATTATTAATATTCACACATTTATAAATCATCAACATATTATGCACATTATTAGAATGTGAACATAGAAGATACGTACAAAGAAACCCAGCCAATTGCCGATGCAAAAGGTAAAATAAAATATGCTGCCTCATAGAGCTTGCAATCTAATTTGCAACTGCATAACTTATAACTTTGCAGTTTTATACAAATATAATTATTGAGGGCTTTTTGAGCTTGATCTCTCTCTCTCTCTCTCAATGGGTAACAAGACAGCTCCTTCTAGAGGCCACAGTGTGTAGTATCTTATTCAGAGGTGCCTTAGATACTGACTTCTGCTGGTAAACCTCCCTGAGAAGCATTTTATAAGTAACATATAAACACAAGATGATGGCTGGGAACTCTATTTTGTAATGGTGATTCTTGGGTTTCTTGGCAAACAAGTAGATGTTTGTTGGAAAAACAGTATTCATGGGCTTTGATGTAATGGACCTGGCTAATTATTTGGATTTAAGCAGCAGACTTGATCAAAACAACAAAGAAGGTTTATAGCAATCCTATTAAACTGTTGGCAGTGGAAACAGGTGTGGCTGGGATGAGATCCAAGCAATTGGCATACGCTGAAAGGCTGGGGATACATTTTATTGACAGTAGCATGGGCTAGGCAAGTTATTGCTTTTAAAAAGAGTAAATGAGACTCGGACTGTTTTACATGCTTCTGTTGCTCGTAAGTACATTTAGCATTATTTTTCTTTTTTTAAATGTAGGTTTAAGGTGGTTTTCAAATGGTAGCCTAAGCTATTCATAGAGGAAGCTGACTCTACCGGTGGCCCAATGGGGACTGACTGATAACTAGTTTCATTATATGTTTATGAAAAATGTCATGCTCCCTAAGTAGGATTTTGTTGAGGGGGCCCAGGAACTTGTTATACCACCGTCTCGATCTCCCTATGGTAGTAAATTTTTAGGCTATATTTCTTAAATTTGTTTCTGTGTTTAAGTTTCCAGTTGTTATGCCTTCCCTTCATAGAAACCTCTGCTGATTTGGCATGTTTTGGCTTCTTTAGGTGGAAAGTACAAAATGTAATAATGGACTTAAAATTTCTCTTTCGTAGGATTATTATTTGTCAATGCACTGTATTTGTAGACGCACTTGTCATTTGACTCTAGCCCCTAAGGGGTAAATATGACTTACCCCACTTCAAAGTGCACATATACTGACAAAAGCACTATTACAATTACTCACTGTGCATTCTCTTGTCAGTTTTTATCTTTACATCTGTGACACACCCTTTGTTATGTATTTACACGTCGTCACACTCCTCCCACCACCACAGCATTTAAACGCAGTCCATTCTCGTTCCATCTCAGTAATTACTCTGTCTTTCCATCTCCTTCCTCATGTCCTCAGCTATATTATTTTTTATCCATACCCAAATTATCATAACTACCTGCACTTTAGCATTTTGTGCTAATGGAAGTGCTTGTTCTCCCCAGGACCAAACTAATTGGTTGGCGAGATACCATTCGCAAGATGGCAGGAGAAAAGGTCAGACCCACGCAGTCTCTTCTTGACATCAACTTCCAGTGTAAGTATTGATACTATAATAATCGAATAACACATGGGTGTATAATGCATGTGTATATATATATATATATATATA
>CM044445.1:54142788-54155081 GCA_024363595.1 Xenopus borealis
ATCTCCTGTGGACAGAATATAGAACTGAAGCTATTTTACAGAAAGTGTCAGAACACAAGGCTTTAATATTGATTATTGAGTGTGATTCTGTATCTAGGTCATTGTGAGGGTGTTCCCTGATATGAGATTAATACGTAGGCTGGAAATTAGAAGAGTATTGTTAGATGTGGTTTTATAGGGTGGAGTTTAATAATCTGAGGCATCAATAGTTACATAGGTATGATCAAACTCATATTGAAGGATAAACTGGAATAATTAGGGATTCACTAAATTCTGCATTTGACTGAATCTGGGCAAGATTTTATTTCCACACACATACAGCATGCAGTAACCATTCATTTTCTTATATTATTAGGCAGTTATAATATGTGTGTGTGGTTCAGTCTTCTTCCAACTTCTCGCTATGCTCCTTTTAGTGGGTTAAATGTTTATTTTCTTACAGCCCTGGCCTCTCAAGAACTGGACCTGAAGCAGATGGAGCTGGATTCTGCCACTGCTAAACTGGATGAGCTGAAGAGGGATTTGGAAAACCGGAGGGAGCCGGTAAAGAACAGCAATAAAGAGGTAATATGCATATTTCTATAAGTTGTTGTGGATATGCCTTTGTTTATTCTTTCATCTATACAGACTGTTCCCTTTTCTCCCTAGGGTTTGCAAGTTCCTTCCCAACAGATATCCAGTGCCTCTCTCTCCCCTGCTCTGACACGCCGGGCCCATTCCTCTCCCGCCTTTCCTCCGCTCATTGCAACACCATCACTGAAGCCCCGCCTATCAGAGTCCTCACTGAGCACAGGATCATCACATGCTATTAGCTCTAGCTCTTCTGCTCCTTCCATTTCCATCAGCTCCACAGCTATTACTTCCCCCTCTATGACCCGTAGGTCTATCCCCACAGAGAGTGTAGATCCCTATTATACTTTAAATCCTCAGATCCCATTGGGCCGTCCCTCCTCGCCTCGCCATCAGTATTATGACCGCCCCCACACATCTTCTACACGGCTGTCTTCCAGTTCATATGATTATGCCATGGGACCCCGGATAGCTTCTCCTAGTCTTGAAGGACAGTCAGGAGGAATGTATTCAGACTGGGGTTCATCACAAAGACGAGGATATGAAGTCCCTCATGGATACACTTCCAGGTTCCCAGGTAATTCTTGCTAGTTTTCCCACTGATTTTAGCAACCTGCCAGTGGTTAATTATAAACCAATGATGAATAGGTTTGAACTGGAACCAAAAGGAAAAATACCCACAGAAATCTACCTGCAGAATAAATCCACTTTGTGGTTGTGTTCCTGATGGGATTCATTAATTTTCTATGGGAATCAATCTTGCTTGTGGTTGTACCAGTCAGCAAATAAAAGTTGTGGGTTCACAGTATGAAAGTGCATGAAGAGTGGGGAGTCCATGTAATCTCTCTTATTAAATTATGTTGCAGTCTAATTTTTATTGATTTATAATAGCCACATTTGTTGTTGACTTATTTTTACATTTGTTGCAATCATAGATGATGTCAGTTCTCCACGACGTCGGCAGCAGCAACGCAGCTGGAATGAGTCTGATCTAGATGTGGCATATGACAAAAAACCACCACAGGGAAGTAAGTGATGTTTGCAAAACTAACCTACATCCATGCATTTTGTACACCATACAGAGACAAACATTTAACATCCCTAATATCTTATCAAACAGGAGCAGATCATGGTATTCCTCCTAGTTTGCCCATAGTGAAAGCCTGGAAGGAGAGTAGTCTGGACCCAGCATCAATAAGCAAGGTAAGCACTTGACATACCAGAGATCCACAGCTATTAATGCTGCGGTTTTCTTTTTTAGTTGTGAAATTGAATAATTCTTATTGTAAAATGACCTTGGTGTTACTAAATGTTAAACTGAAGAGCAGCTTTAGCTATTAAGGCGCAACAATGTAATTTAGCATTTCATGGCATGTATATCACAAGCTGAGTCCATTGTATCTCTCATCAGGTAGCCAGCCGTTGAACATTTTAAGTTAACAGCTACACTGATCTGTTTGCCAGTACAGGTGCTTTAAGAAATATTTTACAGCGCTTGCTGGAATAAAAAAAACCTTCACAACATAAAGGGCATAGTCCACCTTTAAAAACAATTAGCAACCTATTCTAAGCAACTTTTCAATTGAACTTTATTTATAATGTTTTCTTTTTGAACCAATTGTTTTTATAATATGCCATTTTTTTGGCCAGCAGCTGAAATGGTTGGGATGACTGAACTGTAAACCAGTTTTAAATACTAAATTTAAAATTATATCCTTATTGCTTATATTTCTTTTCAGAAACCTCTCTTAAATTGTGTGTTTCAAACTGCTGCCTGAATGCCTGGCAATTAAACTTTAGCATGCAGACAGCAGTTAGAATCTTAATAAGGCAAAAATTAAAAGATAATATCCATATTTTAAGGGGGACCTGTAACGTTAAAACTCTGTGTAGTAAAAGTCCTTTTCTAATTAAACATGAAGACCAAATTCTTTTTTTTATCATGAAAACATCCACACCTGTAATAAATCCATTTAAAAATCTCAGTTACCAATCATATATTGCCTGCCCCTCCTCTATGCCTCAGGCATCAAGCAAGGTATGCAATAACTTTAACTTTCCATTCCACATTTCCTAGAAAACACTGCTCTCACCACATTTCACCTCCTTTCTCAACATTTAATTGTGTAGCCAGTGTATATATGGGCATCAGGTGCTGTATTCTGGTGCATAAACAAGGTTTTGCATAATGTAAAGCTTGCCAGTAACCACAAAATGTCACTTGCCTGCTTGCTGTGATTGTGAGTTCCAAGACTAAAAGAAACAAGACTGAAATAATCCATATAATGTAAGTTAAGTTTATTATGCTTGACTACAGGGCTGCCATTAGAAATCATGGGGCCCCGCACAACAACATTTTCAGGGCCCCCTGGGCCCTGCCAACCCTGGCATCCGAGCCCCACCCCTGATCCTGCCCACTTCGCATAAAAGTTAACAGACCACACAGATATCAGCGCTAAAAAAGTAACCCCCTTACAAGTTAAAAAAAAAAATTGGGCCCCAGAGAATATTTTTTTTAAAAAAACTTGGCGCCAGGGCCTCCCTTACAAGTTAAAAAAAATTGGGGCCCCAATAATTTTTTTTTTTAATTGGTAGCAGGGGGCAATAAAGTATTAAAATTAAACATTGGTGGCCAGGGGATTAAAAAATAAAAATAAAAAAAACCCACATTGGTTTCAGTAGAATTGAACTGGCTTCAGGAATTCCATTAGCTATTTTCGTGACTTCGGGTCTTTCCGTCGCTTCAGGACTTCGACTGTCTTCTGCACTTCTGCATTCAGCGTTGAAAGCAGCAAGACGGCTTCGGCGGTGCTCGGAAGGGGGCCCGGCTCTTGGAGAAGTGCAGCACTGCCGGGCCCCCCTTCAGGCCCGGGCCACTTGTCCCCCCCTGATGGCGGCCCTGCTTGACTACCATCATAAAATAGGAATTATTTCTTAGGGTGACAGGCCCCCTTTACTTTAAATAGGCAGAATGTATTTTCAGCATAAGCTCAGTTTATTCACTCACCTTGAAAAAAAATGCAAATTCCAAATGGGGGGCAGATAATTAGGAAGATCAGACTGAGAAATAGAATTTCTTCTGATGTCTATTTTGCTGTTGAAGTGCTCAACAATATCTTCAGCAGCTTTCTGTGATGGGTACCCTTTGATGGGAGTGACTAGTAAAATAAACAAAAGTAGCTTAATTTGGACAGTGGAGAGTTAAGAGTAATGGCACATCCTTTAAATCTATACTTTTATGGGGGACAATCCCCCCAAAATACTTTCCCACTTGCGATAAATTAAATAACTTATTCGAAAACATATGCTGTGCTTCATTTTTCCATTGGCAATTTATTTTATTGCCGGTTCGAAACCATTTCGGAATTGTTTTAAACAAATTTCCCTGTGTGCCATTTCCTACAATAAATGGTATTTCTAGAAATGTAGATATGTATTTCTATCCCTGAGGTGTAAATAGGGAAGAAACAGCTAGTTTAAGTGAAATTGTGAGAAGATTGTGATCAGCATGTGGAGAAAAGGGGTTGTACAGGGGGAAACACTAAACAGAATTTAGAAAATAATATTACGGGAGTTATGATTGCTTTAGAAATTGAGAAAGTTCGGGAAATCAGAACAAAGAGAGAAACAAATAAACTTGTTAGTGAAAGGGGGTTAGAGACAGCAGGGATATAGGGATTATTAATGGGAATTTGAAAGTCACAGATATTAATGGACAATATAAAATGCAAATCCCAGTCTTTTTTAAGGAAAGGATGTGCTTCAAATGCAAATATACAAAACCAATGTTTTTTCCTGGTTTCTAAAATGGTTTTAAATACATGCTCACCCTGTATATGAGTAGGTTCGGGTGCTCAAGCCCCAAAAATCTCACTTCAAATCGCCTTCCAACCAAACAATTGTTTATTATACTCTGGGCTTGTGGTCCGGGTGCGACGCCACGAATCCGCAGCAGAAACCAGGCAATTTTACATAAAATTAGGCATGCACTTCACAGACTCCGGGACAACACTGTAGCTTAAAAAAGCTTTATTTCACATATCCTGATGCGTTTTGTGTGGTCACACACAGTCATAGGCCTAGTCATGCCATTTCAGCACTCACAGTTATTAAACATTGTAGAATGTTTTTACTTGTGTACAGATATGTTAAAGATAAGTTTGTAAATGTAGAGTTCATTTTTTTTTAATACTGGATAATTCTTTGATTATTTTATCCTTTGGATATTAGGGTGACTCCTCCTCTTCAACACTTCCTCGTGGGTACAAGTTCTCTACAGGAGCTGAGCCGGGTTTTCAAGGTGGGGAACCTGGATGGAGGGCAGGGACTGGTTCACTTCCACGATCCATTCTAGCCCAACAGCCAATCTCCCGTATTCAAGTTCCTCCTCCAGAAGGAAGAGGGCAGCCTCACCGTCCTCTTCCTCTTTCTATGATCTGCCGCCTGCAGAATGCATTTTGGGAGCACCAGACTCCACCCCTTTCATACAGCATGTCTCCTGCACCAACTGTACCTATTGCAGTACCTACTGCAGTTTCAATGCCCCCTGTGCCATCTGTACCTTTACCAGTGGTCCCAGAGTGGGAGATACCTGCAGTCACTCCAGTACCTCCTCCCACAAATGAAGAAGTTCCCCGTCCTCTCAGTCCCACTCGTCTTCAGCCAAATCTGCCTCCCTCACTAGCTGAGGTGCAGAAAGTTCTGGAGGACATACCTCGGCCTTTAAGAAGAAGAGGCTCCCAGGAACTCACAGCACTAGCTCAACCCCTGCCTTCTCATCGGCGCCAGTATCAGCAGATAATGGGACGACTGTTTGGAAGGGCTACACCTAAACCAAGCTCTGCTCCTGAGCAACCAAAGGCTGAGGAGAAACTCCAGGGGTCTGCAGTCAAATTTAATATTTCCCCTAAGGAACCATCATTAGAGGAAGATTTGTGCTATAAAATAGATATAATTCCTGAGGAAATCAGGACAGATGAGAAGATTATGCCTGATGATAAACTGTGTGTTATACTGGAGGCATCAGATTCCCGGGTTGGTACATCTGCCCCAGTGCCAGGAGATATGGAGTTTAAAGTACCATTGGTTATCGGTGGAAACCAGAATTTGGTAAGTAAGCTTAAAGGAGACATATAGGATAAGTGAAACCCCCTATTATTGTAGGCAATACTGAATAATATATAAAGTATGATACTGGTTTTACCTTGGGCTAAAAATATATATTATCTTATTATATTTAAATCTCTACTTTTTCCAGCACTTTTCTGCTATATTTAAAGGGGGTTATTCACCTTCCAAACACTTTTTTTCAGTTCAATTGTTTTCAGATTGTTACCCAGAAATAAAGGCATTTTCAACTAACGTTTATTTTTTACAGTTTTTCCAAAATATAAGTTTAAAGCATAATGTCCCTGTCTCAGGTGTTTGTTCAGTAATTCAGGCACACTCTAAACTGCAATTTTGCTAAATTTGTTGATACATTTCTCAGCAGCATCAATATTAGCAAGTATTGTATCAATCCTAACAGCTGGCTTTAAAGGGGAACTCCACACAAACATTACTTAAAGGAATTGTTCAGTATAAAAATAAAAACTGGATAAATAAAAACTGGATAAAAAAAACTGGCTGTGCAAAATAAAAAATGTTGTAGTATAGTTAGTAAGCCAAAAGTGTAAAGGCTGGAGTGACTGGTGTGTATGTGTAACATAATAGCCAGAATCCAACTTCCTGCTTTTCAGCTCTTTTTTTTCCACTGACTGGTTACCCTGGTGACCAGGCAGTAACCAATCCGTGACTTGAGGGAGGGCCACACAGGCCATAACTGTTGCTTTTGAATCTGAGCTGAATGCTGAGGATCAATTGCAAACTCACTGCACAGTTATGTCCCATGTGGCCCCCCTTAAGTCGCTGATTATCTCGAAGTTGGATTCTGGCTATTATTTTAGACATTCAGTTACTCCAACCTTTATACATTAATTTTTTTTTTAACTAACTATATCAGAAACATTTTTTTTTATTTTGCACAGCCTATCTATTTGTCCAGTTTGAAAAGTAAACATAGTTTCAAGCAACTTTGCAATATACATCAATTAAAAAATATGCAGACTTTTCATGATTTTGAATGGTTTTGAACAGGTCCCTAAGTCTAGCCCCCTGCTGATCGGTCTGACTACTTGTTGAGCTGGCTGACTACTGTTACTTTGTATCAGCAGCAGCGATCTGTCCTCAGCCTGCATCCTCCAAACCCCACAATTCCCTGCACACATGATTTCAATAAGGATAGGGACGTCACAGTGCAATGCATTGTGGGTTATGTAGTTCCTGTAAATTTACACTTCAATTAGACATGGAAAATAGAAAGTAATTAGAAACCGTCTTTATTTCTGGTAAACTATCTGAAACCAACTGAACTGAAAAAAGGGTTGGAAGGTGGACAGCGGAGAGCATACTGTACTGGTACATTCCAATTTTTCACACAATATCTCTTTTAATAATAATAATGCTCAAACAAGAAAACTGTTTATTACAGGGCAAGTGGCATTTGAACAGAAAATAAAATATTGTTTTAAGGGCTGTATAGGAAGTAGGAAAAATAATTTTATGAATGGTAAGATCTAATGTTTCATATTCATTCTGACCTAGGGACTTCGTTCAGCACTGAAAGGTCGAGGTTCACCACGTAGGCAGCGCCCCCCTCGTGCCAGACTTGACCCCCTGATTTTACTTCTGGATGCAGCACTCACAGGAGAAATGGATGTGGTGAACCAGGCTCTTAAAGAGGTATGGCCTTTGCACTAATGGTTAGAATACAGTGCTTTTGTAGGAGCCATTGCGATGAGGCAACTGGAATTGATCATAGTTTTCCTGGTTCACATTCACTTTCTAGCTGCTACATAGGAATTGTCGAGGTCCTGGAAGTCTCCCACCATAAAATTTACATACAATTTACTTAAACCTAAGATAGACTGGGTATTTATATATTAAAAGCTCATTAGTATTGCATTAGACAAGATATTCCCTCAAGGTATAGCACCCCTAGATGTTTGAAGGCATCTTATCTCCTCATCTACTATCTATGTAACTCTTGCGAGTCAGCTTTCCTTATTCACTTATTGCCTTATTGTATTGATACTTTCACTTGTTTAGCATCTTAGATTCTATTTACTCTTATTCTTTCTAAGTTTTTTTGTCGTCAGAACTGAAATAATCAAATTAATACTCAAGTGGTCACTAGAACCTCCTGAGATGATAATAACAGACTATCATGGAACTGTTTAATGGGACTTTGTATGAATACCATTTGTTAAGTCATATGATTATCAAAATAATGAAAAAATACAGCAAATAAAAAAATGAGAATGGGCAATGTTATGTTATTTCATGTCTAGTTTTGCTGGAAAATGCAGAACCATTTTTTAATAATATGCATCTAGCACAGGACTACCGGACATGATTGCAGTGTGTCCCATTCACTTATAATGGCAAATAGTATTGAAGCCACTGTCGTAACTATAGCTGTAGAAAAATATTGCTGTAACAGAAATCATTCTATAGTTTCAAGAGTAGCCAGGACAGAAAAAAAGGATTTTGCCCTCCAATGTCACTCTAATGGGGCTTGAATTTTTGAACCTTTAAAACCTGCCACCCTAAAGGTGGGGGTAATACAGCTTGTAAACCTTTGGTGTGAATACTTGTGCCTTAAAACCCATTATATAATATTATTGAAATACCTGGAGATCATTAACTTTTTAGCAGATTATAATTGCAGCTATGGTTGAAGTGTAAGATTCCTGCCATAGCTTAAGCAACGCATGTGTCTGTCTGTCTGAGATTATTTCTTTAACCCCTGTATAATAGTTCTGAGCTATTCACATGTAAAATGCCTATTATATGTTTATCTGTGATTTCCTTTCAGTCACTGGACCAGTCTTCTAATTACTTTATTCTTATAGGTAAATGACCCAAGCCAACCAAATGAAGAGGGAATAACTGCTCTCCACAATGCTATATGTGGAGCCAATTATAATATTGTCAACCTACTTGTTAGCAATGGAGCCAATGTAAATGCTGAAGACAGCCATGGATGGTAAGAGAATGTGAACGGATATGGGACAAATTAAAAAGGAGGAGGCAGATAAAGGATTGCTCTGAGATGGGGCTTTATACCAGTCATTAACTTTTTCCTCTGTTTAATGTATTGTCTTTCAGGACACCCCTTCACTGTGCTGCTTCCTGCAATGACCTCCAGATATGCTTACTTTTGGTACGACATGGTGCAGCCATTTTTGCAACCACTCACAGTGATGGAAGCCTTGCTGTGGAGAAATGTGATCCTTATAGGGAAGGGTACCAAGACTGTATCAACTACCTTACTGGTAAGTAAAGTCTCTTTAAAATAGGGAATATTTTTTAATTTTTAGTTCAACCCCTCTCAGTCTACTTCTCAGCTTTCCTTTAACTTCTAATGTAATTTCTTATTTCCTTTTTTATTTACTTTTGCAGATGTAGGACAATGCATGGGAGAAGCACAGAGTGGAGTTGTCTATGCTTTGTGGGATTACAGTGCAGAATTTGCGGATGAGCTTTCTTTGAAGGAAGGGGACACTGTTACTGTCCTAAGGAAAGATGGAGAGGGTGGAACTTGGTGGTGGGCCTCTCTTTGTGGTCGGGAAGGCTACGTTCCTCGCAACTACTTTGGGGTAAGTGAAATATAGAGTGAAAGATACATCTATTCTATCAGAAGCTTTGAAACCATGTATCAACTAGTCATTGTAATACTCCCAATATTACTCAACATAATAAAGAAAAGCTTTACAAAAAGATGATCGGTATGGCACCTTTTATTTGGAATGCACGGGACCTGGGGTTTTCCATAATTTTCATAACCATACCTTAAGTCTACTGTAATACCATTTAAACATTAAATAAACCCAATAGGTATGTGTTGCCACCAATATGGGTTCATGTAGCTTATTGTTTTATTACAGAGCTATCACTACTAGTGAGGGAATAATTTTAAAGAATTACAATTATTTGCTTAAAATAGACTCTGCGTGAGATGGCCTTCACAGAATTTAGATCTTTCTGGATAACGGGTTTCGGAATATGAGATGCCTCTTGTGCGGAACATTATGAAGCTTGTGGATGGGAAATCATACCTGTCAACACCACGGCTTCACTGGGAGTTATCCAGTTTTGGACCCCTTCGCCCCTCAGTTATTATAAGACATTTCCCTCTCCTAGTACCATGTGTACATTCATATTGAACATTATTTGAAGGGCTGTTTCCAGTGAGCTGTTCGTGATGCATTCCAGATAGACCCCCACCCACATTTTCGCCTTTAGAGTAAATTAAGTATATTTGTGTCTTATTTTGCTTGAAGCTGTGTGCTTTAAACTGCTACCATCTAACACAATAAAACTTTTTGAGGCTAATGGCTATTTAATGGCCTTTTAAACTTGAATGGCAAAGTACATATTGATGTAATGGTATGTCACCTATAGTAAAGCCTTTCTTCACTAAAGTTGCAGTCTCCAGCTACTTTAGCCTGGGCACTGGCTGCTCTTTCTATTCAGAGACCCTTTCCTGGCTTTATTCTTGCAGACCTCATCTCTGACCTTATGCTGACTTTTTTGTTTTACAGCTATACCCAAGAGTTCGCCCTACACGTAGTCCAAAGTGATGTTACAAGAGCAGTGAACAGTGAACCAACCTGATGTCATTTGCACTCATCAGATGCCCATTTTGTATTTTATGTCCATACAGCTTACAAATGCAATGTCTAATTCAAGTCACTGTATGGAATGTATGTTTGTTTTTTTTAACCAAACCCAGTGAGTGACTCGGTGTGTCATTTGGTACACTATGTGTGTGTGTTAGTGAATTACAGGTAGCTGTTGTATGGAAGAGATGCACATTTTGTATAGCAATGTATAAGCTGTGCAAATTGTGGGAATGTTTAGCTTTTGTTTGTTGTCTTTGTATAAACATTATTTTATAATAAAATAATAATTAAAACCAGGCTGTCAAGTTTGTGTCTACCAAGAAGAGAACCATGTAGAGAACTGTGAAATACCTAGTCTAGTTGTTAATTATGCACTAGTCTATTCCATTTTCCAGTAAAAAAAAATCTAAACTACATAACAGTATCTGTATATAGTCTTTATCATATTTAGTCAATCCGCAATGCCAGAAACACCCTTAGTGTTGCGGTCTGCTTGTAAAACTGATCTCATACCTGTTCATGTTTTGGGCAGACTTGTCCTTTAGCAAGTGATAACTCAATTAGGAATTACTTCTGGTTCACAATAATTCATTTTACATTTGGGATGGACTATAATCAAACAGGACTAATGAAAAATATACTAATTGACCATTACTAGTCCAGAGGGAGTGGCTTGTTGGTTTAAAATCTGTCACATTTTTATGCCTTGTTACAGGGGATAAAAGGCTAATTCTGCCTGAAACATGCTGAATGCTTATACATGCAATAATTGTACCTCTGTTGTTAGGCTTTATAACAGTTATACCAGAAACAGAAAATGTTGCCTGTACTAGTCCTGTTGTATGTAGACAATGCATATTCTTTCCAGTGTTGGAACTAGGTGGGAGTGGGCCCTGGTGTGGACCAATGTGCTTATTGGCTGTGTAACCTGAACATTTTTCTTCTGAATGGCTCCACCACTGCTTCACAGCAGCATATTTATATAAACAATAGTAGTGTTTCTAAAGCAAAGGGTAGTTTTAAAAGTGCAGGGCAACACAAGATTATATTTGTATTACTTTAAAACAGTTTCATTTTGCTGTTGTTACTGTTCCTTTAAAAATCGTACCGTAAAAATACAGTTATTGGTTTAAAAGCTGTGCAGAGAAATTTAGTAGACCCCTTTAAACAATTTCGAGCAAATGTTTGTATTTCCTGTGCTTAGAACCAAAGGTTATCGATAGATTTCAATATAATGGCATGTCTGTTCTACAAGAGGACATGCTTGATTAAACTGTTACCAAGGTTTTACCTTTCAAAGGTCGGTCTCTCTAAGTAAATATAACACGTCTATAGTGCTGTAAACATAGCTCGCTAGTATAAATGTGGGGTCAGGATGCACATGCCCCAGATCTACAGCTTAAAGTACAGTAATAATGAAAAAGATGCACCAGGTACTCACAGATACACTAAGTGGGCAATGGAGAGGAAATTTAAACTTTATTTCCACAAAGAAAAATCCAATAATTAGGTAAAAGGGTTAAATGTACCAGTATTGTGCTCCAACGCACTTAATCACAAGCTGCAAACCTTTGTCAAACATGTCCTGCAGAATGTGATTGGTTTGTTGATTCCAAAAGCAATGGCATTGCTGGACAATCTTGATTACTGTTAGTGCTGTGCCGCACAACCTGCACAGTGTCAGAAAAATGCAGAGCCAAAAACCTCAGTGTGCCAGTGCCTTTAAAGGCTGTAATTATGTGTATGTAATCAGTTACAATCCACTGGGGCACAGCTTGTCTAGTCAGTCTCCATCCTTGTAACAAACAGGAACTGCTGTGAAAAAACCCATCTTGATAAAAATTGATTGGATGGATTGCTAAAAAATAATGTAGCATGGAGTTATTCCCTAATAATGCATGGAGGAATATGTATAATGAATAATGTTGTATATTGTAAAATAATAATGATAATGAACTCCAAAAACACAAGTCATGTAACAGAAATTAAATCACAAAA
>CM044445.1:54166949-54192404 GCA_024363595.1 Xenopus borealis
ATAATAAATATATATCTTTTAAATGAACAGACATGCTAGGACAATGTCTACTGAATACATTGCCTAACTATGCACTTATTCACTGAACGGCAATTGCGCTCAATCAGTTTCCAGTGCAGGCAACAAAACATTAGAAGATACCCCAAAAATCTGTGTGTAAGATCCTTAGCAAAGTCCTGCAAGTGACAGTTTCTCACCCATATACTTTAGGGTGGCCATTAGAGGAGTAAATGGGACACTACTATATAAAACTGTTGTTAAATAGGTCATAGGGGATCTTTAATGTCATATTTATAAATGGCCCTCAGAGCGTTGTGTAGGATCATTTCTAACAGCATCCCTCTGTGTTTCACTGACTCTGGGAAATAGAGATATTGTCTCCTCCCATTAAATATATTTCAACATCATCTTGAGTCATTATAATTATTCATGTTGCCATGACTGTAGTGTCTGGACACGTTGTAACAGTTCTTCTGTCTATAATAGAAGAAGTACGTATAGGATTAACAAGCCACAAGTTTGTACCTGCAAAATGAAATTGTGCTGTAAAATTATGCATTAGTTGGTACAACAGTGACCTATTCTGAGAAAGTGTTGTTCTCTAGATTTTATAGGGGGAGCGCCACAAAAACATAACTTAAAGGGGTTGTTCACCTTCCAAACACTTTTTTTCTGTTCAGTGTTTCAGATTGTTCTCCAGAAATAAAGACTTTTTTCAATTACTTTCCATTATTTATTTTTTACAGTTTTTCCAAAATCTAAGTGTAAAGTTGAATGTTGGTGTCTCTGGTGTTTGAGTCTGGCAGCTCGGTAATTCAGGTGCAGACTCTTAACTGATACAATTTTGCAACATTTAGTTGATACATTTCACAGCAACATCTCTGTATTAGTATTAGCAACTATTGTATTAATTACAGCTGCCTGTAATGAAAACCAGAGATTCTGCTCAGCAGGGACAAAGATAAGAAATGTATCCATTAAATGTATCAGTTTAGAACAGTTGGTGAAAAATTATACTTTACACTTCAATTTTAGAAAAATGGTTACAAATAGAAAATAGACAGTAATTGGAAAAAGTCGTTTTCTGGTGATCTATCTAAAAACAACTAGTTGTTTGAAGGTGGACAAACTCTTTAAGCTTTTTGAAAAGTAAATATTATTTCAAGCAACTTTGCAAAATACATCAATAATAATATATGCAGACTTTTCATGGTTTTTGACAGTTCCCTAAACCTAACCCCCAGTAATCTGTCTGACTATTTTGCTGAGCTGGCTGACTATTGTTACTTTGTATCAGCAGCCATCTGTCCTTAGCCTAATCCTCCAAGCCCCACAATCCCCTGCACACATGATGTCAATAAGGAAAGGAACATGACAGTGCAATGCATTGTTGCTTATGTAGTTCCTGCATGCTATCTGTAAGCTGTGAAGAAGTTGTTACATTTTGTAACATGAGTGTTTTAGTCCCTCCTTCCAGTGTCGGACTGGCCCACCAGAATACCAGGAAAACTCCCGGTGGGCCCAGGTGTCAGTGGGCCTTATGCTGCTAAAATTTTGGCCTATTTTATGGCCATTCCCTATTTCTATAAGAACAAAGAGGCCAAATTGATGGAATAACTGATTATAGTATGTAAAGAAAACAAACTAGGAGAATAGAGGTTGATTGAGGAGATGAAGAATATTAGTACTGAGAGTGAGCCCCTGGTCTAAGGTTTTATGGTGGGCCCCTGGTCTAAGGGTTTTGGGTGGGCCCCTGGTGTCCCAGTCCAACACTGCCTCTTTCCCTGCCAGAATTTCAAATGATGCAGAAAGAGATCTCTTAAACAGTTGGATTTCAGTATATAAAATGACATTTATACATACACCTCTTCTGCGGGGAGACAATCTCCCCGAACTGCCTTTCGTCTGCCTTCTGTGTGCCTGAATGAGGAATTACCTGCGCTAAGCACTCTGGCGACTTCGGAAATCGAAGCGTTGCGAGTGCTTAGCGCAGGCGATTTTGACATAACTTTTAGTATGATGTAGAGAGTGAGACAACTTGCAAATAGGGTTGCCACCTGGCCGGTATTTTACCGGCCTGGCCGGTATTTTTGATGGTTAATCCCAATGTTATTAATAGGAAAAAAAGATAAATATATAGGAAGGCCGGTATTTTTTTTCAAGAAAAGGTGCCAACCCTACTTGCAAATGGAATTCAATGCATGCAGAATTCTGCTGGAGCCGCACTATTAACTGATGCATTTTGACATGACAGTATCGCAAAGTTTCAGTCTATCAGCCAGTTTCGCTCTTACTTTTCCCGTATCATCTCTCGATTGCTTCAGCCTGCCTACCTAGCTAGCAAGCGCTCCAGAAGCCTCGCCCTATATTACGTCATGACGCTGGCCGTGCTTTCCGATTGGTCACGTTTCTCTAAACTATTATGGTTCTCGTAAAGTGGAGTTTCTGTATTATATAATGTAGTGATATTGATAGTAAGCAAGCCGCAAAACCAGAAAGAGAGTAGGAATAAAGTGAATTTTCATAACCGGGAGGAGCTAAAGGAAAAGCGAAGCTTCTGGCAGCAATGAAGTGAGTTAGTCTCAGGACTGGCAGCCGTGCGCTCCATGCTGTGTATAAGTCTATAATGGGTCTCCGTTTATCTTTTGTCTGCTTCGGAAGTTACTGGTCAATGTTTTCACACACTCCTGATATTGTTGTTTAAATAAAAGTCTAGTGGGGACGTGTCATGTGTCCGCAAAACTGTCAGTCTAGGAAGTAGAACGAGAATCTGATGAATGACAATATCTGTGTTATCTTTTATTGAGATGTCTTAATACCTCCCGTGTTTTAGTTTACAGCACTGAGTTCTGGGCAGGACGTAATAAGACTGAAGTGAAACAGTGGGAGATTTTTTTTTCTAGGCAGAGTTTTATTTATTTGGGGCCCAAGTATATTTAACAAATGTTACATATATTATAGAATAGTTATATCCAAACGCCATATTCAAATACAGGGGATGCAACTATGTTGGGCCCATTTATTCACTTGGGTCCTAAATAGGGTTGCCACCTTTTCCTGAAAAAAATACCGGCCTTCCTATATAATTACCTTTTTATCCTATTAATAACATTGGTCTCAACCATCAAAAATACCGGCCAGGCCGGTAAAATACCGGTCAGGTGGCAACCCTAGTCCTAAACGGAGTGTTTTGTACTAATCCATCTGCAGTAGCCCTAGATTTTCTCTTTGTACTTGATCCCACAGAACTAAGCTTGGGATTCCAATAAAGGGTATTGGAAAGTAAACAGCAATTGGCAAGCATAAAGAAGAGGCCTGTTAGAATAGCTATGAATGAGCGTAGTATCATAGAAATGTAGTTGCCTCTCGCTCTAAGATAATTTACCTGTGTGTATTGCTTTTCTGCCAGGTTGAATATAGATGGGTTACTGGTATACTTTCCCTATGAGTACATATATCCAGAACAGTACTCCTACATGTTGGAGCTCAAGAGGACCCTGGATGCCAAGGTAAATATCGCTCCACACAATGATGAAGTGCTCTACCTCTGTGCATTCTTCCTTGGGTATCAGGTGCTTAGTGGTACATTACCCAACCTGCCACTGGTTAGTTAATGATATACAAAGTACACAACACAGCAGTGCACTGACAAATTAAATTTACTATGCTTAGTGATATTTATTGGCTCCAAGTGATATTTAAGACGCCCAAGGCAACGTTTTGGGCCTCACAGGGCCCTTTGTCAAGCTGTGAATAGGATTAAATGGTAGAAAGTACTGGGATGTTTATGGGCATCATACTTTTCTGGCTTTTGTGGACGACTTCTGCTGATCAAAAAGTAACTTCTTTTTCGGTTTAGAAATATATCTGGACCTAGAATTTCTGTTGAAGGTTATTCCTAGCATAATATTAAAGGGGAATTAAAGTCTAAAATGAAATGATGCTAGAAATGCTGTATTTTGTATACTAAATATAAACTTATCCTTACAGCACCAGAAGCCTAATTAAGCAAATGATTTATGCTTTCAAAGTTGGCTACAGGAGGCTGTCATCTTGTAACTTTGTTTTCAGTCTTTGCAAGACCAAGACCATGCACATGCTCAGTGTGGTCTGGGCTTCGGTTGGGAAGTTTAGCTTAGGGATCATCATAAATTATCAAAACAGCACAAGTCATGTAATATCTGCTATAGAAGCCAATACAGCAAAACTGATTAATAATCAGATTATACAGACAGCACTGGCTCTGTTGATACAAATCTTTGCATGGTCAATGGCTGCTTTACAGGGAAACAAACAAAGCTGCTTGAGTTTTGGGAAGTAAGGTGGGGTACTCCCACTGCCATTTTAAAGTATTATTGTTTCCCTGCAAAGCAGTTAGGGACCGTCTGAAGTTTCCTATCTGCAGCTGTCAGAGCAAGTAAATAAAGGGGGAATTTCACTGCATACAGTTTATTATAAAAATGGTACACATTTTTTAATTAAAGTATGTTGGAAATTTCCTTTTCATTAAAGAAAGTTAAAATGGGATTTTTATTTTGCCTTTACATCCCCTTTAATTATTACACTCTATTAGTCTATCTACCTCTCAATTTTTCTTCCTTTCAGTGTTAGGGGCTGGTTACCAGTTTTACACCTTTTTCGTGTACATCCTTGAGATGGATGTTGTTTGCTTTTGAAGTGTATTTTTTTAGTCTCCTGCTCATTCTTCTAGTCCTCATTTTCTCTTCTCCATTCTTTAGAAATGTACTTGTAGTGCTAAATCTAAATATTCCATTAAGGTGGGAATTTGATCTTTTTATTGTCTGTAACTCTAATGGATGTTTTTAAAAATTGTTTTATGTATAATATTTGGAATAGTTGACCTCATTTGATCTTTTCTGTTGTGCTCTACATAATATACAGTAATTGTATGGTTTGTTGGTTTCCTAGGGTCATGGTGTTCTGGAGATGCCTTCAGGAACTGGGAAAACTGTTTCTCTGCTGTCGCTCATTGTGGCCTACCAGAGGGTAATAAAATCTTTCCTATTCCCTTCATTGTGCCTTTTTTCACTTTTTTTTTCACTTTCTCACTTAAAGTATTTATTTTTTTTCACTTTCTCACTTAAAGTATTTTATTTTGCAGGCATACCCATTGGAAGTAACCAAGTTAATATACTGCTCTAGAACTGTTCCTGAAATAGAGAAGGTTAGAAATCATTGTTTAAAATCTTTAAAATATTTACTTTGTTTATAATTACCTGATTCTGCATTGAGAAACTTTATTGAAAGCCATTTAGCCATTTTATGACTAATTTATGGTTCATGGTAACCTTTTAACAGGTTGTGGAGGAGTTAAGGAAGCTGATTGAATACACTCAAACACAGACTGGAGAAACACTGAATTTTCTGGCTCTGGCCCTGAGCTCCAGACGTAATCTTTGTGTTAATCCAGAGGTGAGAATGCATGTTCATGTTTGACTTTAAGAGGAGTTTTTGGTATCTCTACAGTTTTCTATGTTCTGTTTTTCAGGTCACTGCTTTGCGTTTTGGGAAAGAAATAGATGGTCGTTGTCACAGTTTGACAGCTTCCTTTGTTCGATCCCAGAGGCAGGGAGATCCAACTGTACCAAGCTGTAGGTTTTATGAGGTATGAGACAATTACTTGAAATGCCAAACTAAAATTTCTAATACTTAACAAAATATGTACTTGTAACATTCACATATGAATATGTAAGGTTTTACAATAGACAATTCTGACAATTTGTGGTGAGAGGAGAAGACCATTTTCCAAAAATAATTTATTTGATAACCAATACTAACTGTGTTAAAGTAAACCACTAGTAAAGCTACTATATCCTTAGGGGTGCTCCTTTTGCCTAAAAAGTTTATTAAAGATCACTCTTTTAAAATCACAAGACATATCTGTCTACATGCATCATTTGTGCCAGTTATTTTTGTTCGATTTTGTTTGTACTGGAATCAGTTATTTGTGTAAGCTCTAATACATTTGCTAGTAATGGGAGCCCCTCAAAATATATATCCACCCAATTCTTGAATGAAGAAAGATCAATACTGAGGAAATTGTTGAAGAGAAACAAGATTATTTCAAAAACAGTACGTTTTTAATTAATATTAAGAACATTTCTTAATTTAGCATGATGAAGCTTATATTAAAATAATTTTTGTTTGCAAAAGCACAAGTGAGCTAATGCTCTCTAAATTAGTCGAGTACCATGTCACACTAATGCGTAGGCAATATGTCGGTTGGAGTCCTGCTCCATGTTGGGTGCACTCAGAATACTCGCACAGTGGTCAGGTAGGTCTCCTCTGGTGGTTTGCAGGTATTCAGCAGCTAGGCTGCAAGTGGCTGTAAAGCATTTAAAAAAAAATAATAATATTGAATTCCCCAGCAAGTTAGTATTAGTAAAAGCACTTTTCAGTATCATATGTTCTTAATGCCCCACTACTGATGTCACTTCCAATATTAAAGGCTTTCAACTAGAGCTGGGTCAACTATGGGTTGGATGGTTTATTTAGGCATAATCATGGAAATTCAGGTGTGTGGGTCAAGGTTGGATTTTGGATGTGTGAGCTGGTCGTGCAAAAATAGAACATCTGTTGGGGCAAAGCACTTGACATAGGACCAAGCCTGAAGGCTTTGTAGGATATCTTTTAGGTTAAATGCTCATGTGGCACTTCCGGTAATTTCTTTCTTTCTTTCTTTTCCAATTGTTTATATTGAAGTGTTAACATAGACATCCAGCTTTATCACAAAATATCAGTATTATTGACAAGAGAATCATTACAGAAATTAAAACCAATGCTTGATAGCAAAAAAATAGTAACCATATTTAGTTAATAACTTATGAAAATAACATACTAGAGTATTATACGTGGAAAAAAAATCAAATTGTACATTAAACATTGTACATAAATGTTTGCACTTATTTTCTATCAGCAGTTAGTAGATTATCTAAGTAAATAGACCAACTATCTAAAAAGATTTTTCTAATTGTAGGCAGTGGCGTAACTACCAGGGGAGCAAGGGGTGCAATTGCACCAGGGTCCGCTCCCTCTCGGGGCCTGTCGGAAAGGCTATGAGAACTCCAATGTGCAATTCATAGGGGACAGCCCAGTAAGGGGGCCTGGGTGCCAATCCTGCACCAGGGCCCACCAGCGAGTAGTTACGCCACTGATTTTTAGACAACCAAATCTAAATGTAATCTCAGATATGACAGAATTTCCTTCAATGCAGAAGGTTACTCTGTAATCCATTGTAAAAATATGGATATATGATCTTAAAAAGGTCACTTAAATTCTTTAAGAACACTACTAAATAAAAACTGCAGGTAAAGTAAGGGTTTTTAGTGCCAAATGATCACATGGAATTTTTTTTTAATCTGAGTCTTTATGGTTCAGATAAGATAATTAGTTAATCTGAGACATTTGCAGCTTTCTATTCTCTGCTATGAAGGCTCAGACTGTTGATACATTGTAAAGCTGGCCATAGACTCAAAGATCCGATCATATGAATCTTCGCATGATCGGACATCCCCATCTCCCGACCTGCCACTACCCTTCAGATTAAATAAAGTAGTAAAATCACAGACCGGCCGATGTCCTGCCCCTGACGGGGATCGCACAAAAATGTGTCTGACTTAACCACTGAAAATTGTACGATCGGCAATACACGCAGAGATATTATCGCCAGCTGACAGAAATTTTCTAATCTGTCCGATCGACCAAACGACCGATCGGCATGGCACGACAAATGTTGGGACACTCCACACACGATCCAAAAATTGTACGAATCCAGGATTCGTATGGTTGGATTGTTGCGTCTATGGCCAGCTTAATACAGCTGATTAACAGACCTGTCTTTGCAACATTGTTTAAATAGTAACAACCAGGAGTTATATAAATTCTGCTTTCAAAAGCAGTTGTTTTAGCTAAATCAGACACATAGCAGGCCTCTCTTCACTAAGGTCTGGAGTTAGCCATTTGTAACAGGATCACAACCTCTTATGCCCTTCTCCAAGCCCTGGCTGATAAGAGCCATAAAATAAGAGGAGGGAAAGCCCAAGGAGGGAGAACTTAAAGTTCACACAAAGGCTTCTCACCGGTGAAGGGAAGGTCACAAATAACAAAACCAAAAACATATTCATCCTCACAGAACCCAGACCTGTTGTACCAACAGCGTTAAAAACTGGGGATGGGTTCAAAGTAATATTAGCTTTCAGATGAGACCAAACATGACTAGGTTTGGTACTCTGTTTATCAGATGTGAATATCAGGGCAGGGGTAGGTCACACAGTATTGATGTTTAGTATCTATGGAATCCAGGAGAGAATTCATAACCAATGAATATAATATCATATCTCTCCTATGTTCCTATAGGGAGTTATGATCATTGTATTCTTGGTCCAGTTGCTTCTCACAGGAGGTCATAAAAAACTCAGTCTGTGTCCTGCTAGGCCACACCCCCTTACATTCCTGAGGGAGGGGGAGGTGCAGTTACCTGAAATCACTGATAAATAGTCAGCTCTTCTGACTAAGATTTGGATTTACTTTGGAGGACCAATTGCGATTGGAAGTTATCCCGTTTTTCCCCCTTGCCTCCAGGACCAGGAATTCTATATCTTGAAGCTAAGTATAGGTTTTCCATGTTTTCCCTTTTTATTTTATAACTGTTTGTATTATTTATTGTATGTCTCTTTTTGTAACATAATTTTGTTAACTGCACTGTTATACCATTTATAATATTAAATATATATAATTTAATAATATTGTCTTTGGTGCTCTAAAAGAACCTAGCCTGAAAGAGAGTGAGCCTTAACCCTCTGCATGCTGAATGGAAATTCTACTCTGTATGTATGCTAGTTAACCATTTGAGTGCTGGTAGTGTTTGAATTAACCCCTTCACTACTAGAATACCTGGTTTCTCTCAACACCAGTGGCAGCAAGTTGTGTGAGTTTGTGGGTGTTGGTTGGTGTTTGGGGTGCTGTTATGCTAGTCTAACCTGTGTGCAAGGTGGGTGAGAGACCCCTGACAGCCACACCTAAAGTCACGTGCGGTTGGTAGTACCGTGTCCGTGACACTTGCCATTTAAAATCAAGCTTATCATTTTTATATACTATACATTGTGAAGCGAGATTGATTATGCTCAACTGTTAGCTGTTGCTTTAGGAATTTGATGCCATTGGACGTGAGACCCCTCTTCCTCCTGGTACCTACAATCTGGATGACCTTAGAACTTTGGGGAGACATAAAGGCTGGTGTCCTTATTACCTTGCCCGACATGCTGTGAGTGTCCTAATGTTTCATGATTATCAAGTTTATATTTTTGGTGTATTTGTTGTTTCCTCTTTTCAGAAGATATGAAAAAAAATGTTGTATAATTATGTTTTTTGTGTGCAGCTGGGACAATGCAATGTAGTTGTGTACAGTTATCACTACTTACTGGATCCCAAAATAGCTGACCTTGTCTCTCGTGAACTTGCCAAGAAATCTGTTGTTGTTTTTGATGAAGCTCATAATATTGGTAAGTGATAATAAAAAGGGATTTTTTTGTTTATACAGGTCTGTTTCACACACCTGTAAAATTTAACTGCCCACTTTCTCTTTAGATAATGTCTGTATTGACTCTATGAGTGTCACCATCACACGCCGAACCCTGGAACGCAGTCAGACAAACATTGAAACACTCAACACTGCAATACAAAAGTAAGACGTTATTTGGCGGGAAAGTGAAAACAAATTCTTGTATAATTGAAAGAAAATACGTTCTAACAGAAGTGCTACGGGGAAAAAAAGGGGCTATATTTAGAAACTTAATGGAAAGATTTGGGTACAAAGGAGTTTTGTTAATGGATGGTTATTGAGAGAAGTGTAGGGAGAATGTTATTGTGTAATTTGTTTTTTGTATTTTACAGAATGAAGGATAAAGATGAAAAGAAGCTTAAGGAGGAGTACGCTCGACTGGTGGAGGGATTGCGGGAGGCCAGCGTTGCAAGGGAAACTGATGTGTACCTGTCCAACCCTGTCTTACCTGATGAAATTCTGCAAGGTAAGAGAAGTAATATCTGGTGCTTTGGTTATTAAGGGGCAGATTTATCAAAATGTGAGTTAAGAGCTTAGTAAATAAAAACTGACCCACAGTTTTTTTCATTCCTATGGGATTGTAGAGCTGTATTTATCAAATGATGAGTTCTAAATTTTACCCATTGATAAATACAATTCTATAAATCTCATAGGAGTGTGGATGAGATTTTATTTATTAAGGTCTAATTTCATATTATGCAGAGGCGGTGCCCGGATGCATCCGAAATGCTCTTCATTTCCTGGGCTTTCTACGGCGATTGGTGGGCTACATCAAATCTCGTCTACGTGCAGGCCATGTAACACAAGAGGGTCCTGTCGCCTTCCTGCGTGACCTTTTTGAGAAAGTCTGCATTGAAAGGAAGCCAATGCGGTAAGAGTTGATTTTGCCAACCACAAAGATAATGCTTAGTAGTTATATATTGTTAATTTGTTCAGCAATACCGTATCTTAATTACATTTCTAGCCATAGAATGTATATAAATATGTATAAGGAAAACTTTAATTGTAAAACTTTCACATATAATTTATTGTTATACATAACAGAAACCGAAATTACCTAGGTTTTCTTTTACACCTGTAGTAAAAAATGTAAAGTTTGGTGATACCTTTTATTGGCTAACTGAATAAGTAACAATTGCAAGCTTTTGGAGCACACAGGCCCCTCGTCAGGCAAAATACAAATGAACATTGAAAAGGCACATTATATATACAAATAGATCACTGAAAAAGGGTTTATGGGCAATGAATTAGAAAGTTACAGATAGACAGAGATAACTTGTAGAAGGTAATAAAAGTAATTAGGGTGGGTTGTAAATAGTCCAGGGGTCTGGATTCAGTCAGGTCAAATAGTTTGAACTAGACTAAGACAGAGTGGGGTAAGGTTAACAAAACAGTGAATAATTAGGAATTGGAAACTAAAAAAGGAAGATACAGATAAGGGTACCACTTGGTTGGATAGCATATGGAACCAGAACTTATCCACTTCACATTCTCTTACCAGATTGTAACACACTGAAAATGGGAATAGTGACCTGTAGAGAAAAATCCAGGCCAGATTTTGATAAGTCCCAAGGGTGAAGACTTAAGCTTTAGCCAAGGAAGCAAACACTAGTACAGCCAGCACCTTAAGGAAAATGTCTTTAAACTGTAGATTGTCCTTGGCTGTGTTTTCTTTTAGGTGTCATATCCTTAGTTAAAGTCATATCTGGTCATAAAACTCCTGTCTCTGTTCAGGCCACATTCTAGGGAGTTAAACTTTCTCATAAGTTTGAATTCCCACTCCTTCCGCTCCTGTTGTGTCTTAAAGTTACCCTTTAAAACTGTGACCCGAAGATCTTTGATGCTGTGGCTATTGCTGCAGAAGTGTGCTGCCACTGGGACATCTGTGTTGCCATGCTTGATGTTAAACCTGTGGGAGTTCATCCGCTGGCGCAGTGTTTGTCCTGTTTCTCCCACATAGAGTCCTGTAGTTTGGCATTTCAAACACATTATTAGGTATACCACATTGTCCGATTAGCAGGTAAATGAACCTTTTATGTGATGTTCCTGTTGACGGTGTGGTATTGGTACACGGTCTACTGCATGTATGTGTGCACAGGTTTTGCATCTTTTCTGCAGACAAGGAGATGTGCCATTACATCTCAACACCTGTAGTAATAATATAGTTAAAATGGGTTCTTGCAGCTGGTTACCTAAGCTATGTCAAAACATTTTGGGTGACATTTTGGGTGATATTGCTGTGTATTTTCTTTGATTTCCTAACGAGTGAGCAATCACTTGGGTGTTGACCTTTGTTGCCTAGCTTAGGGGACACAGGCACCATGGGACTTAATATCCTGGAGAATAAACCAAATTGATTATGATTTAGTCCTCATCTTGCTCAGAGCTTCATATTTTGCTTATATACCTAATGTACTCAAACTTATATTGTCCCATCATGCTTTGGGCTTTTGCAGTTCTTGGGGTTGAGGGGGACTCTGCCTCTGTGCAGGATTAAACTATCTTCCCTTCTGTTAAGTTGCTAGTCATCACCTTAGATCCTGACACTATGTAATGAGGATGTTTGGCATTGGATAAAGTACTGAGCAGCAGGAGGGACCAATTTAACATTTTAGTGTCCTGATCTTCACCCCCACAGTATACTTTAATATGGTTGTACCTGTTTATCTGGTTGTTACCACAGTAATCACTCAAAAGTATGTGAATATGTGAATTTTTTATATAATTGACAGAGATTTTAGAGAGCCTGAGAATACACAATAAAATAATAAATACCGTAAAACTGAACCCTCAAAGTTAATTTGTTTTTTTTATTTGTTGTAGCTGGAGTCCATGACCTCTGACAAACCAGAAATATAATTAATAATAGAAATAGACTTAATGTTAAAATTAATCATCAATAAACATAAAATAATAAATGCAGCAAATTAGAAAGTTTCTTAAAATTGGTAAATTTATTGCATACACAAAATAAATGCAAAAATGAATTATCACTGAGATTGTCTTTTGCCTTTTTAGTTTCTGTGCAGAACGGTTACGTTCCCTCACACGCACTCTTGAGATTGCAGACATTACAGACCTTTCCCCCCTTGTCCTCATAACCCATTTTGCTACCCTTGTCAGCACATATACTAAAGGTAAGAAGCAGTTGTGTATCCTTCTGGTCATCACTGGTCATCACTGCCACCTAACCATTTTATTTCCCCTGTGAATAATGTCTCTGTTGTCTTGCAGGTTTTATGATAATCATTGAACCATTTGAGGACAGAACTCCATCTATAAGTAATCCTGTGCTGCACTTCAGGTAACTTAATATTTAGCTCCTTGATATGCACAGCATTGCTATTCCCGCCAACCTTCTTTTAGCTCTTTTTTCAACTTGGCTTAATATTTTTCTTTGCTCCATTATTTCTGCTCCTTCTTTAGTTTCTCTATTTTCTTTTCTGACGCACAAAATCCTACAACTTTTTTTTCAAAATTCCATTCCAGTGTGCAGTATTTTTGTCTCTGTTCTTCCATTGTTATTTATCTTTCCAACACAATCTCTTTTAGGCATTTTCTCCGGCATGACTATTTCTTTTTTCCATTGCTGTTCCTGATGTTTTGTCTATGTAATCTTGTATTTAAAACACTTCGTATTTAACTTTTTGTTTTAAAAAAATCAAGCAAACTGTTTTCTCCACTTGTTTTTCTCATTGTTTTAGCTGCCTAGATTCTTCCCTTGCTATTAAACCTGTATTCCAGAGGTTTCAGTCTGTCATCATCACTTCTGGGGTAAGCGAGAGTTTTTTTCAGTTTTCTTTTTAGACCTGGGTTACCCTTTTTGTTATTTAAATTGTGCCTTTTATATAACCTTTTATATTATTCACAGACCCTCTCTCCCTTGGATATCTACCCCAAAATTCTGGATTTTCGCCCTGTTACTATGGCAACGTTTACAATGACCTTGGCCCGGGTTTGTCTTTGTCCTATGGTAAGAAAAGGTTATACGTTGGGTATGATATATTTTAACCATAAAGATATTAACAGTCAGGAGTTTCTTACAATTGTTTACTGTATGCTGCAGGTTGTGGGCCGTGGGAATGATCAAGTGACAATGAGTTCAAAGTTTGAAACGAGGGAAGACCTCGGTAAGCAATGTAATGAAATATGAACCATTTATTATTTGTTTAAATCATATTCCATCTTACGTTTTTCTTAATTTCTGCAACCTGCAAACAAATAGCTGTGATGAGGAATTATGGGAACCTTCTGCTTGAAATGTCTGCTGTGGTCCCAGATGGAATAGTAGGGTTTTTTACCAGTTACCTATATATGGAGAACATTGTGGCTTCATGGTATGAACAGGTAACTGATTACAATCTCCTTCTCTAAATATTGTTTCAAACCTATTTAATCATAGTTACATAGTTACATAGTTAAATTGGGTTGAAAAAAGACAGTCCATCAAGTTCAACCCCTCCAAATTAAAAACCCAGCATACATACACACACATCTCCACTCTTTCAAACACAAACCATATATGCCCATAGCTATACTAACTGTAGAGTTTAGTATCAAAATAGCTTTTGATATTATGTCTGTCCAAAAAATCATCCAAACCCCTCTTAAAAGCATCAACAGAATGAGTCATGAGAGAGCAAAATATGTTACTTCTGACCCCATATGGTTCCTGTGTTGTGTAATTAATATTGTACATTAGCAGTAAGTAACACATCACGCAATCTGACTCAAGTTTTGTGACTGTAAATATTTCAAAAGGGAATATTGGAGAACATTCAGAGGAACAAATTGATTTTCATTGAGACACAAGATGGAGCAGAGACCAGCGTTGCCTTAGAAAAATATCAAGAGGTCAGTCTGTAATGAGAATATGATAAAAGGCCTTCATTTGTTTAAACAAAGTGTGATATGATCTCCTTACGAACTTTTATTAGGCTTGTGAAAATGGAAGAGGAGCTATCCTGTTATCTGTTGCACGAGGAAAAGTATCTGAGGGCATTGATTTTGGTAAGTAACCCAAAAAACCTGTTTAAATCTCAGCAATGAACTCTAGGGCCAAATCATTTATATGATATGTGATCTTCATAGAAATATTTCTGTAATTTCTCCTCAGTGCATCACTATGGCCGTGCTGTAATAATGTTTGGAGTTCCATATGTATATACACAGAGCCGCATACTGAAGGTAACTATTAATACTGTAGGAATGCAGAGAATATAAACAAAATAGACAGATGATAGTTTTAATAACATTTACAAATAACGGTAAAACCATTGAAAAGATTGAATTAATTTACATTTAAATATTGCTTGGTATTATATTCACTATGGAAATTATTTAATAATTAATTTTCCATAATTTTATTATGGAAAAATATTTATTTTGTTTTGGTCTGCATTCCCTTTTAAAATGTTTTAAGGGCCCTTGCTGAGGTACCACTTCACCCACCCTGATTACAACACTTAAAATGGGTACAGGTATAGGACCTGTTATTCCAAAATGCTTGGAACCTCTGGATAATGGATCTTTCTGCAACTTCATACCTAACGTCTACTAGAAAATCATGTAAACATTTAATAAATCCAATTGGCTGGTTTTGCTTCCAATAAGGATTAATATTTTAGTTTGCATTAAATACAAGGTACTGTATTAATATAACAGAGATAAAGGTAATCATTTTTTAAATGTGGATTATTTGGATCAAATGTAGTCTATGGGAGATGGCCTTTCCATAATTCAGAGCTTTCTGGATAACGGTGTCTGGATAAAGGATCCTATACCTTTAAATAACAGGATGTTGGTCTATGAATATGCATGGAGAATTAGAATGTTACAACATCATCTTTAGTATTCTGACTTTTAAGTATATATTCTAACTACTTTTTTTCTCCATCCTTACTATTAAAAAGGGTGTGATTTATTAAAAAAATGCAGCTTTCAAGAGAATTGCCATTCACAGGGTTACCAGTTTAGTAAATCAGTGCATCATCTAGTTTTTACAGAGGCATCTGCAAACTGTAGTTGGAAAACAATTTTTTACAAAGCTATTTGGGAAAATAATTTTAAACCGTGTGTAATTTCTAGTAACCTAAAGTACCAGTGAGATGTTTTCTCTTACAGCAGCAGACCAGTGAATGAAACCTGCTGACTAGATAATGTAAATTACCAGATTTGGAACAAACTGTGTACCTCTTATTACAGTCACTCACTCCTTCCACTTCCCCACCTCTTCAGGCTCGACTTCAGTTCCTGCGGGATCAGTTCCATTTACGCGAGAATGATTTTTTGACATTTGATGCTATGAGACATGCAGCCCAGTGTGTAGGACGTGCCATACGCGGCAAAACTGACTATGGAATAATGCTCTTTGCTGATAAGGTAACTAGGTATATTCGTACATGTATCTAAACTGATATCATTCTGTGGATGTACAATAATGCTGACTTTGTATTCCACTGAATGCTACATGATGCAGCCATGGAATATAAGTGTTGCAGGTGTCTTACAGACTGTGCATGTGTTTTGTTTGTCCACTAATAATAATGCCTGCCATGTACAGTAACTGCAAACTTAATACCCCACAGATTTAAAGGGTATCTTTAAATTAAATGGTGTTTGGCAATTTGTTTATTTTTATGGCAGCCACCTTAAAAGTACACTAAGAAAAAATCACAGGGTAGATTTTTGGTAATTTTTGCAAATGTTCCTACTCCAGTTTCATAAATAAGCCCTACTCTTATACACGCTAATTTACACCGTTATATGTTCCACACAAATACACACATCCACCTTTCTCCCCTCTTTTAGTAACCAGTTTTCTTTTACTCCTACCTGCTCTGCTGTTACAGAGGTATGCACGTTCTGATAAGAGAGGAAAGCTGCCACTCTGGATTCAAGAACATCTTACAGACGCAAACTTAAACCTTACACTGGATGAAAGTGTCCATCTAGCTCGACACTTCCTAAGACAAATGGCTCAACCATTCCGCAGGGTAAGGCTGTTCAAATTTGTGCTTTAATTGCAGTGTACTTTCTGTTGTAGTGTTATGGTTATTTGCCGTGCCCTGCATAAGAAATGGCTTGAGTTGCATCACACAGTTTGTGCTACTTTGTGCAATATTCATGTAGGCATGAGGTGCCTTCTACTTTAACAAGCAAGGGAAAGTTGTGTTCACCACTAATTTTTAAAACCATTCAGCAGGGGTGCAATGAGGATGTGACCACAAAATTCACATAGACAAATACAAGAGGTCCTCTGCCCTCAACCCATTATCAATATATTAAGGACATTGAGACATTTTGTGTCTTAAGCTACCAAAAAATGCCCTTTAGACAAAACAGGGATTGTTTATCCAAATATTGCAATATTTTAAGTTGGCCAACTATGTCATGAATTCTTAATGAATCAGATGCAATTTGAGAGTATGACTGGCCAGATATGGCCAGTCCTACTCTCAAATTGCATCTGATTCATTTAGAATTCTATTGCTTTATTATACATTTTACACAGGGACTAAGTTTTACCTGCAACTTACTTGCTTTCAAGATAAAACTCTCAATTTTGGTCAGGTGATCCCACTGGTTTTCAAAATTGGGGGTATGTGGGAGCACTCTAAAGGCAAAGTTATAGTGTATTTAAGTATAATAAAAGTGCTAGTTTTAATGCACATTCCCTGTGCCCCTGTCTCCAAAGTAAGTTTTCAAAACAGTTTTTAGTTACAAAGTAATGATCATAAAGTTGAAAAGCCGCCATACCATGTCAAGTAAACCCCACAGGGCAGACCCTAACATATTTACCTTTTTGTCATAATATAAAGAGTTTCTCTGCATAGTAGCATTATTTGTAATCCGTGTCAGTTGAACTTTGGTTTCAATATAAAGGATCTATCCTCCCCCGGAACGGTTTACCTTGACGTGGTATGGTGGCTTTTCAACTTTATGATCATAACTTTGTAACTAAAAACCCCTGTTTTGCAAACTTACTTTGCACAGGGAATGTGTATTAAAACTTTTCCATTATACTTAAATACACTATAACTTTGCCTTTAGAGTGCTTCCACATACCCCCAATTTTGAACATGATCCCACTTGTGGCCAATAGTTTGAAAATTCTGATGGAGTGAGTATAGTGAGCCTGGACTGCGAAAAGCGGTGGGTGGGGGAATTATGGACCCATTTTTTCTGACAGCCTAGAAAGTTTAACAAACTGACACATATATCAATATGGATACATGGATTCTAAATTATTCTTTTGTACCCAGAAAATCAACTGATTATATAAGCATCCCCTGTGTGGTACAATATTGCATATGATGTGTATACCAGTAGAAACATGTGCTTTCATCATGTAAATAAACTGCTATATTTCACATTTGCTGCATATCCCTTATTTCTCTACTTGTTGCTTTTTTGTTCTATTTAATTAAATTGCACTGATTGTTTTATCTCTTAAAGTAGTGTCTAGGTTACCACTCTTTTCCATGTCATTGATCTTTCTTGATCATTTTGTATTGTGCATTTTATATTTACTACAAATAACATTTTATGTTCTCTGTCAAAGGAAGACCAGTTGGGACTGTCTCTACTTACTCTCGAGCAATTGCAATCTGAAGAGATGCTACAGAAGATACAAGAGATTGCTCATCAGGTGTGACAGTGCTTCCAACCTTCACAGACTGCTAAGTAATGTATCACTTTATGCTGTGAGCAAGTGATCTGACCAGACAGAGATGTGTGAGTGTTCAGAACAAGGATTTTTGTTTCTCTCACCATTAACTTAAACTTCCAGAATCTAAGAGGCTATCTGAGCTTGCTGAGACTTTAAGTTCAGACAGATTTCATTGTTTACAGGCGTACCAATAAATGACAACATACCAGAGCTCTTATATCATACAGATAGGACATTTTGACACTCTTTGACATATAGCTGCTTGTACTGCTTTGTGACTGAACCTTCTATTTTTATGTATGCCCCGGAGTATATGGAAGATGTACACGGAGTCAAAATGTCATCATTAAACTGTGTGTGTTTTAACATACTCTAATAAAGGCTCTGTACATTACAGAAATGTTGAAAAATCTCATCTGTTGTTCTTATATAAAACAATTTGTTCCTGTTTGAGAGAGAGAGAGAGAAATTCTAACAAATGTATCTTAATTTTGAAAGTGCAGCACTATTATAGAATGTTGCTAGAAGGGGATTTCCCAGTTCAGCTTTTCCTATTTATAGTTTCTTTGGAATCACAGTTCTGATTCTCCTGGCTACTGCTTTTCTTCTTGACAAGACAGGTGGTAGGTGTCCACACTTACTATGAATTTGCTGCTGTTTTCAGCTCCAGTCATCCATTGCACATTTAGAACCATGGAATCCCTGTGATGTCAGACATCAGCAAAGTCCTGTCCCTCCAGCCATTAGTATTATGAGCAATTTAGCTCAGGAGAGGCCTCTGCGCCCGTGTGGCAGCCCCACCAGGGGTATCATCCAGTGCGAGTGGACTCCCTGCCCAGGTGCGGGGTACCACATTAATCATTGAAGCATTGGACTCTTCCACTCGTATCAATATCATATGAAACAGTTGCAGGATCAAATAATTGGCCTTCAGCTAATGGTGGCAGGAGGGATAGGGGGAACATAATCAGTCAGGAGAGAGCCCCACACAAACTCCCAAGGAGGGCAGTACAGGAAGGGGACCTCAATCATGAATAGGAGAAGTGGCTAGTAGTTAGTGTTTTGGGCAAAACAAAGTGCTGAGTAGGGCTGAGGGAGAGGATCAGCAGCCAGAGAAATGACTACAGGCCCAAATCAGGCGCCTGATCAGGGGAACAAAAACCACAGTACAAACTCACAGTGAAGACAGTCAGCAACCCTTGCAAAGGAGAGATAATCCAGGACCAGACCCTGGCCTGCATTGAATCACTCTTGAGCACCTGAAAGTGCTGCTAGGGCAAATCCATCCTCATTGGGACTTCCGTAGAGGGCCAGCTGTCAGGGGCCATGGCCAAATTTGTTGTGTTAGTAGGCACTCCTTTGCCACTGGGCCCTGCCCTGGGCTCCTGGGCCAGTTCCTTCCCCTGAGGATTTCCAGTGAGGGACATCTCCTCAGTGTTCCTCAGAGTATGGACTGCTTTGCCTCTGGCGCCAGCATAAAGACCTGTGAAGTTGTTTGGGAAGCCAGTGTGGCTCACATCCCCTTATCTCCCTGCAAGGGTCAGCTTCCTGTCTCCTACCCACATGTGCAGGAAGCACCATGCAGGGGGGAAAGGAGGCGATGCATAGAGGCCGGCCTGCCTTGACTCTCCACTGAGCTCCTGGAATTGCAACTGGGTCTGCTGAGGCAAATATGTTCAACATCAGGACCAGCCCCTGCATTGTTTAAACCTCAAATTCAGAATGTAATCACCTGTATTGTTCACACATGAGATCCCACTTGTAACATCTCTATTGTTCACACCCTAAAGATGAACTCTACTAGAGACTGGTGAATAAATATGTTAATATATTAGATTCTGTTCAGCTCCACTGTGTACTCCTCATAAGCACATTGGGTGTGAGACCACTAATGTACTCTTGACAAATCCCCTGCTGTTATTGCAGATAGTATTGCCATTACCAATCTTGGTTGACTGTAATGATAGCATTACTGTACGGAATGCATTTTAGGAAATTGTCGCGTCATAACAATGTCCTGCATGCGCCGTCTTACGGCTATGGAATGCAGCGTCGGGTGTGTTTTAACTCACCCATTCTACAAAGCTGAAGTCAGGTATCGGTCTTCAGTCCTCCCTCATGTAATTTCCCTTCCGAAAAATAACTGAGGGAAGAGGCTTGAGGGCAGAAGGCGGAGAACTGAAGACGGAGGAATGAGGCATGAAGAGGGAGGGCTGACGTCTCAAGAGGGAGGGCTAAGGGCGCAAGCGGGAGGGCTGATGTCTCATGAAGGAGGGCTGAGGGCTCAAGAGGGAGAACTGAAGACCGATACCTGACTGCAGCTTTGTAGGATGGGTGAGTTAAAAAACACCCAACGCTGCATCCCATAGCCGTAGTAGGGCGCATGCAGGACATCATTATGACGTGACGATGTCCTAAAATGCGTTCCGTATTACTGGCCTAATAGTTTTTGCAGTTAGTTGCCACCCTGTTGGAATTTCCCTCAAACACAGTATGTATGTTTATACAATTGCAACATCTGTGTAGTAATGTCATCTTTTAAAAGGGAACTCCACCCAATTCTTTTGCATAATGAAAGAAAATGTAATTACAAGCGACTTTTCTGGACTTTAGTTTCAATGTTATTTGTAAATGTATTTGCAATTGAAAGCAGTATTAGTCAAAATGCCTCATCACCTGGCATTACTTCCTGTTCAAGCATTCCCCATCAGTCACAGCCACTCTTTGTTAGAGGTGTTTGGGTCACAACTGCCTGTTTGGGTTTCAGCCTTGTGAAACCTGAACAATAATCTGGCCAATAACCACCTCTGATTTCAAAACTACACCCACACGAAGCACAAACACAACCTGAAATGTCATAACCCTTCCCCCATATGTTACTGCTCCACCCCTAACACCATCATCCTGCCCACTTGTTCGGTTTTTGTGTAAGACAGTAAGTCAAAGGTGGAAACCCTACTTTACAAAGTACTCTGCCCCAGACTCCTAGCATGGAGCACAAAGAGCTACACCTTCTCTGAATACAGTTCTGCCTGCATTCAGGGACACCATCAGAATTCACAAAGCCCAGTACAGCAATATTTTCTCAGCCCCCTGGGCCCCACCCACCACCACAAGCTCAAACAGACTCCACGCACCACAGTAAAACACAAACATGGGTGCTAAACACTAAAACCCAGTGGTTAAAACTTTGGTAGTCAGGGGCACCCATAAAAGTTAAAACAACCCATTGGTGGCGATGGTCCACCCTACAATAAACTATTGATGATCAGGGGCTTCCCAAAAAAAGTAGAAATAAAATGGTGTCCACCCCCTTTACAAGTTTAAAATACCACTGGAGGCCAGGGGCCCCATAGAAAATTTTAAAGAAAATACTGGTGACCTGGGCCCCCTTCCCTACAAGTTAAAAAAAATGGTCTCCATAAAGGATTAAAATGAAGCAGTGGTGGCCAGGGGCATGACCTAATTAACCAACCAACAACAATACTGTTTAGATCACACCATCATTCAATGTATAAAGAGTAACGGTAGAATTCCTATGTAATAAGTTGGTCACTGTGAGGAAGATCCGATGACTTGTTTTAAGACACACCCTGAATTAGATTTACCTTCCATTAAGGGCAGGTGATTCAGAGAAGGACTGAGTCACTAATTGCAGCCTTTCATACTGGCATTTTATTAAATCCTTACCCAGAGGCCTTTGAGGTACAGAATGATGCACTAGCATAGGAGATTCCCTCATTTAATAAGAGCACATCCCAATAGAAGGAATGAGTAGTCAGTGGTATCCTGGGATGGCAAAATATAGGGATGCTGTGGGAAGAATTAAAAAAATGCCGGTAAAGGAAAATGTTGTATATCATGTTGTAATTGCACTGATTGATTGACATACCATCAATTAACCACAGTCGTATACTAACAATTTTGTAAAAAAATTACATTAAAATTGCAGAAATTTCATAACATCTTAATTTTTTTTCAGAATTGAGGAATAAAACAGGCCATTTTCCCTGGAGTAGTAACCTCACTTCTGCATCTCTTGCAATCCACATGCGCAGACACCCTGTCTGTCCTTGCTAAGCCTACAGTCATGTGGCCTGCTAAAATTTGTAATTGTTTTTCATTTTTTTATTATTTGTAGTTTTTGAGTTATTGAGCTTTTTTATCCAGCAGTTCTCCGGTTTGCAATTTCAGCAATCTGGTTGCTAGGATCCAAATGACCCTAGTAACCACACATTGATTTGATTGAATATGAATAGAAGAGAGACTGGATAGAATGATGAGTAATAAAAAGTAGCAATAACAATAAATGTGTAGTCTCACAGAGCATTTGCTTTTAGATGGGGTCAATTACCACCATTTGAAGGCTGGAAAGAGTCAAAAGAAAAAATCAAATAGTTCAAAAATAATAAATAAGAAAACACGAAGTCCAACTGGAAAGTTTCTTAGTACTAGCCATTCAATGAAATACTAAAATTTAACTAAAAGGTGAACCACCCCTTTAACATAACAAGATAGTAAACAATGACTTCAGTCTACAATCCTGACTGCTTTCCTGTGCCTTTATGAATGTTGTCATATATGTACTTTACAGCGTTTCCTTTGCTAAAATTTCCAGCCCAGGTGCCAGAATTGTTACTCTTATTTGTACAGATTTACTTTTTGACAAAAGCTTTGTTTAACAGGCTGCCATCTTTTCTGGAAATACTGTCTGCCTGTGATTTTAGCTTTCCCACAGGTGGCAACTCTAGACATATAAGGGGCAAATTCACTAAAGCGCGAAACGTCTAATTCCCGCTTATTCCCCAGTGTGACATCATTTCGCAACTTCGCCAATTTACTAACAGTGTCCCTGGTGAAAATTCGCTAGTGAAGTAGATAGACTAGTCTCACCCTTACACCAGGCAAAATTGCGCACTGACGAAGGGACGTAACTGCGCTAATTCACTAAGATCACCATTTTACTGAACGTGACCTCTTGCGCTAGACTTAACTTTGCCAGGTCAGACCTGGCGAAGTTCAATACAACAGATAGGAGTTTGAAAAAAAAAACTTGAAATTTTTTCTAAGTCCCAAAAAAAACGCTGATGTCTTTTACTTTTTTTAGGGTGATAAATAGCGTAAATTTTTGGGGGATTACCCTCCTTCCCCCCTACATTTCCTAACATATGGCAACTCAACTATACAGTGGGCACATGTTTAGGGCAATAGGACAACTTTATTTTATTTATTAAAGCAGTGGCATAACTAGATGTTACTGGGCCCCACAGCAAATTCATTTTAGGGCCCCCAACATATCCAAAGGCTGTCCTGTTTTACCAGTATGATTTGATATTGTATATGAATGAGAGCCTCATGGGCCCCTTATACCTCCTGGGCCCCCCTGCGGCTGCAGGGTCTGCTTCCTCTGTAGTTACGCCCTTGTATTAAAGGTTTCCTGGGCTTGTGTAGTGTAATGTAGTGGCTGTAACGTATACTTCCATTATACATTTAACTTGGCGCTGTATGCAAATTAGGCATTGCTAGTGTGAATGCGCTTTGCCTGGCAAAGTAACGGTAGCGCAACTTCGCTAACATTCGCTGCCCTGAGCACAAATTTAATGAATTAGCGTCAGGCTGGCGAAAATTCGCCTGGCAAAGTGCGGCGAATTGTGGCGAAGCCATCGCTAGTGCATTTTTGCCACTTAGTGAATTTGCCCCATAGTGCTTAGATCATTTACACAATGATTTCTATAGTTTGAACCCCGCTTGAAATTTTCCTGTCTTGGATCATTTTCACATGATGTTTTTATTTAATAATACAGTTTTCAGCAGTAGCTGGCATGTCACAGACTGGATATCATTGGCATGAATACTGAGGCTGGACACTAGCAAGCAGATATTAGCCAACTTCAATCAAACCATTTGACATCTTCCTGTATGTATAGATTCATTTGACCCAAATACTAGTCTGATAGTGCTGGGAATCATGCAGACTCCTGGCAGACATGTTTGTGAGTCTGTTCAGTGACTGCAGAGCATTTAGGCTAGTACAATATGTTCCTTGTGGATAATCCACTGCCCTGCTGGACCCCTAGCCTTTGAACTGTAGATGGATTTTGCCAGAATTGCAAAATCAGCTGTGTCTGCCTGCACTCAGATGAAAACAATGCTTCCAGGTGCAGACAGACCAGGAGCAGAAGCGCAGCGGGGCAGCAAATTCTCTGCTGGCCTTAGGGCCTATATTGTTTGTGTAAGGGCCCTTTTAATCTGGCATTTAAAGGGATACTTTTCCAAAACACATCAGTTAATAGTGCTGCTCCAGCAGAATTCTGCACTGAAATCCATTTCTCAAGAGAGCAAAGAGATTTTTTAATATTCACTTTTGAAATCTGACATGGGGCTAAACATTGTGTCAATTTCCCAGCTGCCCCTGGGCATGTGACTTGTGCCAGCTGGGAACTGCTTTCTGTTTTTCCTTCTCAATGTAACTGTAGGCATCACATTGGGACATGTGTTTTTACTATTGAGTGCTGTTCTTAGATCTACCAGGCAGCTGTTAGGGAGCGGTTATCTGGTTACCTTCCCATTGTTCTGTTGTTACGCTGCTTGGGGGGGGGGTGATATCACTCCAACTTGCAGTACAGCAGTAAAGAGTGACTGAAGTTTATCAGAGCACAAGTCAAATGAATTGGGGCAGCTGGGAAATTGGCAATATGTCTAATCCCCAGTGCAAAATTCTGCTGGAGCAGCACTATTAACTGATGTATTTTGGAAAAAAAAAGTTTTTCCCATGACAGGGAAAGTAGGACAAAAAAGTAGGAGCAATTAGAGCTGCAAATTTGTTTGGGCATGTCCATTTTTGTGGCCACACCCCCTAATTACCATGTTCATTTTACAAATTTTGGCAGGTTATGAAAATTTTTACATATTTTTGTTTTATTAAAGTTTTGCTAATGAAGGTGAATTGTCCTTTAAGCTGTGAGTCTAACTTTTCCCAAGGAACCTGTTATCTTATATTGTTACAATTATCTACTTTTCTAGAAATTGTTACAAAAGTATCTTATCTTCTGCTGTGGCTGATCTGGGCTTTCTGCCAAAAGCCAATTAAGTTAGAAACCTTCTTTCGTTTTCTGGCTGTTCAGTGCAGAGAAAAACAGGACCTTCCAGTACAATTGAGGGACTGTCCCTCTAAAAACGGGACAGTTGGGAGGTATGCTAATGT
>CM044445.1:54200011-54283738 GCA_024363595.1 Xenopus borealis
CACCATATCAGTCTTGCAGCTATGCTTCAATGTCTGTAGCACAGACAGACAAATACATTTGATTAAATGTAAACAGAATCAAGGGATTCCAACAAATATAAAGAGTCAATAAGAATTTATTTCGGCTCTGCTTGCTAGTATTATTTTAAAGGATATTTTTACTATTTCTATTTCCCAATAATGTTCTTTTATGATTTACTGGGGCAGCTCCCAAAGATACCGTAAAGTCTTGAGCTGGGAAGTACTACCGGCCCCTTAGTATCTGGCTTGGGTGGGAAACTAAACTAATAAAGTGAGGCATCTCTTTATATCTTGGTAAGGAGATAGGTATGGCTGGGTTGGGTGCTTATGTTGCTAAATCCTCTTAAACAAACAGAGAAAAGGTTAATCAAAGGTGGCAGTGCTTAACATTTTGGCAGTATTTAAAGGAACCATTAGAATTAAAGGTGACCTGTCATCCTAAGAAATAATTACAAATCCTATTTTATTATTATGTTCAAGCACAATAAACTTCACTTTCACTATATACAGTCAATGCTTTTATTCTTGTTTCTTTTAGTCTTGGAATTCACAATCACATCAAACAGGCACCATTTTGAGGACAGTGTTATTAAGGGAAACATGCCAAAATCTTATTTATGCTCCAGAATAGGGCACATGATGCCTGGCTACATGGTTAGATGGTAAGGAGGGAGGGGGAGTGCAGTGACATCTAGGACGTACAAAATTGAAAATGAAAGTAACTGCCAGCCCCACATGTATGTCTGAGGCACAGAGTAGGGACAGGCAATATATCATTTAGAGCTAAGATTTTTAAACAATTTTATTATAGGTATTGATGTTTTCATAAGAAACATAATTTGGGTTTCATTTTTTTTAAGGACAGCTTTTATTATACAGCTTTTTATGTCTGGGTGACAGGTCCCCTTTAAAATTCCTAACCTCAGACTCAAATCCAACTAGTCTTTGCTGGAAAATACACCTGACTGAGCACCACCCCACCATCTTGTTTTTGGTTCTGTTGTGACTGGCCTGTGCAAATGCCCAGTAGAATGACATTTAGGATCTTACGCTCAAAGTTATGAATTAACTCTACTGAGAATGCACATTGAATTATACAGTGAGAATTCTGCTGAGAATGCCATGGGCAGCAGCAAGGGATTTCTGAGGCAAGAGACAATATGGGGGAGAAGGTTCATAATCAGTAAGGTTTGCCTAACAAGTGAGAAACAATTTCCTTATATTTTTAAAGAGATTTAGCAGCATGATCTCCTCGGGTGCTCCTATCTCTTTACCAAGGAATGAAACATACAATACAGGACCATAATAATAATATTCCCAATACAAGTTGAATTTCACCTTTATTAATTAATCTACCATACACATTAAATTGCAAAAAATCTTAATTAAGTTAAACACACAGGTCATTTCAGGCCTCTTAGATACCTAGGAAATCATAACCTGATTCCATCATGGTATAGTGGATATAGAGAATAAATGCTTGACTTCCTCAACATTTTTGCTCCTCTGCTACTTTTTCAGAAGACAGACATGGCTGTCAATCTTCTGGGCATCCCCCTTCCTTCCTGAGAACGGTCATAGCACCAGGGCAAAAGAGTCGTTTGAGCAGCTGTTGGATATGCATAGCATTCATCATTTAACCTTTGAATGTCTAGGTCCTTCAAAATCCAGCCCTCACATGATACATTCCTTATCCCTATGCAAAGCTGAGTGGAACATACATAACATAAGGGACAGAGAGCTTACTTGTACCCAGCAGAGTGGGAAGCACTACAAAAATGCCTAACATAAAACAAGAAATAATCCAACCCTTAAAAAAAATAACACAGAAAAAAATTGTGCTAGTAATTAGCAAGGTCACTTTTTTTTTACAGATACTATATATATAAGCTAACAGGGTATTAATGTATCTAATGGATTTATTTCTTAGCGGCATGCAATGAATTCTAATCATCTTACCTAGGCTTGATGGTAATCGTTCCACATCTTGGTAACAAGAGACCTTCAAATGTAATATTATAGGGCAGAGAAATCAACTGCCAAATATATTTTGACAATTAATTCATTTACTAGTTGCAGCTGGGTTTCATTTAAAGGGCTGGTATGCTCCTTTGTTTAACATGAATTCAGTGAAAAGGACTTGTGCTTAGTATACTTTTTGCCTGTTGGTTTAATCATGAAATATCTATTTGTTTTGTTAGTTCTTGAGCTAAACAGAGTAAAAAGGGAAACTACTACTTCATGCTTGGCCCTTGCAAGGTATATAATTAGATAATGAGAATACAACCCCGCCCCTTGAGCCTTTGTTAAAACTGATTTGTTAGCAGTCCTTTATGCAGGGGGATTATCTGTACAAAAAATAAGAATATCTAGCAGGCCATACCTGTTTCAATCTGAGCTTCCCTACTGCAGACCATGAAATGAATTCACTGGCGTTTTCAATGTTGCTGCAGAGAAGTTACACTTAAAATGTTTGGCATCCATTTTGATGCCCATGAAGATAAGGCACTGCTTTCTCTTGTAGTGAATGGAGCCCAAGCTCCTGATATGCCTGTGTTGTTTGCTGTAATATTCTTGTCCACTAAAGAGCTGTAAATTGATATGCTTTTCTTTGCTGTGTATCTGCTGGTCTTGCTTTGTAGACTCTTTGTAGGCATCAGATTAACCGCTCTCTTTGAGCGTGACTCAAAGATTTATGTGATTTACTAAAGTGTTTCAAATATTCAATCGAATTTTCAAAAAGATTCGAATTTCGAATAAGCAAATTAGGCAAATTCGACCAAATTCGACCATCGAATAGTCGAATTCGAATAATTTGAATATTCTAATTTCATTTTATTCGAATATTCGAAAATTCGATGGTCGAATACTTCCCCTTTGAATTTTAATTCGACCACCTACTTCGCCAGATTAAAACTACCGAAATGGGGATCATTCCCTAAGATCGAATATAAAAAATTCGATCGATCGCTTAAAAATTGTTCTAATATTCGATTCGAATTCGATTAGAATATTTGAACGAACGGTCAAATTTTCTATATTTGATCGTTCCATCATCCGAATTGCGGTAAAATCCTTCAAATTCGTAGGATTTTACCTCCCCACTATTCCCTGGTCGAATTTGGAATTTTTTTATCATTCGAAATTCGACCAATAATAAATCTGCCCCTAAATGTCCATGCATTTTCTATGCACTTCTGGATTAGTTAACACTGATGTTGATACTCAAAAAAATCTGGTATTAGTCTAAACGGCAAATACCTTAGAAACTGCTAAAAATAGAAACTGAATGTAAATTGCAAAAGTGCTCAGAGAAACCCTATAAGTAAGTATGCATCAGTGCATGGGGGTTAGATTCCTTTTAACAGTATACTGCATGACAGCTGCAACTTCTCAGCAATCAACCCATCAGATATCACAGTATCAGTGTGCCTGCACACTTATTGGGCTTTGGCTATATTTTCCACGTTTGGCTACTGAGTGGTATTCAACTGCTGAATCCAGGAAAACCTAAACTCTGACTGGTATTTAGATTGCGAAAATTGGGTATATTGTAATAACAAGCAGTTTAGCTGTGTTTGGTTGCCTTAGACAGATCACCAAAAGCCAACGCCTTTGATCATAGGCCCCAAACAATTCACTTCATCACTATTGATCAGCCTTCTCACAAATGCACCTGGCCATTTAGCAGTTAATTATTTAGCAATACTAGCCCATACCCCTTTTATTACTGGGATCAAAATCAAATGGCTGTAGGACTGTTATGTGGCCAGTATTTTACAGGCCTGACTGGTAAAAATGATGTTTGATGCTAATAATATTAATAGGGAGAAAGATAAACTTATATTGGAATGCCTGCATTATTGTTGCTATGCTGGTTTACTAGTAGGTCACTAGTAGCCCAAGGCTGTCTACAAACAGATTATATTTCTGGGTATCCATTATTCAGAGTTTTTTCAATAAATATGAATTTTTTAATTTAAATATGGCAGTACGTTTCCATGGCACTATAACACATATGTTAAACTGTCATGTGATAACTTCACTGCCATGGGCCCCACTTTGGAAGAGCCTGAGCCCTCACGCTTTCATGCTTAAAGAAGGGCCACTGATAGATCTTTTGTTTCCAACTCAAAGGCTTAAGTAACATTGCAGAGTTCCTTAACAAAATAAATTTTGTTGTTGGTGCCCTGTAACAACTTCATATGTTCTTTGAAAAGTTTGTAAAAATAAATCAAGTTTTGAGGCTTACTCCTGATATTTTCGTAGTTTATAGTATGTATTTATCCTATGGCAGCAGAAACGTACAATTCTCAGCAGAACTAAAATTAGTTTTACTGAAGCCTCTGATGTTACTAACTTCTTTTTCAGTTGTGTTTCCTCTGGCAGGCCCTTCTTCTATTAGCTTTCTGAGTCCGGCTGATCTTGAACCTACTTTCATTACTTTCAATAGAAAGAGATTTGAGACAATAGCCAATGTTCTGTGCAATGTAGGAATTATACAGAAATATTATATTTTGTTAATAGCTGCACATCTATTAATATACTCCAAAGATACCAAAGATCTGGGTAAATCTCTGATTGGTAGCTACACATTTGCATTACTTGGCTTCAGCAGGCAACACAGTCTGTCTCATCATAATTTAAAATAACGGATACCCAAAAGGTAGCTCATGATCTAACAGTTGGCCTAGAGCTGATGAACAGTAAATAGCAGCATCAAAACATGGTCTACAAACAACTGCATTTAGATCACACTTTTTTACTTCTGCTAATCAGATTAGTAGATATACCAGACAAATTTAATTGCCTTTTATGAGGAGGTGAGCAGAAGCTTGGAATCGGGAAGGACAGTGGATGTAATCAACACAGACTTTGCTAAAGCATTTGATACAGAACTACACAGAGTTTTACTGATTAAACGGCTGCTAGAAAGATGACAAAGAGTGATGGTTAATGGAATATTTTCTAATTGGACCAGTGTTATTAGTGGAGTACCACGGGGGTCTGAATAGTTTATAAATTACCTTGAGATGGCATTGTAAGTACTGTCTCTATTTATTTCAGGATGTTACCACATTGCAGATCAATTTAACTATTTGAAAAATGGGTAGCAAATGGGCAAATAGGGTTCGATGTTGATAAACTCAAAAATATGCACTTTGGTAGAAATAACATAATTGCTAACTATACACAAGTAGGACCATTTATCCATCTGAATCTCAATATTTTCTGAAAACTACTCCAATCAAATCTGCACAGGGTTTTTCTCCTAATTTATCAGTACACTTTCCTGAAAAAAATTTTTGTACACATTTTTCGTACAGATTTTTTTTTAAAGTTTTGCCCGAAAACCATAAAATCTTCAGATTATTACACGAACCCAGCGCAGATCAAGATAGCTTTGGGACCTCTCCCATTGACTAATATTCAACCTCGGCAGGTCTGAGATGCTGAATTTTCCGATTCTGACTTTTTCATCATCAGGGTATAATAGATCCCATAAAATGTGTTTTTTTTCCACACAAAAAATAGTAAAAAACACACATTTCTTGGGTTTGTGGCATTCAGGGTTAAATAAATAACCCCCTAAATGTTAGGGTGCTGAGGGTATCCTTACTTGAGAAGATCTTGGGATTTTTGTGGATAATATGCTGTGGAAATCTAGGTAATACTATTGCATGTACCACCAGCACACCTAACCCTCTTTATTCAAATTCACCAGTGCCCGGTATAGAGGGTTGGCACACTTCTCACTAGAGAAGAATGTAATTTAACAGTACAACATGGGCAGATAAAAGCATGGTAATCCCTGCATGTTTATTCAGTAAAATGCAACATTTGGGGTCATGCACCTTTCATCAAGCATACTCTCCCTGTATCTGCCAATGTTTTGCTGGTAAATTACTTAAAGTGATACTAACACCCTGAAACTCTTCAACATATATGCTTTTCAATGTACCTTGAAATGATAACTAGTGGTTTTCCATTTCCATTCCCGTGACTTCTTTACTGGCCCCAGAGCTCCCAAGTCTTCTTTAGGCAGCCTTTGCTAGCAGAGCTTCCATCAGTAATTGAACAGTCCAGTTCTACTAAGCTGGCAGGGCCTTTTTCCCAGGAGGCCCCAAATAGCTAGTACACTTGGCTTGTTCACTGTGTTGTACAACAATGCTTCGGCATACACAGGGCTGGAAGGCACTAGAGGGTCCTAGAGCGCCTACCCACCCCCTAACACCATTCCCTTGATAAATACCTAAAGAGCAAACCTTGCCTTGTATGCCAAGCTTTAGTTGGTACTTTGTAGCTCTACATGAAATTCTGCCCTTCTAGGTGTAATACCTTATATTTTGTCTTGTATTTCTTCTTTGAAAAGTTGTTTCCAATAGTAACAGAAACCCTATAAATGGTGTCAACTGTAAGCTTTTATTTTTAATTGGAAAAAATATTGGAAATATGAATACATTTTGATGTGACAAAAGGGGGGAAATATTTGCTCTTGTATGTTGTAGTAAATTTTAGACTGGTACTGTAAATAGCAAGTGTGAGTGCAAAATACAAAACTTCCTATCCTCTAATCTCATCAGATGACCTGGGATGCTCTGTACAGCCATCAGGATAGTACACCCCCCCCCCAGTGACTACACTTTGTTGCAAGTGTTAATCCTCTCTGAAATATCATGTGACATGCAGTGAAGTTGAGCACAGCTGTTGTTGAACTACAACCCCCAGAATACATCAACAAATACTTGCTCCTTGGTGGGCATGTACAGTGCCTTATAACACAAATGTAGGAGTGCAGACCTGTACATTGGTTGAACGTGTCACTCCAAGAGAGGCATTACAAGTGCAAAGACTGTACAAAAATTAGAAACATGGGGAGTGGGTTAAAAGTTGGCATTAGTAACTAATCCAAAGAGGAATTAAATGCCCGATGAAGGGCTGCAGAGTTTTGCCTTAACCAGTTTCATTGCCATGTAGACATTTATATGTAATATACAAGCAAATACTTTCACTTTTATATCATGGATGTAGGCATTTCAGCAGAAACATCTAAACAAAGCATTTTTTGCTATACTAAATAATTTTACATTTATGAAAATAATAATGAAATGGCATGTTAATTTTTAGAAATTGTTTTCATTTGTTGGTGATATCTGTCCTTTAAAGGGTATGGTTGACTTCACAAACCAGTATGGGCTCACATAACCGAATGCACATTTAAATGCCATCTGTTGCAGACTGCAGGAGAGCGACTACAGCTATGGGACCTGTTATCCAGAATGCTCAGGACCTGGGATTTTCTGTATAATTTGGATCTTTATACCTTAAGTCTATTAGAAAATCATGTAAACATTAAAATAAACCCAATAGGCTGATTTTGCTTATTGTAAGGATTAATTATATCTTAGTCTGTATCATGTACAGTATACTATTTTGTATTGATTATAAACCTGCTTATATAAGGATCTTATTATAAATTATTGGTATGAATTTCTGGTGCCCCACTAATTTGTATATTCCCACCTGCTATTTTTCTATTGAACTCCCTGTTTTGCTCATATTGATTCTCTTCTCCTGCTAAGCCCTCACTTTCCCTTCCCCCGCCCTCCTCTGATCTATATATATATTTAGGATCTCTGAGCTTGTGCTGTATCAGTGGCTTGGTCCCCCTATATGGAGGTGACCTCTCACCTTGCAGTAATTACTCTCCCATACTCCATGTTACCAGGAGACTAATAAACATATTATATAACCACAAGTACAGTACATGCATCATACCCCCCAGGGTGTGCCATATATATTTATCTGTATATATGTAGCAAATGTAATATGTTATATTAGCAACACAGGTCAACAATGTGTTAAAAAATTGTCTTCTTCATCCTTTTATACATTTTAGATAGTTGGCTAGTTACATATGTAGTTTATATATACACACACTGAGTTGCATACACTATTAGATTTTATGAGAGATAAGAGTGAGCAAGACAAAAAGTATTACAGAGGAGAAAGAAAATACACTGTGGGAGATTAAAGTGAGCGAGAAAGTGGTTGATCACCTTTTAATTAATTTTTAGTATGAGAGAAATATCCTGGGAAAACTTGCTGTATACCTAGTTTTATTATTTGGGGGTCTTTAAAAGTTCAGTTTCAGTAGCTCTCTGGTTGCTAGGGTGCAATTAACCATAGCAAGCAGGCAATGGTTTGAATGAGAGACTGGGAAGTGAATAGGAAAGGGCCTGGGCATTAGAAATGTAGCTTCAAAGAGCAATCGGGAGCTTTCGGGTGAAGTGACCCCCTATATAAAATTTGGAAACAGAGGAGAAAAGCAAATCATTCAAAAACTGTAGATAATAAAAAATGAAGACCAAATGAAAAACTGCTAAGAATTGGCCATTCTATAACATAGTAAAAGTTAACTTAAAGGTGAACTACCGCTTTAAGGGAAGAGTAATGGGAGATTAAACATTTAAAGGAGGAGAGGGAAAAGTGAGAAAGGAGAAGAAATGAGAAAGAGAACATGAAAGGAAATGGAACAAGAGAACAGGAAGGAAACCACCTGGTAGGGAAGGGGAGATAGAAGGGACAGCTTTACTATTCATAACACCCATGGCCCTTACCTTCCTTGAGTCTTCTGTTTACCCATGATCCCAATAACCCTTCACCATATTTATAATAATCATAAATGATTGATGAACACACTTGTCAGCCTCCCATCCTCATATGAGATAACAGCTAATCTCAGTAAAACAGAAAAATAATTATACTAATATTATTGCTTACATGCATGGGGTTTGTCTCAATATGACTGTAAGGTGGAGATTATCCACATAGAGATCACTTACTGTATTTTACTGTCTTCTAGATCAGATTAGTACCTATGATTTAAATGCACACAGGCATCCAATGCAGACTTTGCCATAGTCTGGGATACTGCTAAGGTATTTGCTTGTAAAGAATATATCAGAAATAAATGTGTGTGGATGAGCAAACAAAAGAGACAATTGTAAGCTGTTGCTGATAAGGCACACAAGTTTATCCTGAAGCCTAGCTCTCACAGACAGTGGGTCTAAGCCAAGATGACAAACTAAAAAGAGCCTAAGTTTTTTTTGTCCCAATGTACTGGAGCAGGGCGACAGAAGGATAGACATTTGGCAACTGATGGGAGTGCTATTAATATTCTGCTGATCCAGTAACTGGGTGGTGTCATGACCTCAGGATCATCTGAATTAATAAAACCTTCATGGCATTTGACTATATACCACATAATTCAAATCCTCTATATACTATGCTCTACTTCCTGACCCTTTCCAAAAATGGAGACTATTGTGACCCAGAACAATGTTCAAGAGGTGGTTCGCCTTTAAGATAACTTTCACTATTTTATAGAATGTCCTATTCCTAGCAATCTAATCATTTCACCAATGGAACATTCCTGGTAACATTAAACCAATCTTATCATTTGCCTCAAGCACAATCAGGTCTCCGATATTTTATGCTCAGTTGTGAATTTTGGTTGCTTATAGCCAATCAGAATAGAACAGCTCTGGCCCATAAGAACACATGGATCAATAAATATAAAGAAGCCAAAACCTATTATAGTATCTTTTCTGTTGCCTCCACCATTAATATGCACACCATTAGGGATGCCACTTGGCCGGTATTTTTGATGGCTGAGTCCAATGTTGTTAATAGCAAAAAAAGATAAATATATGGCAGGCCGGTATTTTTTTCAAGAAAAGATGGCAACCCTACACACAACCATATTCTCACTTGCACTGGTCCAGTGTTTATGTCAGTTTCCATTTTCTTATTTACACATTTACACAACATGGCAGCCACTGTAGTCATTTGTCTGCTACCCCTATTGCTACACCTCTCTTGCTGTAGCTGGTAAATCCTAAAGGTGACCAAACCAGCTTCTTTAACTAAAAAAACACTCGAATTATCGCAAGTAAAATACAACAATTTAAGTCAAGTACAGTATAACACCTTTGTGTGCCTGCCTTCTTATTGAGCATGTAGACTCCTCCAAATACATAGTCAAATGGATACTGTTGAGGCTTGTGAAATATACAGTATGTGGGATTGAAATAACCTCCTTCTAAAAATAGATCAATATGGAAATCAAATTTTTTGGTAATCTATCCAAATACTGGGATAAGCAAGCTGCAAAAAAATCAAGCTCCTATGCAAGTGAAAATATATTGCTTAAGGCAATCTCCTCTGTGGGTCCAGAAAAGTGATAAATTAATCTCTAGGAGAAAAACTAACACTTGTGAATTTTCCCATATAAAAATTGTGTAATTTTTTTATGCAATTTTTCTTTGAGCAACTTGCTCGGAACTTACTTACAAAGCTCTGAAGCAGTGAAAATAACAATGGAAGATCTGGTGTTTGAATGGCATAAGATATCACACACCTTGATAAGTTCACCATTTATTCTACGCAGCTTTTTACAACGTTATTCTCGCAAATTTAGCTGTACACAACATAATAAATAGGCTCCTTTGTGTGTGTCGATGGCAGTCCTGATGCATTCAAGTTCATAAATGTAACAGAGCCCCAGCCCCATCAGGGTGAATTTAGTAATGCTCATATCCAAAATGGTAAGAAGTTAAGAGGTAATAGTGGCAGCAACATGGGCAGTGAGAGAAAGTGCTAAGGGGGCAGCGAATAAGAGCATGGTTATGGGAGGTGTGGAGGGAACGTTAGAGAGTGAGTGCTGGGTGCAGGTGGCAGTAAGCCCAGTCTTCATGACAGTATAAAATATACACTGACAAATGCTGTGCATGTCAGCATTTCAGCATGACAGTTATTAACCCTGTTCCAACTGCATTGCAGAGTAGACAGTAACTGGCCAGTCTGATTTGCTAGCCTCAGCTCCAACGGCAGATTTACACATCTTCTCAGTCAGGGTCACTGTCCTCCTGCCAGTGTCACCTTGCAAAGAAATGTGCAGTCAGTTATTGTCTAGCTCTGCTTCTGTCACATGCTGATGAAATCTATACTGTTACTAAGTCCCCTGTTACTGAGTTATAGTGTGTCACCTTCAGAAATCCTGCTAGTGCAATAAACCAGTATTTAAAACGTATTCAAAACGTGACTTGTTCTGCCAAGTAATATAGAACCGCTTAAAGCTGGCAGGCCCGGATTTGTGGAGAGGCCACCCAGGCATGCTGCCCAACCACACCCACATTGGTTCACAAATTTAAATTTCCTCTGTGCCAGTTCTCATTGCTCCTTCCTGATGATGAAAATATGAGCAAATAAAAGGGAGGGGACAGGGGTGACAAACGACAGCGGGCCTAGGGGCACCTGCTATGTAAAGCTGGCCCTGAAAGCTGGTGATGCTTGGGAAGGACTACTTAAGGACGAAACCCTGCCAAAAGGTCAAATAGGATGAGAAGTAAGGTCATTTGGTATCTGCTGTCCTTTATCTACAACCTTGGCATGAGCCAATAAGGAACCCAAACAAATGTTGAACCTAAAAGGTGAATTCATTTAACTAAAAATGTCCTCCATGGCCATCTCTGGCTTACTGAGTTGGGTTTAGGTAGAAATGTTAAAGACTTGAAGCAAATCAGCAAAGCACATGGCAAAGGAATGGTAAAGCAAGTAGAAAATCAGCAACGCAAAACTAAACTGCACAGAAAATTCTAGCAGGTTCTAGGCCTCAGTATAAATATGTGACAAAACATCAGAAAATATCTTTGAATAGAAGTCAGTGTGGACCTGATACTAAAACATTTGATTGCCTTCCCCTGCATTTTTGGTACTGTAAACATTGTAAAGTTGTTGATGGTGTTCTATAGCATTAGCAAGCATAAGGCTCGGGTTGCAATGGAACTGACACCAAAGGCTCAAAAGGTTCAAAGCAGTTGGCACCAACAAGTTACTATGAGCTGTTGTAAGAGGCTCACACATACACACTGCCTCACAGAAGAACATGCTAGCAAGTATTAGTCACTCAGCACACTGTTATTATTATTATTATTATTATTAATAATAATGATTTATAGAATACCAACATATTTTGCACTGTATTGCAGAAAAACAGTTACTAATAGTTAAAATGGCCGTACACTGGGCTCATACTGTTCCACAATGTGTCACTGTGTTGACCCCCTTGGGAATTATGAAATGTGTAACCAAATCAGTGCTTTGACAAAGGACAATTGCTCCAGTTTTGAATAGTGTCACTTGAATAAAGGGTTGCAGTTTAATAACTCTGCTTTGGCTCTCTGAACAAGCATTTAGAGGTAAGCTATTTGAAAACAAACAAATCATTGGTTGCTATGGGTTACAAGACCCGGGCTAACTTTGTGCTTTTTATTACATTACTGCATTTGGCTCCTACATTAGCCACTCTACCAGAATGATCTGTTATTGACCACCTTCGATCAGCCTGTTGATTGTCCCCAAAGGTGTGTGTATGTAGAATAAATTCTGAATTGAAGTCAGTCGGATCACTGGTGAAACGTCTTCAAGAAAAAACACAGCAGGTCTAGTTGATTTGACTTCTACAGACATACCATGACCTGAATGAGTAAGAATCTTCTCAAACATTGGGCAGATGGTCAGGCAGCAAGATTGAACAGGCAGCTTATGGACTTTGATCCACAGGATGCATCGTCTGTTAGATGTCATCAAAGTACAATACATGCTCAAATGGAGATGGATTAATGTCATTGCCAAATCACCTGAACAAATTTTGGCATTGTATGGTCACTTCTATAAACATCTATTGTATCTATCTATAAACGAAGATACACATTGAACCCACAGACACAGGTTAAGTGGGATATTCTAGTATAACCGAGTGCAGAATAACAACTCAGTTCTCAGTGAGTCTGTCAGTAAAGTTTCCTCTCCTTGCCCAGCAGCCAGGCTTCCAGATTTCTCATAATATATCACTGTATCTCCTTGACTGAGATGGATAAACTGAAATTCCTAGTCCCCCCTCTCTCAGTTTTACCAGGCCACCCTGTGTATGATAGACTCCTAATAAATCTCATCTGTCTGTACTACTACTGAATTGTCCCACCCAGTCTCTAATTATAACCCAGAGTGAGAAAGCTGAGCTCTTGTGCTCCAGATAAAGGCATCAAGTCAGATATAATAAGAGCCAATGAGAAGGTGTTGGTGCTTTGACATCACAGTGACATACTTCACACCTTCAAAGTGCTGGCCAATTGAAAGCTACTTAGGGTTATATAAGATAGAATTTGGAAGCATAAGACGGGTCACCCTGAAGTTTGCTCCGTCTCTACAGCAGGTAATGCATTTAACCCTTCTACTGACAGGGAAGCCTTTCTGTCTGTTTAACTTATCTAACAAAAACTGCAAAACTCAATTTTTTTAAAAAAAGGAAGCCACTTCTTAATGTTTTTTTTCTGATATCAGAGATGTTTTTAGGGTTTGGGGGAGAGGACATTTGCCTTGTGCCCCCAAAATGTTGCAGAGGCAATGCTGGCAGGAGTTTAAGATGCCGTGCAGAATTTTTATCCTCATCTCTTGTAAATATCTGCATAGATTGTAAACCTTCAATATATATATGTGTAAACCATCTGTATATATACCATGGCTCTTTTCTCCTATAGGCAGACTACTAGAAGTATTTTCTTCTAGCCAGAAAGTCTAGTGTGGAAAGCAAACTGTAGATTGCTGCAGAACTCTAGGTAGACCAATCATCTAAAATGCATAAATAAGCAAAACACTTGCAGTCCATTTAATTGTTTGTATCCCTATCTGAAGGCTGCAGTGCCGTCCCTGTATGTGATACCTGCCCTCCAGAGGCATTTTACATGACTGTACATTTTGCATTTCTTTGTTGATAAATATGTGGAGATCAGGTTTAACCAATTTTCTTAATGCATATAGTAGTTTTCTTGACTTGTCCTTGCTTGAGCATAGAACTTCTATGTATCTTCCTTTTCTGACCCATTACATGTGATAAGCTGTGCAGCAGTGATGATATCCAAAGTGCATGAAACATATATACATATACGTTCATGTGAGGCATATCTGCAGGGTTTTAACCAGGAAACCAGCAGTGTCTCATCTTTTGCCTGCAAGCCAGTCCGCTAGAGCAATACCCCCCCAAGCTGTGTACTTCTGCACACACAAATAAAATATGTCACTAGCACACACAACAAATGTGGAACACATAGAAAATGTTGTAGACAAGCACAATATTTTGGAACAGTACCAGTGTCAGCATGGCCAGTTGTCTAGATTCTGTCTGAACCACTGTCCCTCCTTTCGCTTAGTGACCAGACTGCTAAAATTCTCATAATGTATAACTGTATCTCCCTGACCTAGAAGTTTAACTTGCAAACGATTGGGCTTCTGACTCCAGGCTAGCCTGAATAGCATAATAATGATAAAATTTGGTCATTGAACGGTTATTTGCCACATAGGATACTTTGTTAACTGTGTAATAATGTAATGTATGTATCCATAATTTGAGATATAAAGGTTTACTGCTCAATTATTGGACCTAAGAAGTCTAAATAACACGGCAAGACAGAGCTACTGAAATTTAAACAATTTTACTGTCAAACTTAAAGGACTTGACCTTCTCCCTTCCTACTAGCAAATGCTAAATCTATCTTTCTGAAGCATGCATTCAGTCTGTTTCTCTGACAAATATTCCAATGATTACACTTAGGGAGATTGTGAAAGGTCTACTCTCTTTAACCCTTTTGTCGGTAACAATGATCTGCAGTATACAGCTCTCCCTGCAGCACATCATCAAAGAAAAAATCCCTATCTAGTATATGCTTTTACTGGTGCAGTTGATTTATTGATCATTGGACTATTTAGTGTTGTTAAGCCCTACTGGTTAAACAGATACTTAAAGTGTTTGTGTTTTCTTCTGTCTATCTGCCTTTAGCTTTGGCAAGGACAAGTATTATGCTCTACCCTATTCCAATTTCAGTGGAACATTTTATCACCACTTATGGGATTTTGAAGGCACTTAAACTGAAAGAAGTAACTGATATGAAACCTCCTCCCCTCCCACTTCTTCCCCCTCTTTTTATTTCCTCGACCCCAATTTGTTTTCTGACCACTTGCCTCTTAGATTTTTTTCTTTTCCACTGTAGTCTTTCATTAGCGTCTCCCAAATATTTCTACCTCTCCCCACCTTCTTACTTTCCTCTCATGTTTCACAGCACAGCCACCTGTCAATTTCAGCTATGTGTACAGAAATGGCATGATCTATATTTATCCAGAATGTGCTGTCCTAGCACTGCCAAATTGCCACTTGCTGCTACTGAAGCAGGCACATCCAAGAACACAGCCCAGTGTCATATAGTCTCTTGCTGGTCACACACACACACTCTCCTCTACACCCACCATATAACACACATTTGTCAGATTGCCAACTCAATATGCTTTGCTAATCGCTGCACTGAGACCAATTATAGAACTGCGGCAAACAGAATCCAGAGAACATCAAGAATTGCTTGACATAGGGGTACATATTGGTTTGGGGAGGTTCATGGATATAAAAATTCTACAACTAGGAGATGGAATAAATAACACATCTGTAGATGGCCAAGACCTCAGTTCACAACATTTTACATCTGACTCTTTAATGTCTAGAGAGACAACCTGATACCAGTAGTGCTATATCAAGTAAACCTCATAAAGGGCAGCCTTAAATATGCATTGCCCCTATACATTGATCCGCCCTTACAAGACACACACCACATTTGGCAAGCTTAGTGGTTGCACCATGACTTACCCATTTGGTATTACTCAAGTTAGAATCCAAAATACTACTAGACTGTTATCAACTATTTTGTCTTCTGCATGTCTTTTGCAGCTCTGCACAATCCTTTCTAACTAAGGGCCTTTACACCTTTTAAATTCTCCCTCAAACTGCAGGTCCAGCCCGATCTTCCAACATGCCTTTTGGTAACACCCATAACAACTATAAGCTGAATTATTCAGCTGAGGATGAATATCCTGACCTCACCAAGCACAACAATCATATGGCCAAGGCCCTGACTCCTGACATCTACAAGAAGCTCAGGGACAAGCAGACACCAAGTGGGTTCACCTTGGATGATGTCATTCAGACTGGAGTTGACAACCCAGGTAAAGAGAACTAGAAAATCACTTCATGAAAAGAAAATGCCAGGGTATTGTAATATTGCAGCTCTATAATTCCACTAAGCATTTGGTAGAAAAGAATTTACAGAAAAGTTTTTCTGTTTTTTTCTGTTTCTTGGGTGAAAGAAGTTCTAATATCTAACAGATGCAATTTCCTTTTTTTTTTTACTTTCTCTTTATTCTGTTACGTAAATGATAAAGCTTCTCCTGTTTAATGGTTATTTTATGATATAGCATCTGTAAAGAAATACACTTCTCATAGACATACCAATAGGTACATCAATGTAGCAGCTGATAGGGATCTATACTGTAATTATAGAGGGATTACAGGGCTTGTGAATGATAAATATTTACATGGTTGGGGGATGATCTATCTTATATCAGGCTATGGAAATCCAACAGCACAATCTATCTTATATTTTTCTGTTTGTTTAAGGACGCTTTTAATGAATTGACACATTTATCAAAGTTGATACCTGTGTCAGTTCATCAGAATGTGCTTAACTGCTTTGAACAGTCCAACATCATTCTGATTTATGGACAGAATAGAACATGCATATTGCAAACAGAGAGAAAGGATTCTGACAATTATTTGTGCTGGAATCATTCTAGCTAAAGCCTAAAAGTGACAAAATGGTCCATCTACGTGTGCAGTATAGATAATATTCCCCATAGTATGGGGTTGGCTGTCCTTAAAAAAACTTGATGTTGTGCATATATATCCATTAAGGTATTTTGCTAAAAAAAAAAAAAAGTTTTGAACCACAACCAAAATTGGTAAAACTTTGAGAGATTAAGGACATTAGATTGTACTAAGCAGATAAACAAAAGTTGGATTGCAAATGAGAACTTTTCTGAAAATAATAGCTTGCAGTGTTACATAAAACACTACTTAAAGTGTTGGTAATATATCTCATAGCTTTATTTTAGTTTGAGGTGTTACAGAGAGGAACGCTACCCTTTGATTTTGGGCCTTCATTTGGGATCCTCCTGTGAGATCTTCTAAGTAGACGAACGGAGACCATGATTTTTATTTCTAAAACAGGAGTTCTCACATTTTGATTGGGTAAAATAAGCTGTAGAATTATCAGATGTTCTTACTTAGAGGTAGAATTGTTAATAAGAGGAATTTTCAGGAGCCTTTTCTGTAAAAACCAAGTTTAAGACACAGAAACCAGCTCCTCAGTAAGTGGGTTCCATTCCTAGCGCTGTGTTTCTCAAAATCTTATTGCTTAATGCAGCACAATAAATATCTATAATATGGAAATGTTTTTCTGGAGAACACTAGATTTTCATACTTCATGATTTGCCCATGTTCAGGAGTAAAAACAGCTGTACTTCTGGAAAATTCTGTGATCTCAAGATAGGATTATAGTTTTCTTGAGGCTATGACATTGGAGATGTCTTGCCCTTTGCAAAACTATCCTAAGATTCAGTATTAAATTGAAAAGGGAACAGCTTTTAGTAGTAGTAGTAGTAGTAGTAGTATTTCTTTGTGTTGGAATGGGGGGGGGGGGGTTCCTGTGTGCTTTTCTGTGAAGAAATAAAAAATGAAACTATGAGCCTGCTTTTTAAATGTGTTAACCTGCTGTTCATAGGTCACCCTTTCATCATGACTGTGGGCTGTGTAGCAGGAGATGAGGAATCCTATGAAGTGTTCAAGGACCTTTTGGATCCCATTATTGAGGATCGTCACGGTGGTTACAAACCAACTGACAAACACAAGACAGACCTCAACTTTGCCAACCTTAAGGTACTATGATAGTTAAATTAACATATTGGCAGCAAGTCAAGGAGAAGGGTAACAAAAGTGTAACAAATTTAAAAAATGTTGTTTGGAAAACATTATAGCAGTTAGTAAAGTTAATCCAAAGGTTGGAAAATACTTTTATTTAGCAGTAAAACCCAACTAGTGGCTTACAAGCAACATGTTGCTCTTAGAAGCCTTATTTTTGAATTCCTGGCTAGGAGGCAAGTTTTAATTGCATAAATATCAGGTGTACTGCCAAGGAGAGCCCCTTGTCAGCTGTCAGTTCACATAGGGGCAACCAAATAGCCAGTCAAAGTCCTTATTTGTCATTCCCAGAGTATTTTGTCATGCTTGTGCTGCTCCTCAATTCTTTTTACATTTGAATGTGGCTCACAGGTAAAAAGGGTCGGGGAGCCCTGATGTAGAACTTTACATGTTCCAGGAATTTTCTTTGTGTCTGCTTACAATAGAGGAGTTTGATATCTTAAGCCTTCACTTCTAGTTCAGTGTTTCAGTAATGTAGCCCTAGAGATTTGTCCACTTGAGTGGGACTGCAATCTCCTGTCCTCACGTCAGCTGATCCACTCTATGTATTTAATATCTTTATCGGTTCCCTAAAAAAGTATTCCAATAGTAATATTCTAATAGTTCCACAGCCCAGCCCTAATATTATTAATACACTTAAAAAAATTGGTCTCTTGCTTTCAGGGAGGTGATGACCTTGACCCAAACTACGTCTTGAGCAGCCGTGTAAGGACTGGCCGTAGCATTAAGGGATATACCCTGCCCCCCCACTGCAGCCGTGGGGAGCGTCGTGCAGTTGAAAAACTCTCCATCCAAGGTACGTAACCTCACGCTCATGTGCTGCTGTGGTTTAATGACCTTTCAATATCTAAGCCACCTGCAGTTATATAGCACAGATATGAACTCTATTTTTCCCTCTGTTTATGTTTAGCTCTCAGCAGCCTTACTGGGGAATTCAAAGGGAAATACTACCCTCTCAAGGATATGTCAGATGCAGAGCAGCAGCAGCTGATTGATGACCACTTCCTGTTTGACAAACCAGTGTCCCCTCTGCTTCTGGCCTCTGGCATGGGCCGTGATTGGCCTGATGCCCGTGGTATCTGGTGAGTTATTTGGCCTACAAGCCTCAACATAGTAGAAAGTAGGAATTCCACGCAGGGATTGTAACAAGTAGGGACAACCATCAGGTTTCATAGCAGTGTTGCTCCAGCAAAATGTTCCTGGACTAGAGCTCCCAACATATTAGAGAGTGTCAAAGGTGTTGTAATACAGCTACCTTAGAGATGGATTCTTAAGAAATATTACACAAAGCAGCATCATCCAGGATGGGTCATCCTCAGATGAGAATCCTATAACCTTTCTTACACTTGACTTCTTCTTAGTTTCACAGTACTGTTGATGTAGGAACTGAACAATTTTGCAGCCCTAAACACCAAATAATGCTATAACTGCTCTTCTGATTATAATACAAAATCAGCAAGCCAAAACTGCAGAATATTTCTAGCATGTTAGAAGTGACTGACATAGGCATCAAGACAAACAACTTGTAGAGATATGTTAATGCTTAATGGCAAATATGAATATATGATCAGAGAACAAGTACATTCAGGGAACAGTGGGATTTTTCTCTCAACTAATTTTTCATCTGTATTACCATCTTCAGGCACAATGACAACAAGACCTTCCTGGTGTGGGTAAATGAAGAGGACCATCTGAGAGTCATTTCCATGCAGAAAGGAGGAAACATGAAAGAAGTCTTCAGACGCTTCTGCGAGGGACTTACAAAGGTATTACCTAATGACCCCATCACTCTTAGATTATAGTCGTGTGTGGGGGTAATGTGAAAATGCAGGAAAAGGTTTGTTCCAGTTTTAGTAACCAACAACTAACTAGTTGGTGGTATTCACTGTATTATAGTTAAAATCAGAATGGTTACTAAGTTTACTAATGGTTACTAGACCTGAAGCAAACTTTGTACCTGTACCTGTTATGTCTGTTTGTATAAAATTGCAACTGTCTACAATTTTTTTATTTATTTACCATAGATTGAAGAGATCTTTAAACAAGCAGGACACCCCTTCATGTGGAACGAGCATCTGGGTTACATCCTTACCTGCCCATCAAACTTGGGAACAGGCCTGAGAGGAGGAGTCCATGCCAAGCTCCCCAACCTCAGCAAACACCCCAAATTTGAGGAAATTCTGACCAGACTTCGTCTGCAGAAGAGAGGCACAGGTAAGGATTTTTTTTAAGGGACACAAAAAGTAAAACAGTCTTGTATAAGACATATGGTGGGTGGAGTTTAACCAATCATTGGAATCGAAATGGAAATCTGAAGCAAATAGTTTTTTTGACTAGCAAGTACTACACTTCACCTATCATAATATTGTTATATAACACCTAAACTAGTTACTGTAATTTCTTCTTTGGCATAGTGTTCATTTTTTTCCTTCACTGGTAGAGATCCTACCTAAGAAATATGAGACTGTGAAGGTTACAGTGAAAATATTTGATTTTTCCAACTAGAATTTAACACATTCATGTTTATGTAATTTTTTTGTCCCATTTTCCCACAGGTGGTGTTGACACTGCAGCAGTAGGAGGTGTCTTTGATATCTCCAATGCTGATAGGCTGGGCTTCTCTGAAGTGGACCAGGTCCAGATGGTAGTGGATGGTGTGAAACTCATGATTGAAATGGAGAAGAAGCTTGAGAAGGGACAGCCCATTGATGATATGATGCCAGCACAGAAGTAGATGACAGGGGCTAGAGACAGAGCCTAAACACCCTAACCCTTACTGCCATCAAAGGGGAGAGGAGACCCCATTAAGATCATTAGAGGATGGAAAATGGCCATCTACAGGGGGAATACATTAGCAATGGAGGTGGGTGGGATAATCCAAGAAGTGTCAGATTATTAGGAGGTTCCACCACAAGAAAAGACACAGCTTCAAAATCAACGTAAAAGAGAAGATGAATCTCACTCTCTGATAAAGATTATATTATTGCAGAGACAGAGTTGGTTCTATTTATAACACATTTACCCTCCTTCCACCATCTGTTTTGTAAAACCACCCCCATGATTGCCTGGAGACAATAAAACCAAAATATCACCTCTAATGATGTGTCATTCTCAATGTTGCCATTTCTTTGGACCTTTTCTTCAATCAGCTCATACACATATTTCTGTAATTTACATGCACTCTTTCAGTTTCTCAACTTACTTCGACATAAGCCTCCTGCAACAGTCAGCCCATCAATTAAGTCACTAGGACACAATTTGCTCTCCAATGGTTTATAAAATATTTTGATTTCCATTTAACCCACCCTGCTTATATTTTCATAACCATGTGTCTCATTGTCCCCATAAACATTTTAGCAATGACTGCTTTCTCATCTTCCCCCTCAAAAAGACAGAAGACTAAAATGAATAGAAAAAAAGGGGATATTTTGCACTGGAAATGAAAATACTCTTTGGTTAACTCTAGAGTACAGGGTGAGTAAAGACTGAGCAAAGGTAGAATAAGGCTGTTTTAAGGGAAGTGGTTGCATCTTTTAAAACATCACATATTTTCTTTACAAGTTCTTTTTTAAAATGCTCTCCAAGCGCTTTACAGCTTCTGCATATCACCACCCTTGATACAGCACTTGTGTAACACATACAACATCATTTATAGGTTTATTTGGGTGAGTTTAATAAATATATTTAAAGGTATAATGTGGGAGAGGGTGTTCCACAGCTGTGCTCCTACACATGTGGTGATTAGCTTGCTTGTATAGTATGTCAGCAAGGGCATGGTGTGTTTAATGAGTAGTAGTAGGAATTCAAAGCAAAGCAAAGATTTGAATATGACAATGTGTAGTTAGATGGGATTATGTATGTACAGTACATAACCATACATGCTATTGGGAATCCACCAACAAGATTTGTAAATATAACATTCTGACCACTACAGGGTAGTAATTGTGGAAAACCTACATGATGGTGGCTGTTGATCTGTTAAAAGATATTTTGTAGAACAGTGATACCTACAGGACCCTTGTGTGCTTAAAACAGTGACTGTTCGGGTGAGGAAGATAAGAATAGGGTGCTATGTACACAACAGTGATTTGTTTCCGACCATTAGTCAAGAAAGTTACTAGGAGAAAGAATGAGGGCTGGTCTGATGTGCTTCTGGTTTGGAAAAATAATAGAAGATTTTCTCACATCTTACCTAAAGAGAAGCACATCAGACCAGCCCTCATTCTTTTTCCGGACAACTTCCTTGGCTACTTCATAATCATGAACTGACCAGCAGGTGGTGCCGTTTTAAGAAAATCAATTCACATTAAAGGAACAGTAACACCAAAAAATTTAAGCGTTTTAAAGTAAAGAAAATATCATGTAGTGTTGCCCTGCACTGTTAAAACTGATGTGTTTGCTTCAGAAACACTACTATAGTTCTTATAAACAAGCTGCTAAGTTGCAATGGCAGAAATTGAAAAATGGCTATATGGCACAGGATAAGTAATGGATAACAGATAACATTATGTTCTACAGAGCTTATCTGCTATCTGCTGTGTAACTTGAGCCTTTTCTCCTTTGAATGGCTGCCCCCATGGCTACATAACTTATTTATGTAAACAATAATAGTGCTTCTGAAACAGACACTGCAGTTTTACCAGTGCAGGGCAACATTGCATTATATTTTTATTACTTTAAAACAATTTTATTTTTTGTTGTTATTGGTCCTCTACATGCATCCCTTAATATCCTGGAATTAAAAATAAATTAATGTAAATTGCAAAAGTGCATAGAATTTTAAATTCACCTTTTTTTAAAGGCTTACTTATCCATTAATGCAGTGTATTGCAGGAACGCTCACTCTAGCTGTTATTTAGGCAAATGGCACACAGGGCTTTGTGACTGCTGATTTTGCAGGGGGCTACAGTGGCAATTAATATACACCAGACATCTTGTATTGTTAGTCTGGCACACACCAAAGGTTGATAGGAAGACCTCTACATAAAAATCTTCAAGATTCCGTCAAAATTAATTAATTTATGTTTTAACGTGATTATTAAGAGTACTTTTTGGTTTCTAACAATGATTCAATATATAGTTGATACTGTCCCAAAATCGTATGTAAGTATGGTATTATGACTGGAACAGGAGTATTTGCGAGTAGCAGAGGTGTATGTATGTGTATAGAGCAGAAACCAGTGAGGTGGGACACCCTCCCTCACTCAGCAAAAGAACAATAGTCTCCATGACCTGCACATTTACACAGTCCCATCCACACAATCAGCCACCAATGGGTGAGAATGGGCAGCACAAGGAGAGGCCTTGAGAACAAAGGCCTAACTAATTTATCATTAAGAATTAAACAGGTTGGTGGATAAAAGTTTTGTTTAAGGCTGGAAATAACAGGGTAGAGACTTTGTTGGCATATTAGCCTGTGACGTAGGAAACATTCACAAAGCAGAACAGATAATTGAAAAGGTAACTTTTGATTAAGAATAAATCAGGGAAGTGGGTTTGCAGGAGCACATGTGGATAAGGGAAAGCTTCATTCAGCGGGTAATAGACTTCTGCATTATGGCAGAAAAACAGTTAAAAAATGGGATCTTTAAAGGGTAAATTCAATAAGTTAGGTACTCATTAATAGAGGGGTTAATCTGGGGGACCATGACTTGAGGTATTTAAAGGACGAGGCTTGTTAAAAGGGAAAATTACTTATACTTGGGAAGATTCATTAAAGGGGAAAGGATTACTTTTAGGGGAAGACCTAACATAACACTGATCCAGCATGTTCCCCTGGTAACTTCAGATACATTATGATGGTATCATGGCACAGCGGAAAGGGCCAAATCTAAAAGAAACAATGAGTCCAACATGAGTCCTGCCCTTATGATTTCACAGATACCCCTGTTATAGTTACTGTTGTCCCAAGATGCACATAGGGCATGGCACATCCAAGAGGGGTGTGTCTTCTAGGCTAAAATGGACCTGCTACTCTCAGCAATGCCACAACATCTCCCTAGAGGATAGCAGGTGTGGCAATCCAGAGAAAGGGGTAAGTGTCCATCTTAAAGGCACAGCATCCCAATGGCAAAGTTTGCATGTGGTTGTCCAAGACTGCTTGATTATTCCTACAAGGGATACAGTCCCAGTATTAAGAGTCTCAGCATCTCATTATATTTCCACACAGAGAATGCCTCCCCTTCTTAAAGTCCCACTGTCCAAACAGTGATTAGTGGGCGTAGCTTGCCTGGTAGGGGGCTTGGCCTTCCTATTGAGGAAGGGCTGTTGGGAGCAAGAGAGGATTCTGTAGACTGCAAGGGTGGGCGCTGAGCGGACCTCCTCAAATCCCTGGGAGGTCTGAGCAGGCTGGAGTTGGCCGACGTTTTATTCCAAGGTATATAGCTACTGCAGAAGGGGAAAAAGATAAAGAAATACTAACAATCTGGAAGGAATAATCAAAATTATATCTTGTAGTTCGAGGTAAGACTGAAAGATATGGGTACGATGCCTTACCCTGTGACCTCAGATCTCCAGACTCTCTCAGATTCGTCTGTGACCCTAAAATAAAAAGGAAAAGGGTGTTTTTTCAACTAATCCTTAGTCTTATTTTCTTGTGAAGAGAGAAAATAGTGACAGTGACAGACACACACACACACACACACACACACATACACACACCCACTAAAGAAGAGAATCCTTAAAGGAACAATTCTGTGTAAAAATATAAACTGGGTAAATAGGTAGGCTGTGCAAAATAACAAATGTTTTTACTATAGTTAGTTAGAGACTAAGGAGGGCCACATGAGGCATAAATGTTCAGTGAGTTTGCAATTGATCCTTAGCATGCAGGTCAAAAGCAGCAGTTATGATCCATGTGGCCCCCTAAAGTCACTGATTGGTTGCTGCCTGGTAACCAATCAGTGGAAACCAAGAGAGCTGCAGTAGTGTTCTGGCTATTATGTTAGACAACCAGTCACTCCAGCCTTTATACATTACATTTTTATTCTATTTATCCAGTTTATACTGAACAATTCCTTTAAAGTAAGTCAAAAAGCTAAAAGAGTGAACCTATAGCCAGGTTACATAAGTACTACAAGCAGCAAACAGCATGGGGCTTTTTTTACTGAAAGGGCACTGAAAGCAAACTATTGTCCAAATTCTTTACATCAAAAGAATCATGTTTATTTAAAGAAAAGGGGGAAAACGGTTTATAAGCACTTCCAGACGTGAGCTATATATATTTATTTAGTAAGTGGCCACTGAACATAGTGGTCTCAGTACGCAGGTTATTGGGTAGATAAATGGTGGGCACTGCCTGCTTTACAAGGACTACTTTGCAGAACTGACTTTGTAACATATAATTTGCAAAAAGTCATAAGGACACAAAAAACAAAGTCTGGGAAACAAACAGCAACGACAAGCCATGCACCTAGTAGTAAAAGAGCCCCAGTAAATAATGAAGCCGTTGACAATTGAAGGCAGGATGCTGGGAGAGGATGGGAAGTGTTGTTGTGTAAATTACAGCAATTAGTTTTCAGTATTAGAAACCAGTTAGTACATTAAAATACACTGAATAAATATAGTGTTGCTATCGGAAAGAAATGCCTTTCTGGTCACAATGGATTGACAGAAGCCATTCTTGAGCTTAATATCTTAAAAGCACTGCTGGATCACAGGGAACCATCATATTTTAATATACTGGATCTTTTCTACCTGCACTCTTGTGAATGAATAGGCTTTGTCTACCACTAACTGCAAATAAAAAGAGCAGGTTTTAAACAAATTTACTCCCTTGAAGGACAAGAAAAACTCTTTTTGGTACCCACCAGTGCTCTAAAATGCTAAACCTAGGCAAGCTTACATCTTTAAACATTATTCAAGGGTAAGTCGCTGGGAAGTGCTGTCATTTTTACCTCTACCCAAGGAATACTTGTATTGCCTTTGGGTGGGTGCATGCACAGTACACAGAGACTTGCTTGAATAGCTATACAGAGGATGCATCAAGTCCAAGCTGTTAATTACAAGTTTATATGTTGGTGCAGCACTCCCTATCCAAGTACCCCATGCAGGCATGGTTTTTGTAAAGGATGTCAGCCTGGGGCAGTAGGTTAGCATTTTTCATGGTACCTCTAACAAACTGCCTCCCCCCTAGTGAATTCACCAGTCCTTGTCCTATAAATTGCTCTGCTGCTGCAGGGACAGATGTAATAATTGAACATTCTCTGCACAGTGCTACATAATATGTTGATATTATGTAAATGCTAAAAATATTAAAACAGTAAATAGCCTTAGGGCAGAGTTTCAGGCAACAAAATCGATACTTATAGAACAACAATACATTTTGACTGCTTATGTTGCTGTCTATACAACATTTACATCTGTCCTCTGTCAAACAAGCAATATAGGCGCTAATGGGAAGTATGGAAAGCAGAAATGATCTGCACATACCATATACTATGCCCTCACTGTCTAATTCAGGGAATATAGGAAGCAATAAATAGAACTTAAAATAATTACTTTTTTAAAATCCATTGTTTAAAAGTGATATGTATAACTTGTTTTTATTTATAACTATTTTATTTTTGAGTTATAGCATCTAAGAAGCCACAACTGACTCAGCTGGCAAATGCAGACTTCTGTAAGCATAATTTGTTTACCCACTGTCTGGCTACAGCCATAGCCTTTCCATTAGGTCATAATCTATTCTCAAAACTAAGAGGCATTGTTAATAAATAGAGCACATTAATATAAAATTCAAGGTATAACATAGCATTAGCATGAACAACCCCTTCGTGTTGCTCACTGACTGTACAATCAAATATCATACATTATGTCAACATACAAAAGTTTCCCCTGCCAAACGAAAAAAAAAAAAAAAAAAAATATATATATATATACACAAGGAAATGCTTATAGCACAAATGCCCTTTAGCCTTTCCTTCCTGCAGTAAAAGTAAACTATCAGGAGCAAACATCAAGGAAATCCCAGGCATGCAGGCAGTTTAACTGCAGATAATGTCTCGGATGGCTTTTACATCAAGATTGCAGCAGTCTGAAATAAAGATAAAGCATCTAAGTGATACAATGCGCCCTGCACTTCCTTGCTGTTTGTCCTTCATGGAGGATGTGGCATTTGACCGTAGAATCTTTAGAAATAATGTAGAAATATGTGTAGGGAATAAAAGCAGCACAGCATTGGGTTATGAGCGGTAGATTAGAAACAGCCACAGCAGCAAAATATTACTGTATTATAGTGTTAAACTTACTGATTTTGCTGTCCTGAGGGAGAGACACTCCAGACACACAGCGATGAGATGCCTGTCTCTTAGAGGGGTCAAGAGCGACCCTAAGGAGGAAAGCGTGAAGGAGGTAGAGAGGGACAGGAAAAGTGAGGAGAACAGATGACAGAAAGAAATAGCAAATAACAAACCGAAAGAAAGAAAAGGATACAGGGACAGTGCTAGAAAGCACAGATTTATTTATTTTGCTGGATTCTCCTAAGATTAAAACAACTCACTTATATGAATTAAAGGAAACACTGACCAATTGTGACATCTAAATAAAGGACTGATTGTAAAGGTATCAGAAACTTTTTATGAAAAGGGACAGATTCTTGCAGGTCCTTTTGTTCTTCATAGGAGGAATGCTTAAAACAATATTTTTTTTCTCATGGACTTTCTTGGTTACCTGCGAGTCAGTTTGGAGGTCAGTTTACTAAACAGGTTTGACGTGGCTCGGGTTCGACTCTGATTTAGTCCTTCATGTGGGTGGGTTGGAGAACTAGGGGGTGGGTTTTGGCCTCTCCGATCCCTCACATGGCCTCCATGGAAAGTGCTACGGACATTGGATCCCCTGGAAAGACTGCTTCGCTCTGCAATACTCTGTGTGGATGGCGACAGTGCAGGTGGACGAGATGGGGTTGAGCTGATTGGAGAGGAAAAAAGAAAAAACTCTTAATTATAAACAATGATAGGTTTAAATGCTTGCTTGCCTCTGGTTAACACTGCATATTCATATGTAAAGTGTGAGATGGTAAAGACGCCTTCTGGGAGTGTGCCTGATGGAATATCCCAGTAGAGTGATGCTCAGAAGTCTCAGTTTATTTAAATATTTGCTATATATATTCTATAAGAGTCAGAAAAGCTTTTATAATTCCATACACATGCTCATCTACCACTGGGCTGCAGGTGGTTGCTTAGGAGAAACACAACTGTTAACCTGACACCCAGTGGTGAAGTAGTGTAGTGGACTGAAAGGAAGCAGCTCCATGAAATCATTTGTACGTTGAAAACAAACATGACCCAACTTCTATAGTGTCAGTATCACTTTAAAGGTCATGCGGATTCACAAATATTATATTTATGTGAAACACATTTAAAAGGATATCAGAATATTTTGAGGATGTTCAGTCTCAACTGTAATCAATACTGCTGGATTATTTTATACTCCGTTTCCCACCACTAAGTAATCACTAATCCATAAACGAGATTGAAAGCTAGACAGTCTTTCCAGGCTAATGTTTAGTGACGCTAAAAGGAATATTCCCTCTGTGAAGAGCATGTTGTATCACAGACACATGTGTAGAAGGGATTTTTATTAGATTACACCTTACCAATAATTCCTATGAATGCTGGCAGTGCAAAATGACTACACAGAAGAGATCGGCATAACACAGAATAATATACCTGTTCTCTTTGTCGTTATGGAGAAGTGAATGCCGGTCAGAGCTGTGGCGATCTGTACAAACATATGTATTTCTGCGACCCATCACTCCTGGTGGAGTATTCATCTAGTATAGAAGATGACAATTTATAGGTTCAGTTTTGGCATTTATTAACAAGAAAATGAGCAACTCTACAAAAGAACAGCAACACATTGCAACCAAACAGAAATTTACCTTCAGGGTTGGACAGGCCTGTAGGACATTGGGAAAAAAACCCAGTGGTTCCCAACCCTTGTGGGCACTGCAAACCTGGACCTGCTCCCTGCCAGAAAATCTGTACGCTCTCCCATTTCCTCAATATGATGTCCAATGTTGGTTTATGAGATCAAATTAAGTGGCAGCATCCTGTAATAATTTCTTGCTGCCCTTTTGGTGAATAAAAACCTCTAAACATATGGCGACTACAGTAGATCCCAACCACTAAATTAGGGATTTACTGTTTTAGGTCGATGGCACAAACCCTCTAGTTCAAAACTAGCCCCTGACATTTGATGTTCCAGTAAGACTGTTAAATAATATAAAATGCTCTGTTCAAGGATGTAGTAGAATATACTTTAACATCGCTCTCATGAATTCCCTAGGCCAAACCTATTGAAAGTGTTGGAGAAGCCAAGCAGGCTTCCTCCTATTTAGGTCAAAAGTGCCAACAAAAAAATGGAAGAATGGAGCAATTTCTTAAATGGGTCTCATGGTCTTACGTTAACCTTTCTGTTAATAAAATAATGATTTTCTCAGTTTTCTAAGGGTTGACATACTGTTCCCTTCTGTCCCTTATAGGAACCAGCTAGCCATTTTACACTAGTGTTTTATGCTGTTTATGGCTGTTATCACAGGAATTTATAGGAAAAATAACACAGGCTCACAGTGGTTGGTGGGGCCTCCTTCCGTGGCTCAGGAATCTCTGCCTTGTTGGGGTTGTGGGCATGGCTGACCATGGGACTTGAGGGAGGGGGAGGCCGGCTGCCCCCACCTACTGATCCACTACCCCGCCGGGGGGTAAGACGCTCTCCAACAGCACCATCATCACCTACACCAGGGGGGCTGCGCTTGGCCTGGGAAGGAGCTGGGGCAGGACCACCTGCACATAAAAACAAATTGGTTCATCTCATGAAACTAATTAACATGAAACAAAAACATAAGCTACAAAATCAAGTCTAAGGTTCTAGGAGTCTGACACATACAGAAGTCACTGTGTCTTCTCTGCCTTTGATAGCCTCTCTGGTTTTTGCTGTGTACTGATGATGACTTGGTGGCTCCATTGGTAACATCTGATGCAACACGGGACCGAGAGAGTGAAAGGGTACTGTCTGAACGAGACTCTCCTCCTTCACCCTGTGCGGCAAAAGATAAAAAACATTAAAGTCCATCTCCCACATATGGATAGCCAGGGACAGTAAAGAAATGGACTGATTGGCTGGAATCTTACATCAGGCTTCCTTCCAAGCAGCAGGTATGTGGCCATTACTTCATTATACTTGTTTGAGCTCAGAGCATCTTTAATCTCCTCACGTGAGTAACCCATTTCCAACATGATCTCTAAAGAGATCAGAAAAATATTTAAGTTAAGCTACAACAATACGTTTTTGCTTCATGATTCCATAACCTCCATCTCCTACAACCTCTGTTGTAATTTCTAGATCAGACCAAATCAACCAAAAAAAAATGACATTTACTTTAACTTTCACAAATTGATTCCTTTAAATGGGATGTGATATCTGTGACAGCAGATGCTAAACTACAATCGTATTTCTCTAACCTACAGCTGTTGACTCGTACTCATACAGATGCTAGTAACTGCTAATGCAATAACAGCTTTAAAGATCAATTACATTCCTCAATAAACAGTAGCTTCAGAGAATCTAAATAAACCATAAAGTAGATTTTTGAGCCTATACTTAAGCCCTACAAAAGTTATGAGTTGCCTGAACAATAACCCTCTACATGTGCTTCAGCCTCTGCAACTATTGTCAGCAGAGCATACATAGAATAGGATGATGGCCCAATAGCCACAAAGTATGATCTGGGTCATAACAGGAAGCATTGCCTATGACCCTATTGTTTGCTTAACATATTGCATAACTAAACAAAATAAGAAAGAAAAAGATAAATAAAATTTATTTTATAAGGTATTTCCGGTTAATATCTTCCATTCAATTTCTTACCAATGCGCTTGGAATCTGCATTGTCCTCCTCTGGTTCTTTATATGGCTTTAGATCATCGCTATCAAATCCAATATTCATCCACTTTTCATTCATTATTTGCTAGAGAAAAATAGAAGGTAAGGCAAGAAGAAATGAGAGGATTTACTCAGGATTATACTCAAAGACAGCCAAATATATTAGATATCTAAGGGCTTACCTCCAAAGTGCACCTCTTGCTTGGATTTAGCACTAGGAATCTTCGTAGAACACTCTCACAGTCTGTGCTCATATAAAATGGAATTCTGTACTTCCCACGCAGAACTCGCTCTCTCAGTTCCTTAAAAAAAAAAGGGGGGAGGTTTATTATAGTTAATGCTTAAGTCATATTTAATTTGAAAGTTTAATTTCTCTGGTAATTTATCCAGTTTTTGCATGACGTAATAAAAGTCATAATTGGAATAACCCTTTTATGAAACAGGTAACCATGCCTGTCTAATAGCAATGTTTCTGAATATGCAAAGTGAAAAAAGCAGCTATGAAAGGATAACCAGAATATTCACACATTCCCTATAGGGCTACTTATTTTACTTTCAAGGGGAGCCATCATGGGGATTCAGATTGCAGTGTATTATATGCTCTGGTGGGGCCTAAAGGGTTAATACAATTTTGAGTAGCGGCAACCCAAGGACACATGGTCCTAGCCCTTCGGCGCACACGCCCCCACTGCCGCCGCTTGGTCCTAGCGCCGGCTACGCATGCAAGCGCACATATAAGCACAGGAGCCCTGAGGAGCTTTGGTCCCCAGTGCTCCTTAGGGATGTGGCTGGGTGGCACATCGCTCTAGGCCCGGCCCTTTGTGGCCTCACCCCAAATCCAGGCCTGAATACAATGCTCATTAATTTTCTGCTGTGAGGAAGCTCTCAGTCTGATTTCTGCAGTCATCTTACTGGCATGCAATCTGTTTTGCTCAGGGATCTAAAGGTCCCCATAGACGCAAAGATGTTTCTCCGAACGATCGTTCATCTTACGATTTTTCGTCCGACATGGGTCTGATGATTGATCGGCCAGGTTAGAAAATCTTTATCAGTCCCCATGCAATTTACCTATGTTTGCAGGGCCAAGCAGGCAGCGATCCTTCAGTTTTGCTGGCAATATCGCCTGAAATGGTCTTTTTAGTTGATGGGCACATCGGAAATTTAAACAATTGTTTTGAGACAATCGTGGTCTCACGATAACCATTGGATCTTTAAAAAATCTTTACGTCTATGGCCAGCTTTACTGGTGTGTCTTGGGTCAATACAATGTGCACTGTCCTATTTCTGTGCTGATCTTGGTGGCATGTCTGCGGTTAATGTAATGCTCTTAATCCATTTTCTGCAGTGATTATTATTATTAACATGTATTTCTATAGCGCCAACTTGTTTCGTAGCGCTGTAGTGATCTTACTCACATGCTTGGGATTCAATGGCATGACTTCATCTGCAGTTACATGTTACTGGTGTGTCTTATGTCATGCTCATAATTGCTTACAATAGTATCAGTAAGGGGTAGGGTTGCCACCTGGCCGATATTTTACCGGCCTAGCCAGTAAAACACCTGCCATGGACGGGTCCAGTATTACAAATTTATCAGCAATGCAGGTAATCTGTAATAACTTTAAAAAAAGCCCTTGGCCTGCCCCCAATTCGCACAGAACTTTCTGTTTTTCCAGTGTTCTGGACATCTCATAATGTGGCTCCACTCCCTTTTGCAGCACACAATTTTGCATCATGAACCACCTCCTTTTTGTGCCCTTTTTGCATGATTTTTCTGTCAAATGTATGGACAATGTATGGAGATCCAAATTATGGAAAGACCCCATATCAGAGACAACCCAGTTCCCAAATGTTCTGGATAACAGGTATTATACCTGTATTGGTTTTGGTTAAATGGGAAAATAGGATCCTACAGTCTTATAGCATTCCTCTCCCTTCAAACATAATACATCACACTTAACCCCATCTTCAAACCATTGCACATGGGAAACCAGAGGAGACAAAATACCAAGAATGCATCATTACCTTGTACAGTGATTTTCTTCTCTGGCCTAACTGTCCTTCCACCCTGAGGTCAAGAAGTGTATGTCTGCACTAATAAGCCATGGTGCTATACTCTTTGTATATTTCTCCCTGCCCTGATTGCCACTTTCCACTTTAAGATCAGGAATGAGTAATATAACCAAGCACCATTTACTTCCTCTGGTGTCTTTTTAAGGGAGAGTGCTTGGTGCCAAACATGCAGGGAGCATGACGTGATTGCAACACAATGCACAGACTCTCGTTTCCACATGACCTACCTTAAGATTCTGCCCATCAAATGGAAGGGATCCGCTGACCAATGTGTATAAGATAACTCCTAGACTCCAGACATCCACCTCGGGTCCATTGTACCTCTTTCCCTGAAATAGCTCAGGGGCAGCATAAGGGGGGCTACCGCAGAAAGTGTCTAATTTACCACCTAGTGTAAACTCATTACTGAACCCAAAGTCTGCAATTTTTATATTCGACTCTGAATCAAGGAGAAGATTCTCAGCCTGTGAGCAGAACAAAAAAAAAAAAAAAAGTTGAACAAGGGTACTGGAAGACCAAAAAAATGGACAGCAAAAAGATACAGACACCAATCAGAGGAAGTAAACAGAGATACATAGATTGTAATAAGAAATTGGATCTCGGTATAGACCTTCAAATCACGATGAACAATGTTCTTCTGATGACAGTAATGGACTGCAGAGACAATCTGAAAATAGACACAGAAATATTAATTATCCAGGAAAATAATGGTAAATATTAGTGTCTGTGTGTCAGAAAGCAACAATCTGCATACACAAGAGATATTTTCTGTAGAGTAGAGTCTTTTTGTGATTGAACAGGATAGATTACATCATGGGTGGGTCAGAAATAGTATAATTACAGAATTTGTCTGCAGAAGTGCACTAAATTATTTAATCCCGTCCCTGTAAATGGCCTTTACTAAGGGTGTTTTTTTCAAGGATGCAAAGCATTCATTTATGCTCACATGAGGTAGTTCAGAAACACTCAAAGATGAATAGCAGAGAGGCACAGACATGAATACATTTATTTAAAAAAATGTAAAACTGAAGATATGGTATATTGTGCTTATATCTTTGCAATTGGCTGGCTGACCAACAACTAGGCTTGTGTGTGATTTAAGATTAGATACCAAGAGTTTTGTTACTGAATTCACTAATAGGACACATGGTGAGGAGCAGAAACAAACACCCTGTTTGCCAGGGGCTACTGTGACTGATTTTTACAAAGCTGAAGAGTAAAGGCCAATGGCACACATGTTTCTCTAGGGCAGGAGATTTGCTCCCTCCCACTATGGGGGGGGATTCACTAAAGCGCGAAGCGTCCAACGCTAGCGCTAATTCGCCAGAGTGACCTCAATTCGTAACTATGCAAATACACCGACTCTGGAGAATTTTCGCTAGCGAAGTAGATAGACAAGCGCAACTTCGCACCCATACGCCTGGCGAAGTTGCGCACTGACGAAGGATCGTAATTACGCAAATTCACTAAGATTACCCTTTTCCTGAACGTTACCACTTACGCTAGACGTTACTTCACCAGGTCAGACCTGGCGAAGTTCAATACAATAGATAGGAGTTTGAAAAAAAATATTGGAAATTTTTTCTTAGTCCCAAAAAAACGCTGGCGTGTTTTACCTTTCTAGAGTGAGGGTTACCCTCCTTCCCCCCTACATTTCCTAACATATGGCAACTCAACTATACAGGGGGCACATGTAGGGCAATAGGACAACTTTATTTTATTTATTAAAGGTTTCCTGGGCTTGTGTAGTGGAATGTAGTGGCTGTAACATATACTTCTATTATACTTTGAAATTCGCGCCATATGCAAACTAGGCATTGCTAGCATAAATGCCCTTTGGCTGGAGAAGTAACACTAGCGCAACTATGCTACCGTTCGCCGACCTTAGCGTAACTTTAGTGAATTTGTGTACGACGCTAACAAAATTGGAAATTTCAATTTGGAGAGGCTTTCAAATTGGAGAGGCTTAGGATGGGTTTTTTTGCCTTCCTCTGGATCAACTAGCAGTTAGGCAGTTAAAATAAAAAAAATAAAAAAAGGTTGAACTTGATGGACGCGAGTCTTTTTTTAGCCTAACTTACTATGTTACTATGAATTTTCGCCGCTTAGTGAATTTCTCCCTATATGTGTGCATTAAGTTTCAGTCAGGAACTGCATACATGTGCACACATATGGTGGGAAAGGGGCTGAAAACTCAGTACTAAGAGAAATATAATGGACACACAAACATTTAAGGGGTTGTTCACCTTTGCTATAACTTTTAGTATGATATTCTGAGACAATATGCAATTAGTTTTCATTATTTGTGATTTCTGAGATATTTAGGTTTTATTCAGCAGCTCTCCAGTTTGCAATTTCAGCAATCTGGCTGCTAGACTCCAAATTACCTTAACAACCATCAGGGTCGGACTGGCGCAGTTGGGGCCCACCGAGTTCCAAACCTCGGGGCCCCCCCACACGCATGTGCAAAAGTCAGTGCGCCATGCGCATGGGTGAATGGAAGGCGCACATGCACAAACGGCAAGCACAACGCTCATATTTTTTTTTTCTAGTGCCAATCGGGGACAGGTGTGGGCTGGCAGGGGCCCATGAGGGCCAAGGCCCACAATTTTTTTCCCAGTTTCCCGCAGGCCCAGCCCTACCATGACAACCATACATTGATGTGAATAAGAGACTGGAACATGAATAGGAGAGGCCTGAATAGAAAGAGGAGTAATAAACAATAACATTACATTTGAAGCCTTACAGAGCATTTGTTTTTAGATGGGGTCAGTGACCCCTATTTGAAAGCTGGAAAGCGTCAGAAAGAGAAGGCAAAGAATTCAAAAACTATAAAAAAGGAAAAAAGAAGGCCAATTGAAAAGTTGCTTAGAATTGGCTATTCTATAAAATACTAAGTTAACTTATAGCAGTTTTAAGCAGTTTTGCCTCTTTGTAAGGTCCTTATTTTAACAGCAGAAATAAACAAAAATAGTCTAAATGTCCTATATTTCAAAGAGAAGAAAGAGAAATAAATTTGTTATTTGTGCACATTACTAGTCTCATACTGGGCAAAATACAAATTCTGGAATGCAATTTCTTTCCACAGAATTACAGTTCAATTGTGCCTGTTGAAAACCAACGTATCAGGTTTGCACTTGTTACTAACAAGCAATTGTGACAGTAAAAATTAGGTGTGTCATGCCATGAAGTATAGCTTTACAATTACAGTGCTCAATTACAAACATTCAAAATGTTAGACATAGTGTAGACCAGTGATCCCCAACCAGGAGCTTGTGAGCAACATGTTGCTCTCCAACCCCTTGGGTGTTGCTCTCAGTGGCCTCAAAGCAGGACCTTATTTGTTGAATTTCAGGCTTGGAGGCAAGTTTTGGTTGTATAAAAACAAGGTGTACTGTTAAACAGAGCCTCAATGTAGGTTGACAATCCACATAGTGGCTACTAAATAGCCAATCACAGCACTTATTTGTCACCCCAAGAACATTTTTCATGATAGCGTTGCTCCCCAACTCCTTTTACTTCTGAATGTTGCTCATGGGTTCAAAAGGTTGGGGATCCCTGGTGTAGACATAAAGCAAAGATTTAACTTTGGTCTGGTCCGTAGAAGGAGCAGAAAAAATACATACACTAATTGAAACAACTGGTGCAATGGTTTTTATGTTGCATGGCATACATCACTAACATTTACAGACCAGCCCATGCATTTTGGGAGCAACCACTTTGGCAGCTGAATGCACAGTTGTAACTGAGGTCACAAATTAGAATTCAAATTGTGAGATGAGAAATTATTCCAAAACTAAAATAGAGACAAAATGCCATCAAGACTGTATTTTACAGAGACTGTACAGGTAAATAAGTTTTCCAATTTGAAAGCAAACAACCATGCTGATTATAATTTTCGTATATGCACAGATTATTAATTAGATAGGAAAAGTCTTCTTCCTGGCTAAACATTTGACAGGAATGCCTGTTCTAGGCTAGTGAACAGAAAAGCTGAAACATCCATATTGTATTAGTTATTAGCAGGTCATCAGCTAGGCCAAAGCCATCACAAACAGTACCAGTCATACCAAATTACTATCTATGGTAGTTCTTCCTTGTTGCTGGGCTTTCAGCACATAGACTGTCAGCTTATCATAAACCATAAACACACCAATCATGTTAGAGGTTTCTAAGAATGCACCTATGTAATATGTTTTTTTTACACAGATGGTGGTACAGATATGAGACCCGTTATCTAGAAAGCTTGGGCCCTGGGGCTTTCCAGATAATGGATCTTTCTGTAATTTGGATCTCCATACCTTAAGTCTACTTGAAAATCATGTAAACATTAAACCCAATAAGCTGGTTCTGCTTCCAATAAGGATTAATTATATCAATTAGTTTGAATCAACTACAAGGTATTGTTTATGAAGACAGAGAAAAAGGAAATAGTTTCTAAAACTTTGGATTATTTGGTTAAAATTGAGTTTATGGGAGAAAGCCGTTCCTTAATTCAGAGCTTTCTGGATAATGAGTCTCTGGGTAATGGATCCCATACTATGAAGCATGCAACATGGACACAAGTATATAGTTTAAGTTTACTCAATCATATACACTAGTTTTTGATGCACTTCAAATCCTAAATAAGAAAGAAAAATAAAAAAGTGGGGACTTGCAGAGCAGCCAGATGTAAATCACAGAATCACATATGCAACAGAGCTAGTAAAGGCAGCTTTGGACATGTAATGAGGTAGGACACTGGCAGAGCCTCACCTGTCGGAATTTGGCACGAGCCTCTTTCTCTTTCATGCGTCCGTGAGACACTAAATAGTCAAACACCTCACCTGGGAGGGACAAAGTAGCAGTAACATGATTAAAAGAAAGACACAGAAAGAGAAAAACATTCTTTTAGGGAAGGAATTGAGATGGGAAAAATATATATGGCTAAGCCAACAGATGAAAAAGACAACCCAAGAATAGTGGAGAAAAAAAAAAAGATAACAAAATGGTTTGAAAGAGAGAAAGGAAGAGAGATAAAAAAAGAACCATATACAAAGAAAAACAGTGAGAGGAGGATAGAAAAAGAAAGAAAGAAAGACCTACTGAGAATGGTGAAGGTAACTAAAAATTCTGAGACCACCAATTAACAAAAAGAATAAAGGAAAAGTCAATGCAGAAGTACCTCCACTGGCATATTCCATGATGAGATAAAGCGTTTTCTCAGTTTCTATGACTTCAAACAGCTTCACTGTAAGGGGGAAGGAATTAAAAAGAAGGTGTCAGGAAGGGAGTAAATTAAAACAGGAGCAACATCCAAGAATGAGCTATATGGGGGGAAAAGGAGACGCGAGAAAGAAAGTGCGGCAGAAGGTAACAATGAGCTCTCGACAGTGAGGGAACCAGCAAGATATAGGAAAAACTTAACTTTCATATAGAATTAATTAGAAGTTAAGCGAGATTAAACACAGTGAAAAGATACAACGCCTCTCTTACCAATATTGGGATGATTCAGTCCTTTCATGATTCGAACCTCACGAAATAGCTGAGGGAAAAACAATGAACAGTCAAACTGTATCCTCTACAAAAGATGCTGCAATCATATGTATTGATTCCACATCCAGCATGCTTATTCTAATTAGCAGCATATAGCTGAATGTAATAGAACAGCCAAATCTTTACTCGCTCTAGGAATGTGTTGAGGTCAGCTAGTACCTATGAGCAGATATTGGTACATATATAAACCTTGAACCATGAAAACTGCGCCAAGATCCTAACAGCATGATTACATTTGCCTAATGCAGTTCCACAAACCACGAGGCGTACAGTCAATCTGTAACACATTTTCAGCTTTTAAAAGGTCACAGACTACAAAGACATATCCATGAATAAAGAATGCTTCATACAACTGGAAAATGCTGGAATGGCACATACACAGGATAACATTTCTGTTTCTAAGGTTGCTGCCATACTTAAAAAAAACCAAAAGAAAAAAACCTGAGCAACCAAACCTTTACTTTGTACAATTTACTTTCAGATCAAATAAATGCATGTGGCAGAAATTCAGCAGCACCTGCTGCTATGGATAGCCTGTTGTCATCAAAAGTAGCTTTCTGCATGAATAGCAATACAAAGATTTATACAGAAGCCTAGATACACATAAAAAACCAAACGTAATAGAAGACTGTAGGAGATACAGAATATACATTGCCTTGTACATTTAGACTGCTTAGACTAATCCAGTTTCTCCCAGTCTAAAACATAAAGCAGCCATCGTAGTGAAGTAGAAAAAAAACCCACTTAATTAGCATTATGCATTCTCTTTCAAGTATGTTCCTTTAAATGAGGCCTACTATTGTGAACCCATCACATTTACTCTCTTTACACTTGCATTATACATGAGTGGCATTTTCTGTGCTGTTTATTTGAGCAAAGAAATTGTAAGGATTTTACACAGGGGAGCCCAGGCTCCTCGTGTGTTACACTGCCATGGAAAATTGAACTTTACTGCAGTACACAGGGAGAGAACAGGGTGGTATTTTAACAACACCCATTACTCAAGTCAGTGTTTTAAAAATATGAATAATCAGAGCAGTGTGCCTATGAAGGTTTTTATTCATCCAAGTCATGATATGCATAGGTTTGATACTTTTCCTGGAAAAAATACTAGCCTTCAGTTTTATGTTGTTTTCACTGGCATCGACCATAACTTTTACCGGCCAGGCTGGATATGTACAGGCTAAGTGGCAACCCTAGATAAATCAGAGCTGTGTTCAGGATCATTTGGGAACACAAATACAACAGTCACCTAGTGTTAATCTTTGCAATACGTGGCTCACAGATAAATGTTTCTGTGAACATTAAACTTTGGTGCTCACAATATGTTAAGCAGGTAAGGCTCAGATGAAAATGTTTTGCAACCACTCCTTTAAATCAGAGTTCAAGGTAAAGCAAGAACTGGTAGTAAGATAAAAATATACTTTCTCTTCCAATCCAGTGTGCTACAAGGAACACCTACATTATTCTAGTTGTATCCACTACATCTTCTTAATACAATGTTGGGCCTAGAACAATACTAAGAATACAACATATGTAATTATAGTGGCCAAAGGTCAAGGATTTTACATGAAACTACGTGCTTAATAAATCACAGTGCTTGAATTTTTACCAATCAATGTGCTAGAAATGACACAGGATGCCACTCCACTTCCATCATTCAATATTGTACACTCCCTTCACTTCATTAAATGTATAGTTTACAATGATTACTTTTATAACCAGTGTATCATTCTGGCAATAATGCTTAAACTTACAGCTAACCTCCTTCATATCTAAAAAAAAAAAATCAATTGATGTGAACTGTGTGTTTCTCTGAGTACTTTTGCAACTTACATTCATATTTAGTTTTTTAGTGGTTTCTGAGATGATTGCAGTTTAGGCTGATGATAGCATACTTTCAGCTTTGAGAAACAGCAGCTCAAGGGATAACTGAATACTAAAATGCATATATGGTTAGAGTTGCTGACACTCTTGGTTGCTTAGCTAAAGCCTGCATAGCAGTACAAAACTAAACAGTTAATATCTCAATATAAACTTACACAACATGCTTTTTTTTAGCAGCACACTTTTACTATTTTAATCAATTTCTATTTAAGCAATTTCTGAGGTTTTTGCATTATTAGAATGCCAATATCAGGCTTTAGGCTCCTCTGCAACTCAGCAACCCTAGGGTTAACTGCAGGAAGTGCATAGACTAAGGATGAACCCTTTGCCGGTGGTTAAACCCGGACAAAGGGGGTGGGACTGTGACCTTCAGAGTGTGATGATGTCAGGAATGGGAGAGATGTAAAACCAGGCTATAAGAGCAGATGACAACCCTAGCATAGACAGTGGGCCTTCAATAAGCTCTTGAGCTGAAAGAGTGTCTAGCAGTATAAAACAGTCTAAAACTGCCAATATCTCAGAAACCACTAAAATGAATGTCAGTTGCATATATGTGGCCAGGGAAACATCTTGAGTATATTTTTACATAAATTTTTATTTTTTAAGTTTAGATGTAAAAATACTCAACTTATCCACTATTTCAAAATGTAGCTAATGCCCATAGAAAATAACTTGCTTCAGTGGCTTATATTTGACAACAAAACAGTGGCCTTATTTTTACCCTGTTGGAAACAAAACTACCCCTTCTCAACTGACATTGAGAATGAAATGTCACAAGGCCTGTCGATGAAAGATAATTAATCACCCAATCCATGGCATGTATAAAAAATGTCCAGATATATCACCAAGGGCAGAATGTCGCATTTTGAACTAGGCGAGTCAAACTGATTGGCCGAGGAGGCTGTGAGGCTGAAACAGCTGGAGGGATATGGGTTTGACCTCTGTCCCTTACAAAGACGACAAGATAAATAATAACTGACATACGAATTGGTTTCTAGCCTTGGCATCATTCATTCTGGAGGATAAGAATGTATATTAGTGAAGAGCTATGCGCCAAAGTCAAAATATATACAGAGCAGGAATGTCCAATCTACAAACCTTCAATGATTACACAACTCCCATCATCCTTAGCCACCATGGATTACAACAGAAGAGCCTGTGGCTGGCACTAATAAATGTTGTTACACTTCACTATAGCAGTAGAACTGTTCCTCTCGATCAGCAGAATTTCCCAACATTATCTTCAAGCCACGGCTTGTTTATACCTGCTCTACGGCATTCTCGGAGCTGATTGTACGTGACCAAAAAAAAAGTAATCAAAAGTTTTCATAGCAACCAGGAAATATAGTTTTAAAATAGCTCAGCAACATTCTGATCCTCCCATCAGTGTAGCTAAAATAAATGCCATCTGCATGAATGCAAAATTAACAGTTCTAGTGATGACACATATGTGAGCACGTCATCTGCGGCTTGCTGGAGGGAATCCAGGGCACCTGACGCACACTGCGTTCCTCTTACACCCATTTTTTTTTGCTGGAAACCCACCTAACTATACTAATAAAAGATTAACATCCACGCACAACAGTTGCATTACACTCTTTATTAAGATTTGCTCAGGACTTCTCTTTATATTGCATCTACCCATAATGACCCATGATAAGATGCTAACTGAATTTTATTTTCTTTTTAAAAGTTTAAGCTGAATTTCTTTCTTTGTGTGTTGGCCCAGTTGCCACTACTATGCTCTTGGTCACAAATGAAAAATCTTTGTCCATGTCATCTACAGCCTCCCACATAGATTCAGTGCCAGTCCAGAAACTCCTACACAGTACCCATGCCAATGTCTCGCCCACACAATTCATAACAATAGAAAATTTCCCACACACAACCTGTACCATTCACTAATCACCTGCATGGTACACTATGTAAATGAAGCCTGCCTACAATTTCAGTGAATAATCTGCTACACACCTGCTGGGTTCCAATTAACCCTATAAGAAACAACCAACCTAATGGTAACTTGACACACAAACAACACTTTCATTTGAGAGACCTGAAAGATTGCACTTTTAAAAAAAAAGTTTTATTCAGCATTTAGGCTTCCACTTTACACTGCTGTTGCTATGGGCTAATCACAATAGCAACCAGAGAGCAGTTTTAAAATGAAAACAGCAGATGCATAAAAAAGACCTGAAAGGAAAATTGGCAATCAAAAAAGTAACAGAAATTCTATTGAAGCTTCACAGTCAGCCAATCTGCTTTTTGATTGCCAGGGTTATAACTTATAACCGAAACATTAATGATTAGATAACCATAGAAAATAAATAATGAAGACCAAGTGAAAAGTTGTTAAGAAGGAAATTTAATGGGTAAAAGCAAGTTTCCTATTTAATAATCACATCTTATGTGATTAAGCAGACTCTCAGGTAGTATCTGGGTCAAATGCAGATCTCAAACTGTGATAAAACGTTTTTATCAGGCCTACCATTTACCAGACCATCACCACATAATGCAAACCTCCCAATATGAAAAAAATAAGGCCACATCCCCTAATTACCGTGTCTGTTTTACAAAATTTGACAGGTTATTAAAGATACAACAAGTTTTAGTGCATTTTTTTACATGTTCTAACAGTTTGCTAATGAAAATGAATTTCCCTTTAAGCTGCTAATCTCAGTTCTACCAAAAGACATTCTTATCTTAAATTGTTACAATTGTTTCTTTGCTTATCTTAAATTGTTACGAAAGTATCCAAGTGCAGCTGTTGAGTGTTCTGGGCTCTCTTCCAAAAATATGTTTTTTTAATCAAGTTTCAAAAACTTTTTCTGGAGTCAGTGCAGGAGAGGAAATAGAAAGTCTGGACATTTCAATAAGAAACCCGGGACTGCAGGCTAAGCTGTCAAAATCAGAACTGTCCTGCAGAAAATGGCACAATTGGGAGGTATGATTAATAATGTAGTTACAGATATTATCAGATATCTATGACCCAGGAATATCCATGTTGATCGCCTTATATCTCACAGAGGCACAGCTGCAATTCGGGAAGATTAGTCGCCTGGCGACAAATCTCCTCTTCTTTGGGGCGACTAATCTCCCCAAACTGCCTCCCCTGCCTTCCCACCGGCTAGAATGAAAATTGTCGGCGGGATGGCACTCGGATTGCTTCGTTTTCAGAAGTCACCCTAAGTTGCCCGACTTCAGAAAACGAAGCGCTCAGAGTGCCATCCCACCAGTGCCAGAGGGAAGGCAGGGGAGGCAGTTCACAGAGATTAGTCGCCCCAACAAAAAGGAGATTTGTCGCCGGGCAACGAATCCCCACAAATCACAGCGCGTGTCTCTGCCCTTAAAGGGGCAGCACTTCCCCTTCTGTCAGTGAACACATTTTGTGCTAAACATACTTTCTGCCTATTGTTCGAATTATAATATATGTATATAATTTTTTAGTTATTTCTTGAACTAAACAGGAAAATATCTAAAAGGGAAACACCTAAAACTGAAAGTAAAAAATTCAACTTCCTGTTTGCATGAAAAAATAAAATAAAAAAAAACATATCAGCAATCACCGAGAAGCCCTCTGTATAAACAAGCCACACCTTTTCCCCTAGCTTCTGTCTTTGTTAGTCTTTCAGACAAGGCGCAGCTAATTATAAATAGGACTTATCTGTGGTCTGCTGACATATTTTGATTGTGCTCTATGAAAAGGAAATATGATGTGACTTTACTTTCAATTTCAGCTTGAGTTTAGCTCAAGAAAACATATTTCTAATATGTATGTTCAGCACAAGCCTTGTTCATGAAATCATGTTGAAAGCAGGTTATGCTGGCCCTTTAATGTGTTACTAACATACAACAGTACTACTAGCAAATGTATGTCCATGGGGCACTAGCCGAGTGGCTGGAACAAAGTTACAGTCTAAATATGATCCAAAAATATTTGACAAATGTTCTTTGAACATCACATTATTCCCAACAATGACAGATGGTGTCAAATAAGTGTCCTCTAAAAGGTGAGTCTCCAGGGAGCATCTAAAGGTCAGCAGGGCGGAGGGAGTCCTAATCAGACATGGCAGGGGGGCTCTATTGGAAGCAGATCAGAGGGGTTATCAAGGAATGCATTTGGCAATGAGGGAAGACGAATTTACTAAAGTGTATAGGTTCTTACATAGCTATGAAATAAGGAAACAAAAAGTTTAATACTCCAAAAAGATCTGGACCTCCAGAGTCAACACAAACGACCTAAGGTAAATTTAATCTCCATATACCCGTCAACTAATAAAGTGAGGGAGATTGAATACAAGAGGATATGGGGATTTATTTAATATCATAATAGTCTGAGATTACTTCTTTAAAATTGAACATAGATGTTCCAAGAAATAAAATCTATTTTTTTCCCAACAGTATGTACATGGTGGTTGGACAATCCCAGCAAATAGTCATGTACTATGGATAGCAGTGGCGTTAACGATAGAGGAAGCAAACCCTGTGGTCTCTGGGGAGTCCACGGGACAAGAGGACCCAGCCTGTGGGCTTTGCTCCCTCAATAGCTTGAGAGAAATTTGCCCTTCCTGGCCAATATCAGGGATGCAAGGGGGAGGGGGCTGGTGAGGGCAGCCTGCCAAATTATGTATGGCCTCTACCATATTGGTCATCACCTATTGAGGGTTGGGGCAGATTTAGTTGCTTGGCGATTAATCGCCTCTTCTGCGAGGCGACAATCTCCCCCAACTGCCTGCTCCCTGCCTGCCGCCTGTTTGAATGAAGAAACGCCAGAGCCAATGCACTCGCGGTGTTTTGTTGTCCGGAATCTCCCCAAGTTTCCTCACCAGGTAACTTCAGACGATTCCGGGAATCGAAGCGCTGCGAGTGCATTGGCTCTGGCGTTTCTTCATTCAAGCGGGCGCGGCGGGCAGGGAGCAGGCAGTTCAGGGAGATTGTCGCCTCACAGAAGAGGCGATTAATCTCTAGGCGACTAAATTTCCTCGAATCTGCCTGTATGTCACAACCCTTAAGCACAATTCCAGTGCATAATTGTAAGTCCTTCCTGCCTTTAGTTTAAGCCTTAGGACGTTGCTACACACATACATAAACTAGCCCTAGGTAATCCACTATGTTAAATAGTTGCTCCAAATATATACACAATAATAATTAACAACAAAAAAAAAAGACTACTACCAAGTAAGACTTTACGTTACTGTGATAAGATGTAAGAGAATTCAACAGGGAAGTGAACAACCAGGATGTTCCTAAAATTGTTCTTTACAGGATACTTCAGGGTAAGTTTCAGAGGAGACTAAATGAGTTCTATGTAGGCAGGGTGTGTTCCTTCCTCAGTTCTAAAACATATTGCCCTTAAATACAACACAGAGTAATTTTCTCCCAACTGTTTAACAATAACGCTCAAGGTCATGTTCTATATTAAAATCAAGAGCATTCTCTAGAGAAAGAATCTTTCAACTTCTGGTCCTTGGACCAATGCCTATTCAAAGTAATGTAACCAAGCATCATTTGTGTGGACTGGGGACTTACAGTCATAACTAGTGATGGGTGAATTTATTCGGCAGGCATGGATTTGCAGGGAATTTCCGGATTTCACTGCTGCGAAAATTCGCTGTGGGGAAATTCACTCCTCAAAATTTTCACACGTCAAAATTATTATTATTATGAATCCAAACAGAGCAGCCCCAGTGCCCTCTGCAGCAAAGTGAGCGCCTCCCAGATAAAGCCCCTGGCCCCCCACCCCCAGCTCAGAGCCATGAATGTGGCTTCCAGTGACGTGGGCTGCAGCTGGGGGATGCGGTGGCTGTGACCCCAACGAGGAGGGGAAGATGGTAGTGCAGAGCTCGCCAGGAGGGAGGAGAAGTAGTGGAAAGAAAAGCAGCGCAAAGAGCAGCCGCATCGTTCATGCTGGAAGCAACAGGGAGGAGAAATTGAGTGCCGCTCTTAATAAAGACTTTTTGATTTTAAAGTATGATTTGTGTTGGTGTTTTCATTTTTTTTTTTCATGTATGAACGAATTAAAAAATGTTTTTTTGATCTTACTGGTCCTTTAATACATACATTGGTGATCTCCGCAAACATTCATAAAGGCCACATGCAGTGACGTAACTACAGCTAACCGGGCCTGGGTTAGCTGCACACAGACCTCTCCTCCACCCCAGGCCCTGTTAGAAAGCCTCAGCTCTGCCCAGACGCTTGATTACTTGCGACTGGCGGCGATCTTGCAGGCAAACCATGAGCAGCAAGATTTCACTTCAGCAGACTTACTGTATTATAGTTACGCCACTGGCCACATGCCACTAGTGAATAAGAGATATCTAAATATACCACAAACACGGTTTGAAATACATTACAAACCATGTACTAGATATCTGTTGATTCCATTACGTCAGCCCCTGGCTACAAGCAATCCAATATTTTCCCAGAGTATGGATTTTTCTTTATTTAAACTAGATGCTGGACAGAACACAGCAAATAGTGCGACAAGCAGGACAACCCAACATTTTAACAGTTGTCTTTTAGTTCTGTTCAAGCAGGTAATTCCCACTGTGATTTGGGGTTTCATCGGGCATAAGTGTGAATAATCCACAACATTTAAAATCTTTTTCAGCATATATTCACTCAGATCCATAATACCACATACAAGCTCCCCAATTTACATGACATATTTTTCTGTGCCTGCTCTTAACAAAATTCATGTTATAAAACAATGACAGAGTTCATGAAAAATAAACTGTAGGGCATTAGGTGGGATAACGCAAATCTGAATGTTTTGAATGATTACATTTACTGTATTTACTGTATTTAGTAAGAAGGAATACTGCAAGCGCTCAGCAAACCAATTGTTACATTTGTTCCACGAGAAAAACAGTTGATAACATTTTAATTAAAAAAATGCATTTTCTAAATACAGTATGGAAACTGCTCATCTTCAGATTGTATTCACCTAACTGTCCCCTATAACTTATTTCCATATATATGTCAGATTTATTTTCTCACCTTCTGCAGACTACTGGGATTCAGCTGCGTCTTGTCAATGATCTTTATAGCAACCTGAAGATGCAAGAAATATAATTTGACACAACTTCCAAAACTTAAACAAAGCATTCTAGTCTAGACATAAATGATATGCCCACATTTAGTCAATTTAGTCCTGAAACTTTATAATCTCTACTAGACTGGCCTCCATTTTTCCTATATCTAATTACACACCCTCACCTCTCTCCCAGTAAGGACATGTCTTGCGAGCTTGACTTTGGCAAAGTTTCCTTTTCCGATGGTTCTTAAGAGTCTGTAATTCCCAACATGTGGCTCCTCTGGAGCGGAACTTCTGGACCGGGCTCCAGGAGGTCGAGGTGGCCAGGATAAAGGTGCAGAAGCTTTTTCTGAGCGGGTAGAACCAGACTAAAGGTGAGAGAGAGAAATGTAAAAGAAAAAGTCAGAAGCCTTAAAAATTTTCCAGTGAAATACAGCAATTTATTTATTTTTTGTTCCCCTTAAGAGATTTCACCTTGCTAACAAGTCAAAAATCCATCTCCTCTGGTGAGCCAGAATACTTTTCATACAGAAAATATATGAATAACAATCTTTGTAAAAATCTTTGTATTTATTGGTTCTTTGATATACAAACCCACAATCAATGGTCCCTAATGTTTCTGAATAACCCTAAGAATGAGAGTCATTATTATATTCTCCTTGAGTTTAAGAAAAAGACACCATGTATTTAAAGGGATACTATCATGGGAAAACACATCAGTTACCAGTGCTGCTCCAGCAGAATTCTGCACTAAAATCCATTTTTCAAAAGAGCAAACAGATTTTTTTTTTATATTCAATTTTGAAATCTGACAGCTGGGAAACTGACAATATGGCTAGCCCCTTGTCAGATTTCAAAAATGAATATAAAAAAATCTGTTTGCACTTTTGAGAATTGGATTTCAGTGCAGAAGTCTCCTGGAGCAGCACTATTAACTGATGCATTTTGGGGAAAAAAAAAAAAACGTTTTCCCATGACAGCATCCATTTAAATCAAGCACTGTTGTGTATACACATACACAAATTATAAAACAGATAGCACCGTCCTATTTACAAGACTTCTCTTGTGATCAACAGACCATTCCCTTTTATAAATGGGCCCACTGGGAAATATTCTAGTATTCAAATATTGATAAACAGGCCAGGTTTTAAGTCTCAAAATATTACTCTCCTTTGCTCGGAAGGCATATTCTCAAAGTATACTGTCATGTAATAGAACAGCTTATGACTGGGCTTTATTTCCCCTAAATACAGGGTAATACACAAGGGCATATCTCAACTGCACAGATAATTCTATCTCTTTATGTTTGAATGTAAGTGCTTGAGCTGCCATTCCCATAAATGAAAGTGATGAAGTTATCACAGTATTTGTGGATTAACCGTGAGAAATCAAGCACTATGGCAGCTATAATTGTGAATGATTTAATTACTTATTTGTTTGTGTTTTTAGAAGGATGGAATAAAGCATACCTCCCAACATTCTGGAAACCAAAAGGCACAAAAAGTTGCAGCGCTTAGCGTCGCAATTTTCTTTGGACACGCCCGTTTTAGTAGCCACACCCCCTAATTACCAAGTTCATTTTACAAAATGTTGCAAGTTATGAAAGTTTGAACATATTTCTGTGTTTTTTCAGTTATTACAGTTTTGCTAATAAAGGTGAATTGCCCTTTAAGCTAGAGTCTAATGCTGGCCATAGACTCAAATACGATTGGTCGAATCATCGAATCATCTCCCGACCTGCAACTAACCTTCAGATTAAATAAATTAGCAAAAGCACAGATCAGCCGACGTTCTGCCCATGACAGGGATCGTACAAAAGTTGTACGATTAAAAACCTAGTGACAGTCTCCCACTGAAAATCTTACGATCTGCAATAGATGCAAAGATATGATCGTCAGCCGATCGAACAAACGACCGATCGGCATGGCACGACAAATGTTACAAAAGTATCTTATCTTCTGCTGTGGCTGATCTGGGCTCTCTGCCAAAAGCCAATTACGTTAGATACTTTGTTTCTTTTTCTGGCTGTTCAGTGCAGAGAAAAACAGTCAAGAAACGGGACAGTTGGGAGGTATGATTATAAAGCTTGTTTTATTTTAAGACAGTGTCTGGCTTATCTGTTGCCTGCTAAAGGATCTGGTGTGTAGATTTGGAGTCCTCAAAAATCTCCTTCAAAATACTCAAGCCAATGATCTAGACAACTATGTTTATTTGGTCGATTTCTGGAAAAAATTCACCTTTCCTATAACAGATTTGCAAAAGCCTTACTACATTGAGTGAATTTGTTGGCTTTACATGCATTGCCATTAAACTGTTGCTCCTGTGCCCCATAATATGGAATGCCAAATTGCTCCTGAAAAATCTTTCAAATCAACTTATGGCAATTTGAAGATGGTGTCAGTTATTTTTTACAAATTGCTTTTCAGATGATTGTAGCTAGTAATTCAATGATTTTCTGGCATAAGTAAACATTTTACTGCTGATTTAATTCTAAATGAAATGCCTTTGTTTATGAATTCCTCCTTGGCGGAGTGGAAAAACATAGAAATGAAGCCTCCAAAGATGCATCCTAATTCAGTGAGTGAATAATATTTCTTGATGCAGGTGCAAGCTGTCAGATATGATTTTTAGTGCAAGTAGTTGCTGACTGCACTTACATAGAAAACGCCAGTGGGCACAAGGCCTACTATGACATATTCACTGTAGAGAAATGCTTTAATGACCCTTCAGCAGGGATAGTCACTTGTGCAGGAAATGCACAACCCAGAGAAATTTCATGCTAAGAATGCTCTAATTGTATCATACAGACAACACTGCAGGCACCAACAAGATGCCTCTGCACCAAAGAAATCTGTCATTATCAATAAACATGTGCACAAGGCATTGTACATGGGAGGGAGGGTGGAAAAAAAAATAATCCAGTCCAATAGAAGTTTCCTTTGCACAGCTTATGAATCTTGTAAACAAAGAGAAAAGAAGTCCAATTATCATGCACCATTCAAACAGGCCACAATATAGCAAGGAGTACATGATCAAGGAATTTGGATGCCATCTTGATTAAAAAAACATGCCAGGGGATAAGTATCTTCCTACAAAAGTACAAAATAAGATAGAGAAACAAAAAAGGCACAAAAAGCACCTAAGATGCAAAGCCAAGATTAGAACCTGCCTTTTTGCCAACAGTCATGAAGTATGCTGAAAAAATAAAGCAGATTGTCTCCAATCGGACTTTAAATGAACCACCAAGTGACCCCAGGCCCTTAACATTATTGAACTCCAGTTACTGAGATCAAACATGGCGCTGCAGCACTAATGCCAGTTGGGATTCTCAGTTATCGAGTAAAATCAAGCTAGTGGGAGTTATTTTTAATGACATGGAACTGGTCACTTTTGTAAGACTGCAGTTCAGTATGTGACCCAGATCTCATCACTACTCAGTGGCGTAACTACAGATGAAGCAGAGCCCATGGCTATCAGGGGCCCTCTCGGGACCTTCTTCAATCACCCGCAATTTTGTGCAGGGATGTTGGGGGTTCACCTGTAACGGAGCAAAACCTCGGTCAATGAAGTTACAGCCATGTAAACAAGATTTGCCACATATTTAATATAGTATTGGTCCAAGATTTACTCTACTGTCCAGTGCAAGATGTGGCATATCAATGCTTTGCCTTCATAAATGAGCATCAAGCAAAAGAACCTCAAACATAAATATAAAAAGGTAAACCTCTTGACTTTGCAGACCATGACAAAAGAAAGTGCAAACAAATCAGCCTTTGGTAATGACTCCACTGGCCCAGCTGCATACAACCCTTGTTTTCTTCCACTAAAAGAGCAATTATAGCCCATAAAATATACATTGCATGTAGATGCATAAATGAATACGGGCATTTGCAAAAGATTTTCAGGAGGGGGGGTGTTTACAAGATTTTGCCTGTATACAGGTGCTCAGGTAATGTCAGATTTATAGGAAATCGATGTATTGACAAAGCCCAGAAATTTCCTCATAGCTCCATAAATGTAATCAGGTGGGCTGTTTAAATAAAGAATGAGAATGTGTTGCACTATATATATATATATATATATATATATATATATAATCCTACTGAAAAAGGCTAGAGCACTAGCCGAAACATTAGTTTCTATTTTTGTTCAATAAACAGTTAGTGAGTGCGAGTTTATTTCTGGTGTATACTTATCTATTTGGGCTTCGTTCGCACCCAGGCAAAATTTTTTTTTTTTTTAATTTGGGAAGAAAGGTTCCATCCCTATGCTACAGGGGGTCCATGTTCAATAACCATATCAGAAACTTGGGAACACTCCATTTGTTTCCAGTGCTTTCCCAGTGTTTTCTGTGTACCTTGACTACACATAATGTTAATGTCACACAATCACGTCCAGATGGAAATAGCCCTGTCATTTCAAGTACGCAGAGCAGCCCCTTTGGCATTTGCCAGAATCTACAAATCTTCAGTCTTGGCCTGCACACAAGGCCTGTACCTGTACCACCACCCCAGTAGAGCCGGTCTCAGTGTGCATACTGCTAGTTTTTGTACAGTTTTTGTACCAGGGTCCAGAGTCCCACTGTTATGCCACTGCCTGTTTTTACACCTGCCTTCTTAACAGCCAATGTGTTCCTATATCCTCAATACTGTAACTGCACTGGCAAGCACGGGGTTGGCCAGTGGCGTAACTTTGGCACATGGAGCAGATTTTGGTGGAGAAATACTACGGCTAGGGCCAGACAGGGCCACTTTTAGCCTGTTTAAATCCACAGGCCAATTTCAACCCCTAAAGTGAGCAGCATCTTCCTTCTTAATTGACATCTCAAATCCTTATGTTGGCTCCTGCACAAACACATTTGGCAGATTTCAATGCCGCCTGTGTCACTAGCCTAAGTGTACATTTTCGTTCCTAAATCCACTTCATGTGTCTACACACTCAGTGCCTGTCAGCTCAGATACAGGAAAGAGTCTATGCTAACAGATTGGCGATTTCTCTGCTAGCAGATTGGCAATTTCTCTGCCTGTGTTTATACAGGCCTAATGTGACAGCAGCCGAATAATACAAAATTGGAAAAAAGTCATAGAGCTTGCCATTGGTATGGCAGAGAAACAAATAATTTTATTTCCTTTAGCTGGCGAAAAAATCAAAATAGTTCCATTAACAGTGGAAAACTGGTCTCAGTAGCAGGAATAGCCCCACGGTAACACTGTTCATTAAAACACAGATAGCAGGAAGTATCTGCTAGAATACCAATATCATTTACATTAATTATCCAATACAGTGGCCAGAATTAAAATTTGGTGGCCACATACTAATTATCAACAGTCCACAGCCAGGCTAAGTAGTATCGCTTCCCAAGGCAACAGGTCTTGACTGGGAATCAAAATACACCCTGGAATTTCAGGTACACAGAGGCCCAAACAGCCTTCAACCAGCACAATAAATAGTGACTGTCTATGGTGACTTACAGCTGCCCCTTGGGCATTTGCTAGAACCCACAGATTGCCAGTCCAGGCCTGCAAGGCAATGCTACCTGGCTAGCACCCCGAGAATTTTTTTACTTGCACCCTCACTCACCACTGCCACACCCTTTCCTGTCCCCTCAAGCTGCCACTCACCTCTCACAATTGCACCTCAACCCTACCAGGGACTTGCTGGGGCAGGGACGGCAAAGCTAATTGGCTGCATCAGCCATTTGAAGGTATAGTACATAATGTTATGCTTTTAACTTGGAATATATATAAACTGTACTGCATTGGTTGGAGTACCTGCAGAATAGCTACAAAACAATTAGAATATCCTTCATGTCCTCAGGCACCCATTAGATGCAGATGGGTAAATTGTAGATAGCCATTTGGAGGAAACAAAAAGTGACATCTGCTTTACTCTTACTAGCAAACAATATGTGATGTCACTTCCAGTTTTTTTTTGTGACACATACATTGGGGGCAGGGTGGGTGTAAATTGATGGGAAATGGACACCAGTAAGTGGGTATGGGTTAGGCACCAGTCTCTGAAAACAGACCCATGCAGGTCTCTACAGAAAGCAAAATTAATAACATTAAATTTTCTGCATCTCAGCTGTACTCACAAAGTGCCAAGCATAGCTAGAGGACCCCAAATATCAGTATAGCATTTCTCTCTTCTGGCTTTTGCGGAGCTACAAACAACTAGAATGCCAGAAGGAAAAAGGTGGGATTTCTACATCCACAAAAATCTGAATAAATCGCATTACATTGCATCAACCTAACTGTGCAAAACAGTTCCATCTAGGTACACATTACAGACGAAGGCCAAGATTAGCCCTACATTCTGAGGTGAATGGTCTCACCTGCATCCCTCAGGCTGCTGTCCAACTACAACACTAGACAATAAAGCTTTTGAAAAAAAAAAACACAATTTCATTCTTTAATATTTCAGCAGCTGTCTCCGTTATATATATATATATATATATATATATATATATATATATATATATTTGTGCACTGGGAGATTTAGAAGCAGGGCAGCCAATAAATGGGGAGACTGAGCCAGAAGAAACTTTATGGCAAGTGATTTACAAACCATTAAGTATACATTCTCCTAAAAGAATAACTACAGAGTCAGAATGGGATTTTGTGGTGCAGCAGCCACAGGTTATATATATATATATATATATAAACACACACACAAAATTTTATGTGGCCAGGCTTAGGCTAGAGAAGATACAATGTAACAACCATAAAGCAACATTCTGGAATAGATACCTGCAATGTTATCTGGAGAGAATCAGCACTAACAGATTTTAAAACATCATTATGGGGACCTCACTCTTGCCCGTTTTAGAGGGGAGAACTCCAGGGATGCCCCCCTTGCCCCCACCTGGACACCAATGTAAATGAACCCCAGTTTAGTCCTGTCAGTGCTAGGGTATCATCCATCCTCTAGTTTCTGCCCTCCAGCTGTTCCTGGATGAACTGCAAATCCCAGTAGCCTCCAAGCCCGGATATGGGGATTATAGTGCAACAACAGCTGGAGGGCAACATTACGGGCATCCCTGCAAGCCTAGGGAGCAAGTGAGCCATTTCAGGAAATTTAGGCCAACCCAGGGCAAGAGAGCTCACCGTGTCATTTATCCTCTCGTTGCCAGCGGTAACACGAGACATCTTTAGGCGAGGAGAGACAGCTGTAACCCGCCTCGGGGTGTGTAGGGGGCACCTTAACTAGACATCATGGTATTTCCTAGAGGGCCCTTAAGGTTTCCGAATAGAATTCCTGTGTAGTGATTCTGGGTTCTTCTCTCTTTCCCTCTCAGCAGGAGGCTCTCCCACAGCTCTCACGTCTCGCCATCATTTCCCCACCGGCACCTTTTCCATCCCCATGGATGTCTCTTCTTCTCGAGCCGTCTCTCAGCCTCCCTTCTCTCTTTATTCAATGGATCTCCCCTCCTCTGTATCTGTGGCTATTGCTGTGAATGTGTGCAGCCTGCTGCCGCCCCAGGATCATTCTAGAGCTCAGCCCCTGGCTGTGGAAATTGCTTGATGTCTCTTTAACCTCTTTCACTAGCTGTCTCGGTATCTCTCGCCTTTTCCTGACTGTCTCATTGGGATGGGCTCTGCTCTCAGACAGACTCCCCTCCCCCTACACCAACCCCTTAAAGAGACAGGAATGGGAGGCGTGAGACAGAGAGAACAGAATAGGCATTGAGAGTGGGGGCACTTCCCCCCCACTCCTGGAATTTTCACCTCAAACAGGGCAAGAGCAAGTGCCCCAGGTCCCTATAATAATGTTTAAGATCTCTTTTAGTGCTGATTCTGTGTCTCTTTAGATAACACTGCAGGTCTCTCTGCCAGGCTCCTGTCTGATACTTGTTACATTGAATATTTTCTGTGTCATCCTGGTTATATGATGCTGTGTGTGAGACTACATTAAAAAATGGTTCTGCCTTAAGGTGGCCATACACGGAGAGGTCTGCTCATTTGGCAATGTTGCCAAATCTGCGGATCTCTCCCTAATATGCCCACCTTGAGGTGGCCTATATCGGCTGATCCAATTGTGGGCCCTAAGGCCCAATGATCAGATCAAAACGAAGTGTAAACGGGAGGTTGGATCAACGAACAGATGCAGCCACAATCCGACGGGATTTTTAGTTTGTGATAGTGTGTGTGTGTGAGAAAAAGACTGATTGTGAGACTGCTTATGTACGCGTGTGCATTATAGTTCAGTGGGGGGTGGGTATGGCTTCTGCAGCTGCTGCACCAGGGAAACCCACCAAATCCCAGACTCCTCTGTATTTATTCTGTGAGGAGAAGGTAAGTTTTATTGTGTGTGTATATCACTTCCCCTAAAGTTCCATATGTTCTGGCTCGTTCTCACATTGACAGTCCTGCTTCTACATTTTCCCAATACATCTCTGCTTCCAGTCAAATATGTATATAATGTATGTATTTTTTTTTATTGTGTTATTTTAAAAAGCTTTCCTTGTTAAGGAAAGAATGTAGGGGGAACCTTTCAGAATGTATGGATGTTTAGGGGTCCTCTGTCTGTAATGTGGTGGAACTGTACTTTTCATTATAATTGGGCTGAATGCAGTATAATGTGATTTATTCCGAATTCTGTTGAAATAGAGGTCCTGCATGTTTTCACCTGGAATTCTGGGAGTTGTAGCACAGCAGGAGCCAGAGGGGTGGATATATATATATATATGGGCCCTCTAACTATGCTGGGTATACTGCTGAAAATGCAGGAAATTGTGCTTTTTGGGAATCTGTGAATTGTTCTGTTAATACAATTTATTAGAGGACAGTTGTGGTTCCCAGTAGAGTGCTGACCACAGGCTAGCATCAGATAAGCAGGCCCAGATTTGTGGAGAGGCCACCTAGGCCCAGACCTAGGGCGGCAGGATTTTAGGGGGCGGCATGCTGCCCAACCACACCAACTTTAGTTCAGAAATTAAAATTTCCTGTGCGCCAATTCCCATTGCTCCATCCTGATTATGAAAATCTGAACAAATAAAAGGGAGGGGACAGGGGCGACAAATGACAGCAGGCCTAGGGGCGTCCACTAGGTAAATACGGGCCTGTAGAAAAGTGAGGGACAGTTCAGGGTGACAAGGAATGGATGGCTCGCATTTGTGAAGGAAGAGTGAGTGAAAGCTCAGGGGGATGGGTGGATAGAGGTGGCTATTGGGGGGGGGGGCAGACTGGAAGCCTGGCATAGTAGTATCGTTTTTTCCAGAAGAACATACCTACCTTTGAGAGCCCAGATCCACTGTTTTCACTGTAAATTGAACTATTTAGTCTTTTCCTGCACCTAAAGGCAATGACATCTGTTTCTCTGCTGCTTGAAAATACCAGTTATGTGTTCTGCAGTTTTTTTCCCATCTGTATTATGAATAGGCAGGTACACTAAGAACACAGGGAAAATTAGACGGGTACCTGATAAGGGTATTGAATCTGGGCCCCCTTGAATAACAGGACTGCGACATAAGGCTGGAGCCTTTCTTCCCAAATAATATCACCAGTGGTGTAACTATATATAACTGGGCCCCACAGCAAATTATTATTCAGGTCCCCAAAGTGTTTAGCTGTTTACCAATATTTATTGAAACTGTATATGACTTAGGGCCTCAAGGGGCCCCTATATCTCCAGGGCCCCCTGCAGCCACAGGGTCTGTTTCCTCTATAGTTACGCCCCTGAATATCACCTATTACTGAGTTATGTATAGTGCTACACATTATCATATTTTATACTCCCTATTTAAAAAGACCCCCTTGTTACATAATTCGGAAGCTGAGAGCAACTTTCTGGGCTTAGCCAATAAATAAAGTATTTAAAAACTGGCATTTTGGTTGATGACTTTTCCCCAACTGGCAGTTTTCCTGTGGACACCCTTAGAGGCATGGATCTCTATCACAGGGATCATAATGATAACTGTTATGTAAGCTTTGTGGGACCCTGCCAAGGTGTTTTGAGCTGTCAGTACTAAAAGAATAGTAATAGAGATTCTACAGCTTTCAGTGGCACAGTAATGTTTCCTTGTTTCTGTAGGTTTCCTCCAGCAAAGGCGGGCTTGTGCACAGAACGTCTCTCCTCTAAGGGAGGTGGCTATGTGTTTGTGAGCCCAAAACTGGATGATAAGGCAGCCTAGCGACAACTCTATACCCAATAGCAGTTTAGAGGTGGGGAGAAACCCACAGTGAGTGACAGTAGCTTCATCATTGCAAGTTCTAATGTAAGCCAGCATGTGGAAGTGCAAGAGGTAATTTATGCATGTAGGACAAAGAGCTCCCCCCCCAATCTTTGCATTGGTAACACCTTATAAAATAATTCTGTTGAGCAAGTTCATTGTAGAGCATACCATGATGAAGAGGGGGTGGATATAGAGGACATAAGCAGTACAGTGAATGAAACTGAGCATCTTTATAGTTGCATATATTTTGTAGCATATATCTATCTGCTTGTAATAGCTGCTATCTTCTATTGGTTGTTCCTACATATTCAGACTCCAGAATATCGATTGCATTATTTTCTTAGAAAGCAACACCTATGGCAAAATGCACTATTTTAAATGACAAATTCACAATTATCTGAATGACAATTTTTTTCTTTTTATGTCACACTATGCTAAAATCTACATAAGTGATGTTCTGGAATGACATTTAACTGCAAACCACTATATTCACAATACAGATGAAGCCTCTGAATGGGGGTTATTTTGGGTCATGATTATTTTGACCCTATTGTGTATGTTGCAGGGCCAGAACTAGGGATAGGCAGAAGAGGCATGTGCTTAGGGTGCATCGGTGAGGGGGAGCTGGGCGCAGGGAGGTGAGATGACCATCCGGGTGGCATAGGGGGCCTGGCTCTGCTATGTTGTGCTCATAGTAGGGACCAATTTTGTGAAATAGTATTTGGTATATGCATTTAATAGCCGAGGTGGCTATTAAATGCATATACCAAATACTATTTCACAAAATTGGTCAAGCCACAGGTCCTTGGGTGCCTAAATGATGTACCTGATTTTAATATTTGTTTGGTTGCAGACTGTGTCTTGTTATTGCCTCCTGCTAAGTACTTTGCCACATGTAAAAGAACTGTACTTTCAGTTCCCTAAACTTTGTACCACTTCTTTAAATCGTTTACTACTTTCTCTGTTGTAGAAAAAAGGAACTGTTGGCCTCTTCCTTTTGCAGAATGGGTGTAGCTATTCCTTTTTATTAGACACTAAATAATATAATTGTATGTTCAGCTTTTATGCACATTGCTATTCTGAATTGTGTTTATGGGGATTAAAAGAAATAATTGTTGCGATAGACTATAAAATTACAATAAAGGATAGAGGTCTGTGCCTTCAGTCATACAGTCTGGGTATACAGTAGATGAAGGCATAAAATGATGATTGTGCAGAAATAATGGAGGTAATAACAATGTATGCATGGTTGTGATATGATGATAGAGATGGGCAAGTAGACAAGTAATAAAGATTAATTATTACACGTCTGTTTAAAATGTAATTGTAAAGTAATTAAAATGTGGTAAAAGCATTAGATACAGTATATACAGTACTACTTCTGTTACAGTCTGCTATATTTCATCCCCTGACACCATTTAATACATTTAGCTTATTTATTCTTTTAGGGTTCCAACATACCTTTTGCTCCCAAGATGCTCTGCACTTTGCACTTTGATTAGCCCTTATATTTTAAAGCATATGCCTTTTCAGCAGACACAAATACATAATACACAGTTGAAGGGATTACATTTTTTTTGTTCTTACTGAGAAGAGGAAGATTTCACACGTGACCTAATATTAAAGGGTACAACATACCTTTTCCAATCATTTGAATATTCATTCATCTTTTATACTCACTGGCGGTACATTCTGTCACCTACTGAGCTGTTATAGAACTAATAAGATAATAACAACTTAGCAAAAAGGCCATGAAATAAAAGTCCTAGGATCACAAGTGAAAAAAACATCACATTTGTGCAATAAACTAGAGACCTGTGCTGACTTACTTAGCTGGAGCCAGACACAACCCAGAACTATACCTGGACCATTCACCCCACTTTTTTTGCCCTCTTGGACCCACAAACCAGATCCACTCATAGGTGGATAGAAGAAAGGCACAGAAGAATTATAGGAAAGTGCTTTACCAGATTTGACAATTCTACCAACATCTACATGAATTAACCCACTACCTAGACAATACCCACATGTTTTGGGGGTACCCACATGTTTATGACCTTCTGCAGCTGCAAGCATCACAAATGGCATTATTTACAAAGTGAAATTATTTGAAGCAATTTCTAGTAGCCATACAACAAAACACTAAGTTAAATGTAGACACAGATATGGATTAGAACATTAGTCTGCTCTGGAAGAGCTCTTCATCTTTTTTCATACATAGTAATATTTCACTCAGTGTGGTTATACTGGAGACACGATTATTCTATCTCACTGTGTTTAAACTCTGCAACAATATACAAAAGTTTGAAATGGTGTACATGGCCCATACTGCTCAACCCAATCTGTAGCTATACTAGCCAGTATTACCTTAGACATTGACAAGAAATTTAATAAATTGCTTAAAAGATTGCCATTTGTCTAGTACACGTATGGGATCTGTTAATTGGAAAGCTCTGAATTACAAAAAGAGAGTCTCCTATAGATTCAATTTTATGCAAACAATCGAAATTGTTTAAACTGATTTATATTTTTACCCATTTTTCTTTGTAATAATAAAACAGTACCTTGCACTTGATCCAGAATAAGATATAATTAATCTTTCTTGTAAGCAAAGCAACACTATTGGGGTTATTTAATATCTACATGATTTTCTAGTAAACTGTTAGGGGAAGAAGTGAAAAAAAATTCAAAAAAGATTTCTCCTTATCAGACAGGGCCATCTCATATAAATTAACCACTTTGGAGGCCCTGGCCTAAAGGTTTGTCTATGAAAGATCTGGAGTGATCACATTTTCTTCTCGCTACATTGGTCAATATTCCAGTTGTCTATAAACTACTGATGGCAAGATGTTCTGAACTGAATAAAGTACCCCCCTATTGTAAAATATAAGGCTATTATAAGTCACAAGGAGTTCCATGACTATATAAAAGCACAAGGCCAAAGACCGAGTGCTTTTATCAGGTCATGGAACTCTGAGGTTACTTATAATATCCTCATATTTTCCAAAAAGGGGTACATTATTTATTATAATACACACATTTTAGTGAGTCATGTGACAAAAATGACATCACTGCTCACCGTTTATAATTGATGACATCACTAGTCACTGTTTATAAGGATACAGTTTACAAGATATTCATGGCTTTTGTGTATTATATTGTTATGTTGGAAAGTAGATTTAAAAAGTGTTCAGTGATGGATGCCAGCAAAGACAAGTAAGTAGTCTTCACTGCTGTATCTTTTGCAAGCAATAAACGCAGGTCAAGTATCCGCCTCTCTGCACTGGCACTAGCCTTAAGCTGGCCATAGACGTAAAGATATTTGAAAGATCCAATGGTTATCGTGAGACCACGATTGTCTCAAAACGATCGTTTAAATGCCTGATGTGTCCATCAACTAAAAAGACCATTTCAGGTGATATTGCCAGCAAAAACTGAAGGATCGCAGCCTGCTTGCGCTGCTAACATAGGTAGATTGCATGGGGAGCGTTAAAGATTTTCTAACCTGGCCGATCAATCATCAGACCAATGTCGGACGAAAAATTGTGAGACGAACGATCGTTTGTATCCCACTAACCACACGATAATTTGACAGATTGGTCGGACTTCCCTTAGATCGGTCGTTCGGCAGGGAACGATCGTTGCGTCTATGGGGAGCTTTAGTCTATGGGTAGACAAGATACACAATTCTTTTCTGTTATTGTAGCACACTATTTCCCCAACAATGAAAGGAATAAATAATGTACGTCACTGCTTGAATGACCGGTTTTCAGTAACAGATATAGATAATCGGTGTTCTATTTATATTTCTGTTTGTACTAGGTAGCACAGGTTACTCCTGTTTGCATGTGTTTTCAAACTTGGGATAAATGAGGCATGCTGTAATGTACAGACTTCCCTATTCTATAGGATCCACATTATCCTAGGAACCAGGTATTGGTTTGAACGAGAGACTAGTGTGACCTCCATTTCAAAGCTGAAAAGAGTCAGAAGAAAAAAGCAAATAATTCAAAAACTATAAAACATTTGCTTCGAATTATCCATTCTATAACATACTAAAAATGTGGTGTTAAGACGGTGGGATAATTCACTATGCATCACCAGGCTTCGACGTGTAAAAAACATTTTTTTAGTGACTTGCATCAGAACTTACAAAGGCCTGAAGCAGTGTAAAATAACAACTGCAAATCTGGCATTCGCATGGTATTGAATAAAACACACCTTGATAAATTAGCAATTTATTTTACACTGCTTTTTACATAGTTTTTTTAATCGAATTTCATTTTACACAGCATAATAAATATGCCCTTAAAAGTTAACTTAAAGGTGAACCACCCCTTTACATTTTACCCATATTTACTGGTTCATTTTGCTTTCTCTTTCATTTGATATATTTTCCATTATATCCACTGTTTGTCACACTTTAATTGTTTACATGCTTTGTTGCATTGTGTGGGGAACGTTTTTAATTTTTTTTAAAGCATAGCAATTTAAAAAGAAAGGAAACCATGTGTAATTTTTAGTAAAAAAAACAAATGCTGTAAAAATATTTAGGTACTGATATTTTCATTTTAGTTACTTTTGCCCTTGCACAGGGAATTGTATATTCTGTTATTCATGTGGCCATGTCTGTTTCCTTTCTTTCAGTGGCAGCAGCTTTCTTTATCAAAGAGCATTGTGTTTACAGAGGATTCCGAGCCCTTAGAATGAAAGAGGAGGTTCACCTATCTATTAACTGTTGGTATATTATAGACACAGCCATTCTAAACAAATTTCCGAGTTGTCTTTTCTTTTTTGTGTTTTTTTAATTATCAGCCTTCCTGTTTTGCCTCTTGCAATGGCAACGGAAATGCTACCTGAATGTCAGGGTCACTGACCCTGGAGACCAATAATAGATGGCATGATGGCAAGAGCTTCCCTTTTTGGTTGTTCTTATTTTTTTTATTGTTTATCTGTATATTCAGACTGTATAATCTTCTTCCAATCAAACCACTGTATAGTTGCTATGGGATAGTAAGATAGTTGAGCCCTAGCAAACCATTAAATCCCAGGTGAGCTGGAGCTCAAAAAATAAGGAAAAAAATCAAAAAGGAATGCTAGATGCAAATTGTCTTGCGAAATGTAAGCTAACCCTTCTAAGGGAAAAATTAAAGATTTAGTGGGAGAAGTTCACAGGCTGCACATATGTGACAGGTAGGTATCTATGTGCTGCTGCTGTGCACATATTAAATGATTATTGAACCAGGAATAACATGACTGTATATTTTTTTCCTATTAATAATATTGGGATCAACCAACAAAAATATCGGCTAGGCCGGTAAAATACCGGCCAGGTGACAACCCTAGTCAGGACTAGCAGCAGGCTAAGACACAGATCTGGACAAGCCAGGCAGAACAGGCAGGTGAACTAGAGACTCACACTAGCCAAGAGTTTGCCTGAGCATGTGGACAGGAAGTTCAGCAGTGGAAAGAGGCCAGAGGGCCAAAATGCTGTACTGAGGGTCAGGCAGAAAAATGGGCAAACAATCTGATCTGGGGCAGGCAGAATTTGTTGTGTGTGCTGGAAAGCAAGCATCTACACACAATACTTGCCACGTATTAAAGTGGAAATACACATTTCAAATGGCCATTGATCACAGGAAATATTGGTGAGTACAGAAATTTAGGGGCAAATTTACTATTATTCCCCAAAAATAATTTGTTTCTATTTGATATTCGATTAGCATTCGATTTTCGAATGTTAATCGAATAGTTCTAGGCAGTGTAGGACTGGGATGCCAGGGGCCCACCAGAAAACCTTTGACCAGGGGCCCAACTTTCCAAACTATTATTCCTTCTCTCCTCACTTAACCTCTTTATTCTCCTATTCTTTTAGCTCTACTTACTATACTCTATGCTTCCATTATTAAGCCTCTTTTTCCACATAAAGAAATAGGGAATGAACATGAAATAGGCCAAATTGTTAGAAGCAAGAGGGTCCACTGACACCTGGGCCCACCTGGAGTTTTCCTGGTATCCGTATGGGCCAGTCCAACACTGGTTCTAGGCTACCTTTTATTCGATATTCGATCATTCGACGATCGAATACAAATCTATTCGATCAGTCGAATAAATCATTCGACTGAACGAATAAATCATTCAATCATTCAAATGATTCGTACGATTGGAACGATCGAACACTTCAATCGTACGAATCTTATTCGAGTGCTCCCATAGGCTTCTATTGCAATTCGGTAGGTCCAATATGCCGAAGTAGGCAATCAAAGAAACGTAAAAAATAAAATCCTTCGCTGATCGAATATTCGTCCATTCCACCATTCCCTATTCGATGATAGAATATGCCAAAATTCACATATTCGACCAAACGAAGAAATCCTACATTCGAAATTCACGTGAATTTAGTAAATCGGCCCCTTAGAGTTGAATTCTTAGATATACAGGTAGAAACAACACAATTCAACCTATCTCTGACAATTCAGCAGTAAAGGTTTACTGCTTTTGTTTGGGCACCTTCAAAATTTTCCAACCTGAATATTGAATATTGCCCAGCTCATCTCTCGCCATACATGCACTGAAAATCATATAATAAGTATATCTGTGCATCTATGACCACCTTTGGGAATGTGACTGGACCTGCATATGTGCACTGTGACTGTAATTGTCTTTACAGATCTATTATCAGGCTGAAGGTAGGGGAAGGGGGAAGGCAACACAAACCCATAAATCAGGCCAGAGGCAGCAAACAACAACAAGTCCATAAAGCAGACCAAGGGTCATACCAGGAGATCAGACGGTAAAGACAAGAGCAAGGCATGAACTCAGAGGAAAGATCATAGAAGGAGGCTCTGTGATCTGTCAATGAGAAGGAGAAGGGGAGGCACTTATATATTCACTTAATTGGGCAGTTGCATGCAGCTGCACCTAGTGCAATTACAGCAGAGAGCAAAGGCAGCCCAGGTTCAGAGGAAGAAAAATGACAAGCTTCAAACCCTGCATTGAGCACAGACCTGTAGGTGTAAGGTCTTTGATATATGTCTTCACTGTTGGCTATAGTTTTAAGAATATCCAGTACATAAAATGTTTTCTCTGAATCTGACATTTCAAGGTTTATTAAGGAAGGCAAAGAGGCATCGCCAAAATTTCTCCCTAAATGGGCCCTTGGACACTTGATAGCTAGCCCCACAGTTTTGAAACTACTGTTTTATACCAAAAGTGTTAAGGAATTACTCAGATGCCGTTCAGTACCGTCTGACCGTTTGTTTCTGCTCTACATGTTTTCATATCCGAGCCAGTGAAATAAGAGCATTCTCTGCATGGCTCCTTCTAGGTCATTTCTGTTTCTGTCTGTATTAGTGATGGGCGAATTTGCGGTGAATTCCCGTGATTAATAACGAATAAATTAGCGGAAAGGCAGTGAAAAAAACGAGACTCGATTTTGCGAATTTTTCCCCAATTCGCGAATTTCTCTGGAAATTCGCTGATTTTTCGGGAAGCGAAACAGGATAGATTTGCCCATGGCTAGTCTGTATGATTCAATACACAATGTGAGATAATGGTGAGATAATCGTGATTTAAAGGGGTTGTTCCCCTTCTAAACAAATTCATTTTAATGTCTTTGTCTCTGGTGTTTCAGTTTGGCTGCTCAGTAATCTGGGTGCAGATTCTGAATTGTTACAATTTGTTATATTAGTTGATACATTTCTCAGCAGCATCTGTGGACTATTCACAACTATTGTATCAATTCTAGCAGCTGCCTTTAATGAAACTCAAGGATTCTGCTCAGCAGGGACAAAGATAAGAAATGTATCAACTAATGTATCATCTAGAACAGTTTCCAGTCCGTGACCCCTGTCCCAGAGCTGCCTCAGAAGGTTCACCTTCAGGTAAACTTTTAGTATGTTATAGAATGACCTATTCTAAGCAACCTTTCAATTGGTCTTCAATATTTATTTTTTATAGTTTATGAATTATTTTTCTTCTTCTCCTGACTCTTTCTAGCTTTCAAAATGGGGTCACTGACACCCTCAAAAAACAAATCCTCTCTAAAGCTGAACATTTATTGTTATTGCTACTTTTTATTATTCATCTTTATTTCCTGACCCTATCCTATTAATATTCCATATTCTCATTCAAATCAATGCATGGTTGCTAGGGTAAATTGGATCTTAGCAACCAAATTGCTGACACTGCAAACTGGAAAGCTGCTAAATAAAAAGCTAAATAACTAAAAAACCACAAATAATAAAAAATTAAAACCAATTACAAATTGTCTCAGAATACCACTCTCTACATCATACTAAAAGTCAACTCAAAGGTGAACAACCCCTTTAAAAAACAAAACTCTTAACTTTACTATTAGAAAAACAGTCACAAATAGGAAGTAATTGAAAAAAGTCTTTATTTCTGGTAAACTATCAGATAACAACTGAACTTATAAAAGAGTTGGAAGGTGAACAACCCCTTTAAGTAAAATGAATTTGGAAATATTTAACATCAAATACAGCTGTTACAGCACATATCTTCACATATCTTAGGTACAGGGTTTTAGCCCTCACCAGACTGAGTTACCCAGAGTAGAGAGGTATGTCACCATAGGATTCTTGCCTGCCATTCTGATAACTCCCTAGCCCTGTTGCCTCTGTTTCGACTGGTTAGGGCACAATAAAATACTTGAAATAGCTCAAGAAGCACTTATATTCCAGCGAAAGTCATTCACATAGCCACCTCGAGGCCACTCAAACAAAACAGTCCAGCAGCACTCTGATTAGGCGAAAAGAAGTGGTTTATTCGTGCACACTGCCCTGCTTGTAATCAAGCCCTATAGTGTCAAGAACATGTTTGTGCAACTGCATTATATACCTTAAAAAAATAGGACATATGTCATGAAAAATATTTCTAATGGTTTACAGAAAATGTCCCCATGTCTTAACACTAGCCAGTCTTTCTACTACAGCCAGAGGCACTCAGCACTTTGCACTGTATAACACTATGGGGGGAATTCACAAAAATGTCAGTAAAATAAGTAACCCAGAAGTGGCGGTCGACAAATTTGTAAAATGTCGTACAAACGGCAAATTCACAAAGGCAGATCTCTGAATGACTCGTAAGTCCGACAATTTTCTAAAATGTCGTATATCTTTTCATCATACAGACGACATTTTAAAGACATTTTACAAGACATTTTACAAGACATTTTAAAGACTTTTAAAAGACAATTTGACCGACATTTTCATTTTGGAGAGCCTAATGTGTCGGAATAATTGTCTGCAAAAAAAACGAGTTTACGAGTAATTTATAAAAATGTCGGGGAAAGTGGCGTAGAAAAAACCACGCCCACTTTTCACTACACTTTTTCAAAAGTGTCGTATATGTCGGAAAATTGGTGGGGAAATGCTCTGTGAATTTGTCGTCTGTTGCTAAGACATTTTAAAGACATTTTAAAGACATTTTAAAGAAATTTTTTCCTTCCCGGAAAAATTGTCTGCAAAATAAAATGAGTTTACGAGTAATTCATAAAAATGTCGGGGAAAGTGGTGCAGAAAAAACCACGCCCACTTTTCACTACACTTTTTCAAAAGTGTTGTATATGTCGGAAAATTGGCGGGGAAATGCTCTGTGAATTTTTTTTCCTTCCCGACACTTTTGTGAATTCCCCCCATTGTATTGCGCTTCTGCGGAAGGTTTGTATAAGATGCCCACCACTTGTTTCTAATGTAGACACAGAGTACCAATAAAGTGCCCAAAACTGAATGTCATTGTCATAGTGTTTATAGAAAATAGCATATGATCCATTAAATGAGAGTAAGCACTAGCCTTTCGAAGTCTTTGGAACCTTCACTAGACAATTACAGTAGAATGTTTCTGGTTTCTGCAAGCAAATGAGTGCACTAGAGAAACAAGTCTATGCTAGTGCCTTCAAATCACTGGGACACCTTGAATGTGAAAATCCTTCTTTTGTGTATTCCAAATTAAATATACTGTGGCATAATGTTACATTCAGATTGCATCATAGCTAGAGTTTTACATACAGGTAATGCACAGTCAGGCTCCAACACTGCTAACTCAGCAAAACATCAGCTGCAGAAGGAAACTCTTTAACATAATCAAAATTAAGTTTCTGAATAAGATGCTATAATCATCTGAGTTGCATTAATCATCTGAGCCATAAGCCTAGAGGGGTTTAGAGCTACAGACGCTATTAGTCAGCGTTAAGGGAAATTTAAATAATTATGGCTATGTTCTTTTTCATCAAACATGGCTACTCATTAAATACATTGCAATTTTACATCCCCTGTTTTAAGTTATCCCTTGTTTTAAGTTTTTTAAGTCCCTCCTATATATTAAGCATAATACATTTCACTGGTTTTACATTTTCCTGGATTGTACACTATTTATTTTCTGGTCCCCTGAAAAATGTAAAATGGGGGTTGTACTATAAGTCAGAACTGTTTTAACCAATGAAGAGAAGGTCTTTGTTTTAAATCTAATGCCAGCATGTTTAAAGTACCTTCATTGTGCTGATTCACCCAACGACTGATGCAAAAGTTTAATGACTGCAACTGCCATTGCTCTTAATAAAGTAGCCCATGTATTTCCCTTTTAATAAAAACTTGTTCTTGAAGCTGTTTGTCCTCTAACCTCTGTTTAGACCTTGCTGTGCGCATTCAATCATTATATGTAGGGTGTTTTTTTTATATGGCCTTAAGGGCAAGGCCAGACGGGGAGATCTGTCGCCTGACGACTTCTCGCCACGACGAATCTCCCCGAATAGTTAGCGCTGCGCACTCGCCTGCGCTTGTTAACACACACATGATTTTAAAAGTTGCTCAAAATTGCCAGACTTTTAAAATCACGCCGCTGCGTGTGAACAAGCGACTTTACGCCTAGCGAGTGCACAGCGCTGACTAGATATTCGGGGAGATTCGGGGGAGATTCATCGCGGCGAGAAGTCACATAGTATGTGGTGTCGCTAATGGCATTTATGAACAATCCAATTGTCACACTGCGACTGTCTGTTGGTTTTACACATAAAGGATACCCTGGAAAATCAGGGCCGGAACTAGGGGTAGGCAGAGTAGGCGGCCCCTATGGCGCAGTCATGGGGGGGGGGCGCACTTTTGAAGGGAAATAATGTTTTTTTTATTTCTTTAAGTTTTAACTTCAGTTCCCACCTCCCTCTTACTTGCCCTTTGTCTGGCACAGATCTGGGGCAATATTTTTGCTGCTGCTCTGGCACAGGCTGGTGGCACAGGTACAGACTTGGGGGGCAATGGCTGGTGGCACAGATACAGACTTGGGGGCACAGGCTGGTGGCACAGGTACAGACTTGGGGGGCAATGGCTGATGGTACAGGTACAGACTTGGGAGGCAATGGCTGGTACAGACTTGTGGCACAGGTACAGACTTGGGAGGCAATGACTGGTGGCAGAGGTACAGACTTTGGGGGCCATGCTGGTGGCACAAGTACAGATTTGGGGCAATATTTTGGGTGCTGCTGGCTGGCACAGGTACAGATTGGGAGAAATATTTTGGGTGCTGCTGACACAGGTACAGATTAGGGGCAATTTTTTGGGTGCTGCTGTCTGGCACAGGTACAGATTGGGAGCAATATTTTGGGTGCTGCTGAAACAGGTACAGATTAGGGGTTGCCTGGCACACGTACAATTTGATTCATTAATGTGTTTTAAGGTTTCTTTATTTAAGAAAAAGTGAATAGGTGGGAAATGGTCATACAGAAGGGGGGTGGGGGCCTAGGGTGCCAAACTACCTTGGCCCGGCCCTGCCTGGAATAACCACCTGCTCAAGGTATACAGTACAGAGCAACATTGTGCCCTGTTTTACAAAGCAAGCAAAAGTTGCATATTGGCACATAGCCCAATACAAACAAGCACAAGTTGATACAAGTGTTTTATTGAATGGCAATTCTGCAACTGCCCCTGGGGTTGTGCTTTGTGTAAAGGATAAGTGAGTAATGCAGAGAACGATTGTTCCTGCTTATTTCTATAATAAATATGTTCCTGTTTTCATGAGAATTGGCTTGCAGTCTGCTGTACTCAGCACTTATACATGTCCAGGGCCGTTTGTAACAAGTGCGGGCCCAATTTGAACTATTTTGGCGGGCAGGACTGGACTGAGAATCAAAATAGGCCCTGGCATTTCAGGTACACAGAGGCCCAATCAGCCCACATAGAGGCCCAAACAGCCCCCACCAGCCCACTAAATACTGACTTTCTATGGCACCTTATAGAAGCCCATCTGGCATTTGCCCTAACCCACAGATTGTCAGTCCGGGCCTGTTGGCGGGGCCCCCTAGAAGGAACTTTGCTGTCTGTCGCAGGGTCACAGAGCTGGATGGGCTATTTGCCCATCCAGCTCTGTGACCCTGCGACAGACAGCAAAGTTTCCCCTCTGTCCAAGTGACAGGTGCCAGTTGGGGGTGGGAGCAGGCTGGGCAACTGGGAGAAAATATCCTCTCACTTTTTTTAATCTATGTGTGTTGGGGGTGTTGGGGGTTCAGCTGTGGCCTGAGCCAATCAGGTCTGAGCGGGCTGGGCCAATCTGGATTAGGGGTAGTCTGGGCTACTGGGGGATTAAGGGAATAGGAATCAGAGTTTGCACTGGAGCGGGGCCCAGTTGGGCCAAATTGGTCCAATGTGCTTAAGACCAGCACTGTACATGTCTGCCAGATCCTGCCATCTCCCTGTTACTTTAACACAACGCTACAATTAGATCTTTTTTCCCAGTGAAAAGTGAATAAACAAAATTATATTAATATGTAACATCCAATAGCTCACAAATATCATGTGTTTATATGGGCATGGACCGATGCCAGTCATGCCCTTAACATGCTTTAACATTAACAATTCTATTTTTACAAAACTGCCTTTAAGCCATCCTAGCCCGTTGGTATAGGTATAACTTTACATACACTCGCACTGAGGAAAGAGAGACAGTTCCTTTGGGTACACAGGGCTGGGGCAGTCCAGACATTTCATAGAGAGCACAGTTAGAGTAAATATAAACTGTCCACTGAAAAACTTTGCAACTCAGGAACCAAACCTAATTAGAGCAAGATTATTAGGAAGAGTGTCCATAGCAGCTAGACTTATAAATATCTGTCTGCAATACCTACAAATAAACATTGGGTGTCAGTAGAAACACACATATGTTGCAGTGTCAAGAAGTACAGAAAAAGCGGCAAATGTTGGATTTAAGTAATATTGATACTCACTGGTGGATATTTCTCCTGCCCAGCTGCTAAAAATATCTTTGTAGCCATTATTGTTATTGTTATAATGAGCATGAGATAATGGAGAAAATGGAAACTGCTGTGATGTTGCTCTGCTCATATGTTATTGAGCAGAAAATAATATTCTGTTGGTTTACTTTTAATTACTGTTGTCCTAGTCTTTAACAAAATCATGCTGCATTTAAGGCACAGTATACCCTCTTTTTCAAAATTATTTCAGTGAAAATGGTTTATGAAATATCATTGTTTTATTGCACAAAACAAGAAACTGAAACTTTCACTTTTTAACATATTGTCCCACTTTCTGGTTCTGTGGCATCACTGTGGAGAGGAAGGTAGTAAAAGAATTTACCAGTCCATAATGAGCGGCTGCTTCTTCTTAAAGGGATACTGTCATGGGAAAACAAATCCAGCAGACTTCTGCACTGAAATACATTTCTCAAAAGAATAAACAGATTTTGTTATATTTCATTTTGAAATCTGACATGGGGCTAGACATTTTGTCAATTTCCCAGCTGCCCCGGTCATGTGACATGTGCCAGCACTTTAGGAGGGAACTGCTTTCTGGCAGGCTTTTGTTTTTCCTTCTTAATGAAACTGAATAGTACGCAGTGGGACATGGGTTTTTACTATTGAGTGTTGTTCTTAGATCTACCAGGCAGCTGTTATCAGTGGCGTAACTACCAGGGGTGCAGAGGGTGCAATTGCACCAGGGCCCCCACCCCCTTGGGGCCCATTGGAGTAACGATAATGGTTATGGCAGGCAGTTATCTAGGGGGAGATTTTACAGCACACTTGCCATCAACACTCCAGCATGGGATTTATAGGGCCCGACAGGGGGGCCCCGGTGCCCATCCTATACCGGGGCCCACCAGGGAGTAGTTACACCACTGGCTGTTATCTTGTGTTAGGGAGCTGTTATCTGGTTACCTTCCCATTGTTCTTTTGTTAGTCTGCTGGGTGGGGGAAAGGGAGGGGTGATATCACTCTAACTTGCAGTACAGCAGTAAAGAGTGATTGAAGTTTATCAGAGCAAAAGTCACGTGACTTGGGGCAGCTGGGAAATTGACAAAATGTCTAGCCCCATGTCAAATTTCAAAATGAAATATAACAAAATTTGTTTGTTCTTTTGAGAAATGGAGAGAGAGGTTTGTTTATACAGAGCTCATTGTCTCAGTTTTTTTTTAATTATCTTATTTTTAGGGGAGGGGTTCAGGGAAAACAATTTTCTATTAGTAATATTTAGTAGCAAAAATGTTGAAAAATATGGATTTTTAGTTAAAAGAATTAGACTATTTTTGCAACACAGGTGTTAATTATTGTGAATTATCTCAAGATGCATTCTTTTCTCATGTATCAAATTTCCATATATTAGACAATGTACGTTAGGCTTCTTCATACAGATAGCAAATGTGACGATTCAGTTTTCCGAAGTCGCCTTAGTTTCCTCGTGAGTCAACTTCAGAATACCGAAGTGATATGTACGCCATCCCGCCGGCAATCCGCATTCTTGTTGGCGGGCATTTCTGGCAGATTAGCCGTCCACGGTAGTGAAGATTTATTGCTTGGCGAATAATCTGCCCATGTATCACCACCCATAGAGTAAGCCATTCTATAACATACTTAGAGTAAGACATTCTTTACCATACTAAAAGTTTTCCTAAAGGTGAATTACTCCTTAAATAAGTAAAAATAAATATCAACTAGAAAGTAAAACTAGGTGAGCTTGCTTTCAAGTCCTACCTTGTGGTCCAGCATTTAAAAAGAACATGTCTAGGCAAGTTATTCAGGAAATGTAAGCTATCTAAATGTTGCAGGTATAAACATGCTATACCAGGCTACGTACTGGCTACCCTTGCTCAAGCTTGCATGGCCTGATACACAAACTTGTCTGCCTTTCTCCATCGTCTTCTGAAATGGCAGAAGTGAACAAACTTCTGCAACTTCTATGTGTTTTTACACAATCCAGCCATTCTTCAAGTTCAGAAAACAGGATAAATCTTGGCACATGATGAAGCAAAAGCTGTGATAATCCGGCTGCTCTACAATACCAGGGAAAGCATATCTGGACTCATTAATAATCATTTATGCCCCCCACCTCCTATCCAGGTGACCCAAACTACATCCAGATATCACTAGTTTATTTAACGCTCAAGACAATAGAAGTGTAACAATAACTATTATGTACCCCAGAACTGTGACATGTTTTTGTACTGTAGCCAGGGGAGACATTTAGATTGCAGGAAACAATCAGTTAATGTATGGAAATCACTTTACACACCCATGGGCACATAGCCTACATAAGTACTATCAATTTGGAATGAAACATTACTGAAGGAACGATTTGCAGGGCGATGATAAATGCTGCCTTCCCAGCTTTTGTTTGTTCAGGATCCCCTCCCTTTTTATACATATTGCTTGGGTACACTCCATTGTGTGCCCACTGCCATGATTGCTGACAGGAAAAAAGGTTTTAATTCTTGGAGGTGCTTTTTTATTGCTCTCTCCTAATTTTCCATTTTGAGAATAACTGAAAGAAAGAATAAAGTTTTATGAAGGGGTGGTAGGATAAAATCCTTACTAATCAGGGGCATAACTAGCAGGGGGCAGACCCTGTGTCAGCAGGGGGCCCAGGAGGTACATGAGCCCCATGAGGCCCTCATTCATATATGTTCAATAAATATTAGTAAAACATGTCAACCTCTAGAGACTTTGGGAGCCTGAAATATAATTTGCTGTAGGTATTACTGGGCTTCATAGCAAATTATTTTACAGGTCCCCAAATCTCTAGAGGTTGACCTATTTTAGCAGTATTTATTGAAATTGTATATGAATTTTGGTCTCATGGGGCCCCTATATATCCTCTCCCCTGCTTGCTCTGTAGTTACCCCCCTGGTTACACCGATGCCACTAATCCCACAGCCATAAACCTGCTCCAGAATGGAGTGAGTAGAATACAATAAGTGTCAGTGGTATTCTCCTGCCTTTTTATTTTTTATTTTCATTATGATTGCCCCTGGCTAATGATAATATTTTTGTTGACCTTTTGGATGCAATAAAGCTTTATATCCTTGGGAAGTTGGATGGGGAGCCTCTTGTGGATTAGCACCTCACACTGTATATTTTGAGTGTGCATTTTCTAACTATTTATACTATATTTTTCTATATGCAGTGGTATTAGGGGTCAGTATCAGCCCTGTCGTCTATAATTTGCCTTATTATGACTCTGGTGGGCCTCAAAGGGGTGCGGTCTGGGAGCAACCCTGGTTGCAGAACGGGAGTGAGTTGCTCGTGAGTAGAATACAATCAGTGGTAGTGGTATTATCCTGCCTTTTTATTTTTCTGATTGCCCCTGAGAAAGACCATGCTATGGCCGAAATGCGTAGGGCAAATGATAGTACATTTGTCATAAATTTTGTAACCTTTTGGATGCAATAAAGCTTTAATTTTGACATAGAGTGTGCAATTCTCCTTTTGATTTTTGATTACTGTAGCCTTGGGGACTCAGATGGGGAGCCTCCTGTGGAATAGCACCTCACACTTCCATATATTTTGATTAGGGATGCACCGAATCCAGGATTTGGTTCGGGATTCAGACACGGTTTGGTCCTTTTAAGAAGAATTCAGATTCAGCCGAATCCTGAACTAAATCTGAATCCTAATTTGCATATGCAAATTAGGGGCATGGATGGAAATCAAATTACTTTTTGTCACAAAACAAGGAAGTAAAAGCCATTCTCTGTTTACCAACCCTAATTTGTATGTGCAAATTACGATTCGATCCGGTATTCAATCGAATCTTTTGTGAAGTATTCAGGGATTTGGCCAAATCCAAAATCTTTTTTGTGTGTTTTCTAACTTCATTTTTCTATGTGCAGTAGTATAAGTAGCAGCCCTGTTGTTCATGATATGCCTTATCGTGGCTCTGGCAGGTCCCAAGAGGGTGTGGTTCAAGGAGCACCTCTGGTAGCAGAATGGCAGGCAGGGAGTTGCTTTTAAGTAGTATGTTGTCAGTGGTATTATGGGTCAATAGCAGAATGGCAGGGAATTGCAAGTGGGTAGGATGGAATTTGTGCCAGTGATATTAAGGGTCAGTAGAAAAATGTCAGGTAGTTGCTAACGGTTAGAATGCAGTCAGTAGGAGTGGTAGATCAGTTCAGTGGTATTTAGGGTCATATGGCATAATAACAAGGGACTGTGGAAGCTTTAATATCCCAAACAGGACCCAATGATTAATTGTCTGGGTATTTTTTTTTTTAAACAGCTCCTGGAAAATGTTATGTCTCTATAAATAACTTGTAATAACCATAATAATAATATCATATCTGATTAAGGATGGAAGTGTTGTTGCTGTGAATGTAAGCACAATCAGGACAGGAACAGCACAGACAACAGGGTGGAGGTGCAATGACAAAGTCGTATGTGTGTCCTTATTACACATCCTCTGTAAAGAGATTTCCTGTGACCTTGGGACCGCTAGGGACCTGGCACAGGAGGGCAAGAGAGACTCTAAACATTTCCCTTTCCTTACACAGCTATGAGAAGGTACACTCACTTAATGGCTTTGGCTTGATTAGCAGAAGAAAATGTCTGGCTTTTCCTGGCACTGTTTGTTTGATGTGTTTTGCAACCAACTGATGCTTATTAGCAAAGTCATCATTACAAGGACTCTTGTGGCACCCTGGGGACCCAGTCGTGCTTTTAGTTAAATTAATTATGCTGTTATTCTTCAAAGGGGTCCACGTCCAAAAGTTTTTTTATGCGAAAGGGGTTGTTTCACAGATATTAGGGAGGCACCAAATCCATTATTTTGGATTCGGCTCAACCCCCAAATCCTTTGCAAAAGAATACCGAACCGAATCCAAATTCTAATTTGCATATACAAATTAGGCGTGGGAAGGGGAAAACATTTTTTACTTCCTTGATTTGTAACAAAAAGTAATGTGATTTCCCTCCCCGACACTAATTTGCATATGCAAATTAGGATTTTGTTCGGCCGGGTAGAGGGATCCGGCTGAATCCTGTCTGAAAAAGGCCGAATCCTAAACTGAATCCTGGATTCGTTGCATCCCTAACATCCCTAATAGTACATTAGAGGACATCATAGACAAATAGCAGAGGACCGTTTTACCCATAAAGAGGATAGTTACATAATTACATAGTTACATTTCAATTGGGTTGAAAAAAGACAAAGTCCATCAAGTTCAACCCCTCCAAATTAAAACCCAGCATACACACACACCTACACTCTTTAACACAAACCTTATATGTCCATAGCTATATTAACTGTAGAGATTAATATCACAGTAGCCTTTGATATTATGTCTGTCCAAAAAATCATCCAAGCCCCTTGGATTTGAAGCAGCGTAGGTGGTTCTTCACAGTGGGGACAGTGAGGTTGTGGAATGCGCTGCCGGGTGATGTTGTGATGGATGATTCTGTTAATGCTTGTAAGAGGGGCTTGGATGATTTCTTGTACATACATAATATCCAAGGCTATTGTTATACTAAAATCTATAATTAGTATAGATATGACTACTGCAGTGAATAAGTAAAGATCGCTTTCTAGCAGCAGAAATCTCCCCTTGGTCAGCAGCAATAATGTAATTATCAAACATATGGAACCAAGCAGTATAAAGGTTGTTATATTTTGGCAGCATAGGATGAGCAGAGTATCATGGTGCTTTATTAGCAGGTTCATGCAGCCATTACACTTCAACTTCAACAGTAACTTGATCTCTAACCCTTTTAAGCATTATAAAAAGTACAATGTATGCACGGTATACTCTTGTACACAGTTTCACCTACAGGCACCTTGCACAAACACTACAAAAATGTTCGCTCATCCCTAGAATATACCCAATCATGTAAAATGGATTAGATAACATACATCTTGGGACAGATTCCCACATTATTAAAGAACACCTGCCCTTGCATTGCCTCTTGACAAAGTGACAATCTGGGCAGGTACCTGCCAGTTTTGATAAAAATATGGTTATGCATTAGCTACAAGGCTACTCATACTTAACAGGACTACATTTGCAAATGCTCCATTGAAGATTCTTCTTCTTGGAGACGAGAGGGGTAACTTTCTAAGTGCATTGTACTGTAGCTATGGGATTTTGTGTATTGTAAGTCACAATGGTGCCATTAGTAACACAGCTGTATCACAGCTGTCTCATATGAAGCTTCTAGCAGTTACAGCTTTAAACATTTACTCCCAACTGAACTGAAAAGTGAAGGTGAATTGTGGGAGTTTCTGTAGTTCAACATCTGCTGTAGGGGGCCCTTTTCAGTACTAAACAGACTTCACATTCTCAGTCTGGGAAGGAGTAGTAACCATCAACCTGGGAAGGGTTGAGGCATTATTGCTACAGCTAACCGCTTGTTAAATCTATACATTTTTACCACTTCACTCAACACGTCAGCATATCAAGCACCCATATACCATAAAAACACTCTGTGATGGATCACTTTATTCATAGAACACCAATGTAACAGTTGGCTTGGTAGTTTATTTTAGGAAGACACATGTTTGCTTTAAGATATAGCAGGGAGCTTAAATAAACATATAACTGAATGTTTGCAAAACAATTTTCTCCAAATAAAAGATTTATTGTTTCATTAATTAAAAAGAAAATAAATATTTGGTGCTTACTTAGGGTTAGCAGCAGATAAACATCAAGCAATTGTTCCCCACAATCCTATGGATTTCCTGTAGTGAGAAAAACATCTGGCTGTAATGTAAGTGAGAGTGTTGACTCTTTGGGTTTCACATCTGCATTGCACCTAAAAGGTACAAGAAAACATAAACGTGTGCGGGATGCTATAACCCTAAACCTATTTCCTGGTAGTGGGCATGTGTTAGTGTGTTAATGCCAAAGGCTGCATTCTGTTAGCATTTTTCTTAGAGCAACTATTTTGTTTAGCACAGTTGAATGAACGCGCAGCAGCCCAATTTTTAAGGAAATACTGTATATAATGTTTTGCAGTTGAACCTGTTCAACCTTCTAAAGGAAAATAGAAGACAACCTGCTTGTTTATGATTTCTATGGGGCCATGTATGAAGTTATCAGCCCACCCCATCAATTGGCTCTGAGTAGTTTACTCTGCCCCCGGGCCGCAATTAGAAATCACGGGGCCCCATACACCAACATTTTTGGGGCCCCACCTCAGGTCACTCCCACTACACACCACAGTTAAAAGACCACACAGACATCAACACTAAAATGGTAAACTCCCCACACAAGTTATAAAAAGCCATTGATGGTCAGGGCCCCCGTATTACTTAAATAAAAACTGTGGTGCCAGGGCCCCCCATTAGTCTTTTTTAAAAATTTGGTGCTCACTGCTCAGGTCTCCCTGACAAGTTAAAAAAATAATTGGTGACCAGAGTCCCTATATAAGGTAAAAAAAAATAAAGGTGGCAGGGGCCTATAGAGTATTAAAATAATAAATTATTGGCCAGGGGTTTATAAAAATAGAAAGCACAAATTTGTGTTCAGTAGAACTGAACTTGTGGCTTCAGGACTTCAACTTCAGCTATTTTCATGGCTTCAGGTCTTTTCACCGTTTCAGGACTTCAACTTCAACTATTTTCACGGCTTTGGGACTTTTCGCCACTTCAGAACTACAAGTTTGTTTGTTTTCGTGGCTTCAGTCTTTTCGCGGCTTCATTACTTCAACTTTGGCTACTTCCGTGGCTTTGGGTCTTTTCGCTGATTCAGAGCTTCAACTTCAGCTATTTTGATGGCTTCAGGTCTTTTTGCTGCTTCAGGACTTCAACTTCGGCTATTTTCGTGGCTTTGGGACTTTTTGCCACTTCAGGACTACAAGTTTGTCTATTTTCATGGCTTCAGTTGTCTATTTTCGTGGCTTCGGCCTTTTTGCCACTTCAGGACTTCAACTTCAGCTATTTCCATAGCTTTGGGTCTTTTCACTGATTCGGGGCTTCGGGTGTTCGGCTTTTTGGCTCTTCAGCAATTCAGGACTACGGAAGAGGAGGCACGGCTTTGGCGCTGTCAAGGCCTTAAGGCCCGGGTCCAGTACAGGAGTACCCCCTGTGCCCCCCTGATGGTGGCCCTGCTCTGTATGGGAGCTTTATAAAGGCCATAAATAGATATATAGATAGATATATTTGTAAATATTTGTATATTTAATTTCCATACATTATTTTCTGCAGAATTCTTCTCTCTAATTCACTTGCACAAATTTGTGGTCATTTAATGATAAAACAAATTCCATTATCAGATCGCACACACACACATATTCAGAAGGATTCACAAACTGGTTTACGCAGTAAAATGAAGGTTTCCTAATCTGTGACAGAATAATTATGAAAGCAATTAGTAGGATTGCTGGAAGGCTTTCCACAAAATACCGCAACTCATATGGAACAACTGCTAAAACTGAAATCGGAAAGATATTGTTTCTTTTTTTGCAGACAAAGAAGGAAATTATTTACAGAATACTCTCTATGACTTACAGCAAGTACAGCAAAATAAAATATAACAATATATTTTCTACATAATTATAGGTTTGAGGTTGGTTTCTGCATTCCTATTTTGACAGAGTTGCAAGAATATCCAGCAATATGAACCAGTGCTCCAAAAAGCTCGGGTGTAGACAGTATAAAAAGAAACGATAAAGAAAAATAAAAAATATATTGCAGTGTTGTTTGAACTTTATATCAAACCCCTTTTGTATATTCTTATAATGAGAATTAAAAATTTAAGTTACCTTGCTAGCCCAATTGTTTTACAGCAAGTATAGCAAGTCCTATTAAAAAGGGCAACTAAAGTCTAAAATAGAATAATGTTTGAAATGCTGTATTTTGCACACTAAATATAAACATGAATTTACTGCACCAGAAGCCTAATATGACAAATGATTTATGCTTTCAAAGTAGGTGCAAGGGGCTGTCATCTTTTAACTTTGTTAAACATCTTCGCAATACCAAGACTAGGCACATGCTCAGTGTGTTCTGGGCTTCAGTAGGGAGGTTAAGTTTAGGGATCGTCAAAAATTATCAAAACGGCGCAAGTCAAACAATATCTGCCATAGAAGCCGATACAGCAAGAATGATTAATAACCAGAATATACAGACTGCACTGGGTCTGTGGATACAAATCTACACAGTTGTTACAGGGAAACACACAAAGCTACTTGAGTTCTGGGAAGTAAGGAGGGGGCTCCCCCCTGTCCTTTGAAAGTATGATCATTTCCCTGCAGAGCAGTTAGGGACCATCCTAACTGCAGCTGTCAGAGCAAGTAAAAAGAAGGGGGATGTCACTGCATACAGTCAGTTATCTCATAAAAACAGTAGACATTTTTAAATGACAGTATATTGGAGATAACTTCGGGCGATTTCGGAAAACGCAGTGCCGCGTGTGAATTACTGCAGGCGACTTTTCATTTTAGCCAGATTAGTCGCCCAAAATAAGAGGTAGTGATGGGCGGATCTCCCGAGATTAGCTTCGCCGAAAAATTCACGAATTTCCCGAGAAATTTGCGAATCGGCGAAAAATTCGCGAAACGAGTCGTGGGACGCTTTTGACGTGCATCGAATTTATTCGCCAGCGGTGAATCACTGGAATTCGCCCCTGGCGAATAAATTCGCCCATCACTAATAAGAGGCGATTAGTAGCCAGGCAACAAATCTCCCAGAATCGCCTGGTGTGGACTAACCCTTAGGGTCAGTCCATATGAACAGATTCGGGGAGATTAGTCGCCCCAGTAACAAAACGCCTCTTCTTCAGGGTGACAATCTCCCCGAACTGCCTTCTCCCTGCCCTCCGCCAGCTAAAATGAAAATCGCCTGTGGCAATTCACACATTGTGCTTCGTTTTCCAAAGTCGCCCAAGGTTGTCTGACGGGCAGAGGGCATGGAGAATGCAGTTCAGGGAGACTGTCGCCCCAAAGAAGAGGCGATTTGTCACTGGGGCAACTAATCTCCCCGAATCTGCTCGTGTGGACTGACCAAAGGCAGAAAGTTGTTCATGCAGCTCCTTTGTTTTAGTCTGGAAGATGCAGACATGAAATTGTTTACTCATTGTATAAAGGAAAGGACCTCTGAGTTTTAAATAGCAGTGTGTGAGAGATAAGAAAAGCAAACAAAAGCAACATAAACAGTATTATAAAATAAAAATATACAGCATGATATAAGAATGTGTTAAAAGGTTAATGATACAAAACAAAGTGTAATTACAGTTTCTACTCTCACAGTTATATGGACTGTTTTGCTTATTACAGCCCATGAATGTTGCCATACAGTTTTTTAAACCTGCTTTAGAGTACTGGCACACGGGGAGATTAATCACCTGCATTTAAATCTGTGCCACCGCAAGTGTCAAATCACCCCAAGATGCCCTGCGAAGAAACTTTTATGCAAATTTGAAAAAAGGAGTAGCACATGTGTTTTACCATTGGTTATTTACTTTATTGCTGGTGGAAAGCATTTCAGGGAGATGTTTCCAATGGTGTAACTACCAGGGGAGCTGGGGGGGCTAATGGACCAGGGCCTGCATCCCGCAGGGCCCCCCCGGCAGATCACGCCCAACTGTAGCCGTCTGATCAACTCGCACCCAGGCCCACCCCCACCTAGTTACGTTACTGGATTTGTTGCCCTCGGCAGTGCAGATTTAAATGCAGAGGACAAATCTCCCCATCTGCCAACTCCCCTAAACTCCCTTTGGAGGCTCCAGAAAATGTTTTTGTAGGTCACAGGAGCCCATTTGGCTCAATACAAAATAGTGCCTATTGATTTCACCTTGTATTTAGAAACCTTTTCATATGGATATTTGTCCTAACTAGGGTTGCCACCTTCTCCTATATGTTTTATCCGCTGGTGGTGGGAAGGAACAAAAAGGGGTGTGGCCATGGCACAAAAGGGGTGGGGCCGTGACATGGAGATGGAAGACGGAGAACTAAAGTTAAGTTTCCAGGGGACTGGGGGCAGACCGAGGGGTCTTTTTAAGGGTAGCTACATTGCCGGTAAAATACTGGCCGGGTGGCAACCCTAGTCCTAACCAATGGGATATGATTACAGTATCTTCATGTCTATATTCCATTGGATTACTGACGTACCCATAGCAACTTACAATTAAAACTCCACTTAATAGTCCTCTAAAAAGAAAACAGCAATGTACTAAACAACCTTTCCTTTTTGATTGGGTCTTCTTTTAAGGTGGGGGGTCTTTTGTTTTGTTTAGGTGTCCATATACCAGAAGATTTGTTCGTTTTCAAAGGCCGCAAAGGGAACTTTACATTATTTGGGCAAAAAAACTCTGGGCCAAATGTGACTGGTCTGATTAAATGGACCTCTGGGTTTAGGACCATGGGTAACGGAAAGATTTTGTCACTCTTGCCTTGCAAAGAGATTTCACTGGCAATTTGGTCATTGCCAGTGGAGAATCATTTTTGGGAGTCATGCTGTGTGTTTTTATCGGGGGCGACAAATCTCCCCTTCAGTCATCACCCTTAAAGGAACAGTAACACCAAAAATAAAAACATTTTAAAGTAATTAAAATATAATGTACAGTTGCACTGCATTGGTTAAAGTTATGTGTTTGCTTAAGAAAAGCTACTATAGTATATATATAAACAAGCTGCTATGTTGCCATGGGGACAGCCATTTAAGCTAAAAAAAAAAGTAGAAACAGCACAGTTTACTTAACAGATAACTGATAAGCTCTGTAATAGAATACAATGGTATTCTGCAGATAGCACCTGCTATCTGCTATGTAACCTGAGTTGAATGGCTGCCCCCATGACTTCACAGCACTATGCTTATATAAATTGTATTAGTCTTTCTGAAGCAAACACACAGCTTTTACCAGTGCAGATAATCAGTGCATTACATTTTAATTACTGTTCCTTGAATGACAGGACTTTTAAAACTACCAATAGTATCTGCCAGAATTTCAAGTCCGATATTGGGGAAGAAGGCTGTTGGTTTTCATTTGCATAACAATATTATCAGCCAATGTACGGCCAGCTCTACTCTTGTATTGCCAGGATGTAAGAGGGCAGGACAGAGGTATTAAGTATTACTTAACTATTAAGTATTAAGTAACGAAAATATAATGTACTGTTGTGCTGCACTGATAGAACGGTTTGCTACTGAAACTCTACTATAGTTTATATAACCAAGCTGCTGTGTAGCCAAGGGGCAGCCATTCAAAACTGAAAAAGGAGAAAAGTCACAGGATGTACAGCAAATAACAGATAAGCTCTATAGCATACTATGGGAATCTTCAGAACTTATCTGTTGTCTGCTATGTATTATGTGCTTGAATGGCTGCCCCCATGGCTACAGAGCAGCTTCTTTATATAAACTGTATTTTTTTTTCTGAAGCAAACACGTCAGTTTTACCAGTGCAGGGCACCAGTACATTATATTGTCTTACCCTTAAAACTTGGGATGCACTGAATACAGGATTCGGTTCGGGATTCGGCCAGGATTCAGACAAATCCTTGTGCCTGGCCTAACCGAATCCTAATTTGTAAAGTAAAAGTAAAGTAAAAAACATTTTTCCACTTTTTACCTTCCTGTCACTAATTTGCATTTGCAAATTAGGATTCGAATTCGGTTCAGTATTTGGTCAAATCTTTCATGAAGGATTTGGGGATTCAGCCAAATCTCAAATAGTGAATTCAGTGCATTCCTATTTAAAACACTTTAATTTTTTTGATGGTACTGTTCCTTTAATAAAGAGTATCCATGCAGTCAGTGCTTATTCGGTCCAGCATCTGTCCAGACAGAAAAGAAAGGGCCATAACAAGAGGTAGACAGAAGAAGCAGGTGCCTCGGGCACAACAGTATATGTGGAGGAGCCAAGGGACCAATTTCACATACTTAGTTGCAGAGAGTGAGCACATTGGGATTGCCTAGGGTGAAAATACTACTTGTCCTTTACTGAAGGACGATAACTATGGAAGAGAAACGGGAACCA
>CM044445.1:54285283-54331456 GCA_024363595.1 Xenopus borealis
TGGCCAAATTAGCAGCATGAGGGCCCACCGACACCTGGGCCCACCGTGACTTTTCCTGGTCTCCTGGTGGGCCATTCCGACACTGTTTAACCATGCAGATAGGAATGAATCAAAAGCATTAATAATTATTCAGATGGAATCAGCTCTTAACTATATAACTGAACAGGCTAATGCATGCTTTTGTTATACTTCTACTTTACTAATATACACTAGTTGTCTTTTGTCAAGCACTGATGGATCTGGCGGGTGCTATTTAAATGTTATTAATAACTGTAAAATGTTTTCATCATTTATATTATAGTTACCATTCAGTTGTGACACATCAACCATGATTTAATTTAACCCCTAGCTCACAACTGAGACAAATAGAAACACAGCCTTCACCCTCTCCTCCCAGTTGAGAGAGAAAGACTACCAGACACCACCAGAAGTTCCAGAACCCTCATCTCCTGCTTTGCCAGACACCTACAAAACACTGAACCCTGCCTTGACAGTCAAGGCTGCAAAGCCCTTACCTGATGCTGAGAATGAGATAGAGACACAAATGGAATGGTGAGGATTGTTATGCCAACCAATGCTGCCAAAGACATAGCAGAGAAAACAGAAGTTTGGATAAAAAACACCAGATTTATTACTGTGAGTGTCACTTTAAGAACTTTCCTTGGAAAGCAACATAGTTAAATGATGAGTTAAGGAGTCTCCTGAGAAGATGGACCAAAATATATGGGCATCCTGTCTCCACCTCTACTTATTGGAAGGCTCAGTAAAACAAAAAACAAAAGGTTCTTATCAGAGATGACCTATCTAGAGGGCATTCCAGCAGCATGTATGTGTGTTTAATAATATCACATATAATAGGTAAACATTCCACAATCCCAGTGACATGATATAAACACCCATGCATGCTTATTAATATCGTGAGTGATCCTGGCAAGCTTTAGCTTACCCCTATTTCCCTTTCACACCTCAGTCTGAAAGTCTGGACAGGAAAGAGCTAGTGAGAGGGGGGGTGAAGCAAAAGGGCCGCAATAACTACAGGAGAGAGACACAGAAGAGAGGGAAAAAAGGTTCAAAAATCCATAACGGTGGGCTCTGGCTACTGTTCCCAGCATTCTCAAATGCAGAGGAGTCATTGATTGGGAATATATGGGGCATGTCATGTAAATGAATTTGGTAATTAGCATTAGGTAGCGGTGATTTAAACATGTTTTAATATTGAAACATGTAATGGACACTCCTGATAAATAGACAAAGTCAGTCAGTATAAATTGGCTATAAATAAAGTAAGAAACTGTATAGCATTTATATGTAAAGCACACTGGATACCATTCTGTAGTGACATGACATTAAAATAGGAAAGGTGCTTGCCCAGGTTGTTAAAACTTTACCCACGCTGGTATCTTGTTCCCAAACTTTATGTCCTCAATAAAGTGTCATTGCTATGCCAGAGTACACAACACAACATGTTTCCTGCTGTGGAGCTCTTTCTCGCCCACAGCTCGAAACATGTTGTGTTTAATAAAGAATGTGTGCAGCATAGTTTCTGCATCAGTATATCTGTTCCTACATCTACTCTGGCATTGCAGTGACATGACATTATACCTTTTGCCTGCAAAAGCCCAGCAGGGATAGCTTAATGGGCATATTGGGCATGTGCCTAGAGTCCATCCATAAATGCAAGCCACTGGAAACTTGTCTTTTTCATTTCCTACACTATATGCTGTGCAGAATATAGTTATGCCCTAAGCCAGGGATCCCCAACCTTTTGAACCCGTGAGCAACATTCAGAAGTAAAAGGAATTGGGGAGCAACACTAGCATTAAAAATGTTCTTGGGGTGCCAAATAAGTGCTGTGATTGGCCATTTGGTAGCCCCTATGTGGATTGTCTACATTGAGGCTCTGTTTGGCAGTACACCTGGTTTTTATACAACCAAAACTTTTCTCCAAGCCTTGAATTAAAAAATAAGCACCGGCTTTGAGGCCATTGGGAGCAACATCCAAAGGTTTGGAGAGCAACGTGTTGCTCACGAGTTACTGGTTGGGGATCACTGTATACAATATAATATTTCACCCGCAGACACAATTTTGCCTGCAAGCCAAGCAGAGAAATTCTAATTCTTTATGTAAGAGCTATATTATTTAACAGATTTCAGAATGTGAATTGTCTATATCAATTCCTGTCCCAAAGTATTTCCTAATCATTTGTAACTACAGTTCAGCAGAATAGGAATTGAAATACCATACAAAATGAATAATGAAGGCCAATTGAAAAGTTGATTATATTAAGTTAATGTATAAATGTGCAAGTGTGAGTGAGATACAACATGGCGTTCCTGTACCTACAGATCCTTTAGCCCGAAACTTGATCTAACATTGATGGCAAGGTGAAAAGAGCCCAATTCCTAATCTACTCTAATTCTTTACCTTTCTCTAGTGATGGGCGAATTTATTCGCCAGAAGCGAATTTGCGGCGAATTCCCATGATTCACGAAAATTCGGCTGCCGAAAATTCACTGGCGTAAAAAAAAACCAAGAAAAGATGCGATGCAAGTCAAAAATGTGACGCGACTTGTTTTGCAAATTTTTTCCAGCGAAATTCACTAATTTAGATTCGCCCATCACTACCTATCTCATCAAGAGACTGTGGATTTGTGTTTTTTTAGATTATTTAGCCCTTCAACCAGTGTTAGGATTTTAGTTAAATATTGAGACCACAGTCCCGGATACTCGTCTTCTTCAGCTTTGTGGTGTCCCAGGAAATAATTGAATTAGGCAGCAGCTTCTGGGACAGCTCCACCTCTCTTTCTTTTAATTTTCCTAATTCAATTTCACTTGAGCACCAACTAATAATTTTTGTAAACTGTAAACTCTAGAAACCAATCACTGTTATTGATGTTGGAATTGATATAGTGAGTCTATGCTATACTTTATATCTATCACAACTTACTGGGGTTATAATTATTGATTTGGCTCCTCATGAATTATGCTGTACTGGATTAATTAATGACAATCTATAATCAATTATCTTTTAGTTAATTTATGTATTGCACTTTTTAAAATTCATGAATTTTTATATAGGAAATTGTAGCTTTGAGAAATCTATGAATTAAATTATTGCATTGCACTTTAGAAACTTAATCAGTTATATTGCATGGCACTTTATTGAATTACAAGCAATTAACTTAATAATTGCTGTCCAACCACAGTATCACACAGTGTATGAATTTAATTGTTATAAGAGAATAGAAATTCAAGTATAGACCTAATTGGTGACTATGTTTATATGAGTGATTAAGCGGGGTACTTTTATCTTCTTTTATCTTAACTGAGATACAACATGTATTAGTTATTAATTTGCAGAAGCTATCACTGCTGGTGAAGAAAAATGCCAAGAAATATAGTGCTTCTGATGAACTGAGCAGGTTGTGTGTAAAAAGGTCACTTACTCAAAGCCACAGTGTTGATGATACAGTCCACTGAGCTTCTTTACAGAAAATTTAATAATTCATGTATTTCATTATCCCAGCTGCTTAACATAGCAAGAGGAAATGAGAGCACTTGTAGATATGCTTATGTAGAGTCATACATGGAGATTCTATAAATGAAAACTGCAGCTTACACAAAGACCTGCATTGAGCATACAGTAGATGTATCTGGCTAAATATAAATTCCCTTGAGCTAAAAATGAGGATTCTGATATGATACATCTATTACGAAGGCAACCAAGACTCCTGCACGTATTCTGTTTCCTTAGAATGAATCAATTCCACATATAGTGAGACACAGAGACTGCTGTTTGTTGGCCTATTAATGTATCACAAATCAAGAGACATAGGCATCTTCCCCTTTATCATGGCATAGACAGAGGTTCATATATACATTCATATAGAGGGCGTATATACATTCATAGCATAACCAATCACTGCCCTTCAGTGGCTGATCCTTTCTCACACCCAATTCCCCATCTTGCTGCTTCCATCAGCTTGTCATTGCAGAATTTATCATTTGTCATATCTGACCAGCTGCTTTTATTTACCATTTATTGAGATGCCCCTTGTCTGAATTTCTAAAGTCTGCTCCAAATTGTTGTGCTAGTGACTAGTCTAACCATATCTCAAAATACTCTATTGCCGTCAGATTCCTACCCACATCCTCACATCTTTCCACTGTTACTGCCAGATTTCACTTTAACTCACTTGACTCATATTTAGGAACTGGATCCAACAAAGTTTGTTTAGGTATTATTATTATTATTTAATAATTTATCAACTTATTATTAAGTGCCAGCATATTGTGCAATGAAGTACAATAAAAGGGTGTATAAATTAAACATATAGATTACATACAAAAACTACAATCAATAATTCATACAGTGGATTAACCTTAAAAGAATAGGCAGATGATTTCAACCCAAGTCTCAATGCATGAAAGGCCATTGTATGAAAACTGGCACACTGAGAATCCGTTCTCACCAATGAGTATGGAAATGATCATTATTGGATATATTTTTTTTTTATTTTGTGAGAAAACAAGGGAGGGTGCCTTCACAATGTTAGACACAAGTCACTTATAGCCCTTGTAATGAGATTTACTTGCACACAATGACTTGAAGCTTTTTAGGGAAATAAGGATGTGGAGGGCCCTACCCCTATTGTCCTTAATACTACATAACCTTACATTATGTATCTGTTTTAGTATGATGTCATTGTTTGTAGATTTTTAATTGTTATGTCTTGTGTTTGTACCCCCTTACTATGTAAAGTGCTGTAGAAGACAATGGCACTGTATAAATAATAATGAACTTCCACTTAGGAAATGCATTTTCAGGCTTCAGATCCCTTAACTGAACTGTTAACACCCAAATTTCAGCATACCTTCAAACTCATAGCATAGTATGCACTGCTATACGCTGTGGATTTGCATGCTACTCTGCAGTGTTGTTTACAATGCTTCATGGCTCCAGGGATGTGTTCTACTGATGTACAATGTATATCTTACCTTTATTATTGTGTTTATACAGTACATTGTTCATGTTCTCATTGCTTTTTTAGTTAAATCTTATTGGATTTACAGTAGAACTCCCATTTTACATTTTTCAGGGGACCAGACAAAATTGTGTAATTTCCAATACATTATGCATTATATATTGGTGAGGCCACACAAAATAGCAGAGTCAAATCAGAGGATGTAAACTTGAGGTTTTACTGTATTTCTGATGGTGAGCAAGTGCCTAGATGCTGAATGTTTTATATTAATGAAGATATATTTGGGGGTATGCATTATTTTTTGTAAGTTTTTTGTCTTACACTCAGTAATTTTTTTAACACCATTAGGTTCAGTGTATGGATTTAATTCCCTTCCTTTGTTGCAGGATAACCACTGGTGACAGGTGGATTTTGTCACTGAAACATTGTTTGAAACCTTACCTTACTAAAGCCAAACTGAGACAACCCATTAGAGCCCAGGCAGTGACAGGGACATGGAATTTAACGTGTTTATCCCAAGTTGGTTTGTTCAAGAGTGAACAGACTGAAACTGGGTTATGCAGAAATAGTACCATAAGTGCAGCAAATGCAGTTGCACTGGCACACAAAATGTTTAGAGACGATGCAATTCAAAATATTGAATCATTTCATTACCTTCAATGGGGACATAACCCTATCTCCATCTACCACTTTAAAGGCTGCAACCAGTTTGTGGGTGTCAGATTCTGTGCCTCTTAGTTTAAGGAAAACATGGTACTCCTGACTGTTCCTGAGGTTTAGCTCCAAGCATTGTTTCTACAGGATACTGAGAGGTACACTCAATGCCACAGGTTTTCCATCACAGAGTGGTTAAACATCGATTTGGCACTTGTCACCTTCCTCCAGCCATTACATGTATACAAACAGGATGCCCTGCTGACCTGTGATTCTCTCCCCTTCTGTATCCTGTTTATATGGCTATATCCCTTCTCTGACGCCTCCCTGTCACCTCAAGTTCATGGAGAAAGCATTCCAGGATCCAAACTGGAGGTGGAAGAGATGGGATTGGGCAACTGCCTTCACAAAATCTAAGAGAATTTAATGACTTTGGTATGTTTTCTGTAATGAAGTCTCCTCTTCATTATGTATAATTTTGTCCTTTTCAGTCTCTTTGCATTGTTGCTCTTACCTGCTATCTTCAATTACAACTAACAAAGTAATAGTTTTACAGTTTTGTTCCTCATCCATTCCTTCTCTGTGATATTATAACCTAGTCCAGTCTTCCTCAACCAGTGGCTCAACAGCAACATGTTGCTCATCAATCCCTTTGATGTTGCTCTCAGTGGCCTCAAAGCAGGTACTTTTTCAATTCTTGGCTTGAAAGCAAGCTTCAGTTGCATAATAACCTACCAAAAGCTAAACAGCCAAACATGACCTCCTGTAGACTGCAAGTTCACATAAAGGCTACCAAATAGCCAATTGCAGTCCTTTTTTGCCACCCCTGGAATTATTTTCATGCTTATGTTGCTTTTAAGGTTGGCTGGTAAAAAAAGGATGGGGCCCCTGACCTAATCTATCTCCATCCCTCCTTCTACTAATTCACTACTTTATGCAACATTCCTGTGACATTTACTTCTCTGCCACTTTACTTCCACTACCACTCTTCTTCTCTTGTTCAACACCTGCTGCTGTTATAGTCTGGCTACGTCTGGCAGTATTTTGTGCCCTCTGAATGCAGACCCTCTGTTTTTATTGCCTTAGGACTTCCAGTCACTTTCTCCTTCCCCTATATCACTCTTATCTCTTCTCATTCATACACTTATTTTATTAATCCGTTTGAGATATAACTACAAAATTTAGCAAGAAAATGTTTAAGCCTGATGTCAGTAAGGTACAGTTAAATTAATATTTATTAACATTAATATTCATTACATACAATTTCAAATACATACAGAGTGTTTCTCCTTGACAAAAACATACAAAACAAGGCAGTCAAAAAGCTACTACTCAATGTGCGATGAAATATAACCCTTAAGTCTCTGTCAATTGATGATAAAAAGTGCAGAACTACTAAAACACGGCCGTGTAGCTACCTTCACAATCATCACAGAACCAGTTCTTGTGTCGTGTGAACCATGATGATGTACTTGCAAAAGGGCAGCTGATGTTATAACATCTGCCAATGATTTTTATGTTCAGAGTTTAAAAACTGTGTATTTATGGATACCTTTTTATTCATAACCAGTACTAAAGATGAGTGTCCTCCACCACTGACCTCAAGCCATTAGATGTATTACTCTGAGTGCTCCTTCCCTGAAAGCTCAGTCTGCTCAATGTCCTGCGGCCCAGCTGGGAGGCCCTTGAAATATTAACATTGATACAGCATGTTTCCCTGGTGATGGGCACTTCTGAAAAAAAGCCCGGTGTTCCACGAGAGGTTGATAAACAATCTATGTCTTGCAAGTCATGGAGGACACCTAAGATTTCTTGCCTTTGATTTGGATCCCAGAGTCCCCTTACATCCATTAAGGCCAGTAGGTGATGCTTTCTAAAAAAAAAATAAACAAAATAAATAGCTTTCCCTTGAAATTGACTCAAAACTGATTGAAAGCATACTAAAATATACTTAGAATAAGTACCAGAAATTTGCGGTAAATCTTAAAATATACTTTTAAAGATGCACTTCCCATGTGTTTGTGAGTTGTGTGCCAAAGTCCATTGTGTGCTTCATTTTGTTTATGAAAGTATGTAATGAGCTTGAAACAAACGATAAGATCTGCAGCAGATAATAAAGCTAATATTAGCACACACCTCTTTTTTTTTCCTGTTTACAAAATGAATGTAGACACTACATGCAGCACCTCTTGTTACATTAAAATGCCTGCTTCATGTAAGAGCTTAACCAGAGCTTCTAATTAACACTTTGCATTATTCTGAAAGACCGTGCTGTTTTATAAAATCAAAATTTTGATCATCAATGCTTTGGGAAATTGTAGGAACATATAATATGGCTATCTGCATATATATCAGTTGAATAACATGTATGTTAGGGGACAGCAAATAACACTGCAGGGTTTACTAACCTAAAGTCTGGAAAGTCAGAGACCAACATTCCAACCTCCATCTGCATTGATGCTGTATCTTCTAGCACTAATATCTCTGTGAGGCGTGGGATTATATGATCCAAGCTGGTCTGAGGGGATTCCTGTAGTAATAAAAGAAGATGTTATAGCCACCATCATGAAATCATGACACAGGTAAGAATAGATAATTATGAGCTGGCAGTAGGTGACAGGAATAACAGTGGTAATTCCCTCTGGTTACCAGTTTGTTGAAGATCTGTCCCAGCTGTCTGGCTTCATCTCTCAACTTGCTAGAGACCTTCCTCCGAGTCTTCGAAGTGTTGCAGATCATCTTGCCTTGCAAAAGTGGACGGACTAGCTCCAGAAAAACCCTTCGATGAAGTTCTGAAACAAGGACCTTTAGAGGGCAATAAAAACAGCAACATCACCCACATGCCATTCAGGCAAAAAGAGCCAGGGTAATCACCTCTGAGAAGGGCACGTCCACAAGGAGTGCGCATTTGTGTGACTCAGATAGGGAAATTAAGCCATTCATTTCACTAAGGAAAGGACTTGAGGTTCTCTTTAAAGGGGATTTTCACCTGTACAAGCTATACCACTTTTCAAAGAGAATACAGGTAGACTGTAACTTGATATGTTCCACCTGCACTGATGTTTGCATGCATCTGAATACAGTAATATCTGGAAGAATGCTTGCTTTTTTACAGCATTCCCCATCGGTGGAAAGCAGGAGAGATCCAGCACAGGGGAATGACCATTTAAACACTTATGTGTAAGGACTGTGTGAGATATTCTCAGCAATATATTGAAAATGAGAAAAACAAATTAATTGAGAACTGAGAAAAAGATTTAGCTATAATATTTCTATATGAAATGTTGTTTCTGCCAACTTATACATTATACACAGGATGTTTATTATGGGCACCGTTATGAATGTTAATATAAACTTTTGCACCTTTATTATCTATTCATATGGCCTGAAACATTTAATCTGCACTACTGTGATGTAAGATACATAGTTACTTAGGTTGAAAAAAAGGCACACGTCCATCAGGTTGGGGGCATTTTCACACAGTGTTGGAAAGGTTCATTCATCCATGTTATATCTTGATAAAGATTTCCGAGGGGAAATACAAAAGAAGCAAATTAAAAATGTTGGTCTAAAAGAAAAAACACTTATGATATAAGCTTTTCAGGCAGGTTCCTGGGTGGACGCCAGTGAATTTGTGAATTCAGTGATTTCTCCACTAATTCAGCGGGGGTGCAATGAGGCTGTGACCACAAAATACAAATAGACAAATACAAGAGGTTCTCTGCACCCCCCATTATCAATATATTCAAGACATTAAGACATTTTGTGCATACAACTACTAAAAATGCCTTACTCTAAACAAAGAAAAACAGGGATTGTTTGTCCATATATTGCAATATGTTTAAGCTGGCCAACTACGTCAAAGTCATCCCATATCTGGCCAGTCCTACGCTCAATTTTCATCTGATTCATTAAGAATTCTATTGCTTCATTATACATTTTACAGGGACTATGGGGCAGATTCAAAGGGCAAAGTGACTAAAGCTAGCAAATATTGCAATATATGGACAAACAATGCCTGTTTTGTTTAAAGGGTAAGGCTTTTTTTTTTTTAGTAGCTGTATGCACAAAATATCTCAATGTTTTAAATTTATTGATAATGGGTTGAGTGCAATATTTGTCTTGTATTAATATCTTGTATTTGTCTATATGTATTTTGTGGTCACAGCTTCATTGCCTAATGGTTTATAAATTATATCCTTATAAATAGTGCTTTGTGATATCATTGCTTCAAACAGCCTTCTGACTGGAAAAAGGATAAGTATTTGTTATTAACTATTATTGTATACTAAGGTTTTATATTTAAAAACTGTGGTTTAATTTTTTAATAGTTTTTTTTCTGTCTTGGGTGCTAACTAGAAAAGTTTGGTGTGCTATTGTGCGTACAGCAAGTTTGTCACAACCTGCTTTACTTTGCAGTTAGTTTTCCCTCAGTTTGAGGGGGTGAGGTTTGATTAGTTGCACCTGAATAGGGATGGCGCGAACTGTTCGCCGGCGAACTTGTTTGCGCGAACATCCGCTGTTTTCTGGCCAGAAATGTCTTTTTTAGCTTTTAAAGTTCGCCTTCCCATTGAAGTCTATGGGGTTCGCGACGTTCGTGAACCGTTCGCGCGTTTGTCGCAAGTGAACAGACTGTATAACTAGAACCCCTGGGACTCCAGTAGAGCTTGCTCTAGTGCAGTGATCCCCAACCAGTAGCTCGCGAGCAACATGTTGCTCTCCAACCCCTTGGATGTTGCTCCCAGTGGCCTCAAAGCAGGTAATTATTTTTGAATTACTGGCTTAGACGAAAGTTTTGGTTGCATATAAAACAGATGTCCTGCCAAACATTCTCTCCTGTAGGCTGCCAGTCCATATAGGGGTTACCAAAAAGCCAATCAGAGCTCTTATTTGACATCCCCATGGACTTTTTCATGTTTGTGTTGCTCTCCAACTCTTTTTTAAATTTAAATGTGGCTCACGAGCAAATAAGGTTGGGGACCCCTGCTCTAGTGTATAGCAGCTCTTAAGTGATTGCTCTTCAAGTGGGAGACCTGTAAGTGGAGTTACAAACACCGGAGTTGCAGAGGCAATTCTATAAGGGAGTAACTGAAACACTATGGGGCAGATTTACTAAATTCACAAGAATGATTCGAAATTCGATCGAATTTTCAAAAAGATTCAGATTTTTGAATATTTATGAAGGACACTTCGACCAAGGAATGAAAATTCGATCGATTAAATTATTCGAATAAAATTCTATTCTAATATTCGGCAGTAGAATTACTTGCCCTTTAAATTTTTATTCAACTGCCTGGTTCACCAGAATAAACCTAACGAATTGCTATTAAACCCTATGGGAAGCTCCTATAGGGTTTTTTTACTTTTTTAGATTGAATAAAATTTTTTTGATCAAATGGTTAAAATCGTTCGATTGGATTTGATCGATCGAATTGCGGTAAAAACCATCAAATTCGATATTCGAATTAGAAATTTTCAAATGCAACCACAATTCGATTGGTCGAATTCGAGGGTTAATTCACCCTCAAATTTGACCAATAGTAAATCTAAGTGTCAAAGTGAATATTTGAATAAAATTTTAATTTTTAAAATTCGAATTTCGAAGTAATTTTGGGCTACCAAATAGCTCAAAATTCGATTTGAATAAAAAAAAATCCTAATTTCGAAGTACTGTCTCTTTAGAATCCTTTGAATTCAACACGTTGCTACCTTAAAGAGGGATGGAAGACTTAAATTATGAGGGTAGAGGTTGGGGTTGTTTTCTCTGGAAAAAAGGCACTTGCGAGGGGACATGATTACACTTTACAAGTACATTAGAGGACATTATAGACAAATATCAGGGGACCCATAAAGAGGATCACCGCACTAGAGGCCACCCCTTCAGACTAGAAGAAAAGGACTTTCATTTGAAGCAGTGTAGGTGGTTCTTCACAGTGAGGACAGTGAGGTTGTAGAATGCACTGCTGGTGATGTTGTGATGGATGATTATGTTAATGCTTTTAAGAGTTGCTTGGATGATTTCTTGGACAGACATAATATCAAAGGCTATTGTGATACTAAATTCTATAGTTAGTATATGGCCATATATAATTTATGTGAAGGTATGGAGCGGTGTGTGTATGGATACTGGGTTTTCATTTGTAGGGGTTAAACTTGATGGACGTTGTCTTTTTTTAACACAATTTAACTATGTAACTATAATCAGAGCTTAGTGATGTCAATTCTGTCCAGTGCTGGACTGAGAATCAAAATAGGCCCTGGCATTTCAGGTACACAGAGGCCCAATCATCCCACTTAGAGGCCCAAACAGCCTCCACCAGCCCACTAAATTGTGACTTTCTATGGGACCTTATAGCAGCCCATCTGGCATTTGCCCTAACCTACAGATTGCCAGTCCGGGCCTGATTCTGTCACATGACCTACTGAAACTTGTGTATTATAAAAAATAAAGTTCCCCTTTTGCAAAATATAAGGATTTTAGAAGTCATGACCTGTATAAAAGGCCTTTGGCCTCCTGCTTTTACATGGTCATGGAACTCTTCAGTAACGTATAATATCCTTGTGTTTTACAACAGGGGGTATTTTATTCATTACATATATTGATCTACAGTTAAGTCAGATATAGTAACTGTATATATGTGAGTGTATAGGTAAGTCTGTTTATGTATGTGATACAAGTGTACTGGGGTTTGTTTGGAGGGGTTGAACTTGATGGACTTTGGTCTTTTATCAACCCAAATAAACTATATATACATAAATATTTTTACTGCTCATTAGAAACTGGGTCATATTCAATTCTTGAAAAACTTTTTCCCCATATTAATATTTCCTAAAGTAAACCATGAGATAAGTTTTTCATGCAATTGAATATGTCCACTAGTGTATTAAGTAAAATGTCTGAGCCTTATATCTTAGAGCGCATCTTTTAAAGGAACAGTTCAGTGTAAAAATAAAAACTGGATAAATAGATAGGCTGTGCAAAATAAAAATGTTTCTAATATAGTTAGTTAGCCAAATATGTAATGTATAGTGACTGGATGTCTAATATAATAGCCAGAATCCAACTTCCTGCTTTTCAGCTCTTTAACTTTGAGAGGGGGGCCATATGGGACATAACTGTTCAGTGAGTTTGCAATTGATCCTCAGCATTCAGCTCAGATTCAAAAGCAGCAGTTATGGCCCATGTGGCTCCCCCTCAAATCACGGATTGGTTACTGCCTGTTCACCAGGGTAACCAGGCAGTGGAAAGCAAGAGAGCTGAGAAACAGGAAGTTGTATTCTGGCTAATATGTTACACATCCAGTCGCTGCAGCCTTTATACATTACATTTTTTGCTAACTAACTATATTAGAAACATTTTTTATTTTGCGCAGCCTATCTATTTACCCAGTTTTTATTTTTATACTGAACAATTCCTTTAAGGGGGTTGTTCACTTTCCAACACTTTTTCTAGTGGTTTCAAATAGAAAAATACTTTTTCCAATTGCTTTCTATTTTCCATGTGTGTAGTAAATATGTCTATGTTTAAAGAACTGGATAAAATGGTCACAACATGCAAAGGCAATATTAGCTGTTGTGATGTTTACATCATTTGAAGTCACCTTATTGTAATCATGAAACCTGTAAGATAGCCTATTGTTTTCAAAATACAACACAATAAACAGTTGCAGTAATGAGACTACAATGACATCATTGGTGCCATACCTGGTACGGTCCTTGACTTATCTTGCGAAGGGCAGAAACACGGTTTGTTAGGGCTGCAACCATCCCCTCACATGCATCTGAGTTATTCAGCCACCGACGTCCCAGAAGCTTCCTGGAAAAGGGCTATAGAAAGCCAAATATGGGAAACATTAAAGCTTAAGAAATAAGACAGAAGATGAATTTCAAGAGAATACTTGATTACTGAGATACATTCTGAGAAGTATATTGCAAGGCATCAAATGATGCATATTGTCTTGGATTTCTTAGATAGAAGAGTGATATGCAAGACTGTAGAAGGTAATTTCTATTGCAAGACTCATACACTGTGGTAAACTGATACCTTTAGATCATGAAGCACCTGATCACAAATTATCTTTGTGCCAAGGTTAATTATGCGATCAAGAGATTTTTCACTTTTCCGCAGAGGCTCCTCACCCTGTGATGACTCAAATTGCGCCATACGATTTGCAAACTCCCTACATTAAAATACAGAAACGTGTAAAACATGAAATGACCAAAACCAAACAACTGCTGTTTATGAATTTACAAGACTTACAAATTCTCTTAACAGCTTTCAGGGGATGTAGATTAAAAATAAACTAGAACTAAAAATAGAATGGAATGTGATTGTCTTGTGGTTGGTGTTACAGGAAGAATACAAAAAAGGTATAATAAAATTTTAAAAATTATTTTTGGCAAAAATTCTTGATCTTGTTGTGGGAAAAATCTTTTGTGTAAGCAATAAAATAAAGGTCTGTTGGCAGCATTTCAAAGTCACTTCACATCAATGGTTGCCCATTTAATTTCCTATAGCTAAGTCCTTAAGATCAATGTTTCCTCTAAGGTGTGAGCTTGTACATCCATACACAGATTTTGAGGCCAGCACATACAACAATTTGTGGTGCGCACATAGGGGAAATGTAATAAAATTAACAAAGAGAACACATTTGAGAATAAAACTTTGCATATAGCAATGTAATATTCATTATGCTTTTATTGCATTGCAGATTTTAATTGTGCATTGTAAACCTTTAAGACCTGCTTGAAGGTGACATAAACTTTTGGAGGAAACAACAACTTTTTCATTAAGAAGTTTTACTACATACACTGCACAATATCGCTAACTATAACATTTAGGGGCAAAGTGTTCGCAAAGGCAAAATTGCTCACTTTGCAAACATTTATTTTTACTGCGAATTAATTGCAAACAATTTTAGCTTTAGCAAATCATATTGCATTCCCCTCAAAAATTATTACTTCAGCACACAGTTTTTAAAAACTGTGCACAAAGTTTAAAATATGTGCACAAAATTATTTTTTTGCGCATCTTGCCGGGAAGGAATTAGAGGGAACATTGTTAAAACTAAATTTGTTCTAAGACCATGCACAAAGTTTATAAGACTATGCCAGCCAAACATGAAGTTAGATTGTCAACCAGCAATTTCCAACTTCTTTGGGGATCTTAGGGCTGCAACTAGGGGTAGGCAGAGTAGGCAAGTTCCCAGGGTGCAAAGTTTGGGGGGCCACAGGCATGTACCTTTCACTGCTGCCTACCCCTGGTCCAGGCTTTAGAATCCCATGTTGGGTTTGCGCCTACGAGGTCAGTTGTGGTGGTGCGTGGGTCAGTGTGCATGCGCACTCTCCCCGAGAGCAGTTTAGCGCGCATGCGCTCCCTCACATAGGCACGCATGCGCGCTCTTGCGTAGTTGTGCGGTGGAGGGTCAATGGGGTCGGGTGGACAGGCAGATGGGAGTCAGTTGATCTGGATAATGTTGAACTGAATTACTAGGTCCAGGTCTTTTTATGCTTGGGCTTCATTTATTCCCAGCAGTGAAAAAGATAGGAAACAGTTAGGTTAGGATTCTGCAAGGAGATCAGGGGAATAACCACCAATGTTACCTGTTCCTAAGGTGCACAAGGATCTTACTATTGAAGCACACAAGTTTCAATCAGAATAAAGTAGGTAGGATTGTTTTAAATGGATTGTTCACCTTTCAGTTAACCTTTGGTATGATGTAGGGAGTGATATTCTGAGACAAATTACAATTACAGTAGTTCTCTAGTTTTCCAATCTACTAGTTACCCTAGCAATCATACGATGATGTGAATAAGACAGGAATAGGAATAGGACAGGGTCTGAGCTTATCTATTTACCCAGTTTTTACTTTTATACTGAACAATTGCTTTAAAATTATAGGAAAAATAAATAATGAAGACCAAAGATACTTAGAACTGTTCATTCTATAACATACTAAAAGTTACCTTAACGGTGAACTACCCCTTTTAAAAAATTCTTCTTCTACTAATATGAAGCATCTCACCTGAAAGGAGAGCAGCAGTTCACTATTCCAATTATCCCATAAATATAAGACTCTGAAGTCACACCATTTTGCTCTGCATGAAATCGATCGACTGCTTTCTGGAAGCTGTTGCAAGAAACATTGTATAATCTGTTAGGTTATGCCATCCACAACTTTTGAAGAGTAGACTCTATAGGGAGAAAACAATCACAGCACCATGTATGTACAGCAAATCTATAGCCAACTGCTAAAGGGTGATGGTAGAGGGGGTGACTAAATATTTTGTTGCCTGATTATTTTGTAGCTGTGTGGGAGGAAAAGAAACAAAACTTAAATTAGGCAGCAATTTAAGCAAAAGATCCATATGTCCACCACACCAATGACTTTGCAGGCCCTTGCCAAATCAAGCATTTTGTCTCCCTCCCACAGAGCTACAAAATGCTAGGGATTTTAGCAGTTTAGGGAAGTTTAGGGATGGGACCTAATACTACTTTGGACCTATTATTTTGCATTAGTTATCTAAACTATATATTTTGTGGCCAACAACATTTAGCTTCTCTTAAAGTTAAATGCAGTTGGGGAGATTTGTTGATTGCGTTTAAATCTGAGCTACCGTGACTGACAAATCTCTCCAAAATACTTTCCCAAAGGGAGAAATGAATGGGAAAACATACACAGTGCTATATTTGCTAAAGTTACTTTGCAATAGCAAAGATTTACACAGGTGAAAAATGTCTCCATTTAACATAGCCCTAAATGCCAAATCAGCCCGTCAACCACTCCACTTCACACATAAAACACACTAGTGTCAGTTTCATCAGGAGCCAATAAACCCACCTGTATGTTCTAGGAGTGTAGGTGAAAAATGGAATGGAATGCATTAAAGTCACTGGGCATTCTTTTCTCAAGTTTTTTGTTATGTCAAAGGCATTGAAGTCAGCTTCTTTGTTTTTCTGAATTTGCTATCACTCCAAATGCATTGAAGTCAATTGGTGTTTTTTTTCTCACGCTAAAACAAAAATGTCGGCATATCTACGCATGCATCATAAAGCTTGTGGCTCATGTTAAGATTAACGGGAGATTAGTTGCCCAGCAACAAATCTTCTCTTCTTTTGGGCAACTAATCTCCCCAAATGCCTTCCTGTTGGCAAGAATTAGAATCTATGGAGGGATAGCATACATAACGCTTCGTTTTATGAGTCGCCTGAAGTTTCCTTGTGATGCAATATGATCTTAACGTGTGCCACCAGCCTTATGCATGGTACTTCAGAAGATGAGGAAGAGTCATGTTACATGTTATGTTAATTTCAAGGCCTTTCCTATTAATTTATGTCAAAACATACAGTACACAAACTTACAAGGTGTTAAGCTATTGAGCAGGAAATTCTAAGTTCTCTTTACTTACTGTATCCACTAAATCATTTGATACAGGTGTAACTTGCAAACAACTCTTAATAGTTTTGCATCCAAATTCACCAAAAAATTCCTTGTTCACTTTGGCCAGGCACAATAGAACTGGAAGTCTTGTTTTTTTTTCTGTTTGTGCTGAATATTGCTGGATGTTAAAATATAGAATGCATCTATCTATAGCAAACCACTTTTGACTGTAAGTGCCCAATTAAGAGCCAAGCGCCAGTAAGTCAGCTGGATGGCAACCCAAATAGCGTCACCTTTCCTGAAGAAAAGTCACAGATGCACCTTTAGCTGAGGGAGCTGTGAGTTGGGGCAGTGACCAATCATTTGTAATGAGGTTGAATATTGGTGAGTTGGGTGGGCAGATAGTGGGGAGAAGAGGAAAAATTTAAATGCATGGACTGGGGAAGGCAAGACTAGACTGTCTCTGGAAAAAGGAGTAAGGGAGACACAAACAGCACTGTTCTTCAAGTTGTTAGCACAGTCACAAAATTCTGTAGGGCAGGAGAATTGATATGCTGAGAAACTTGTCATTAAAGAAGCTACCTGCATATTTGGTTAATCACAACAAAAACCCTCAAGGAGAGCTTCTGTGCCCATACAAAGCAGTAATTAAGATGCTGTTAGATTAGGTAAAGGATGTAGTTGTAATCACAGCTGGAGGACCACAAATAGGACATCTCTGGTATTACAGACAGACATGGAACATGCACTCATGTACCACATTATAAACCATTATTCCTCATGTCAGTTACCTGTGTAGGAAGTCAGAGAAGCATCGTAAACAGGACTGAGACATAACAATACCAAATCCTTTACTGATTACAGGAGCACGTTCTACATGTGGCTTCATTATCTACAAGACAAAACAAAATGCCTGGTCCTGTAAGCTGAAAGGGCAACTTGCTACTACATCTTAAGAAAATGAAGGGGAAAAAACTATTATGCTAATGGCACATAGGGCCATTTTTGAAATGAAGAGCTCTAGTGACTTTTTTCATCCCTGATCTTTGTTTATGTTGTGCTGGACTACAAATGTGCTATGTTTATTGGTCGCTTATCCACCAGTCTAGTAAAAAAATATCTCTACAACAGTCAGCACCCTCCCACACAGCTGTTCCATGATCCTGATGGCCCAGTTTCTACTGCAACCATTTCTACTGGCCACTGATATCTTTCTGGGCTCCAGATGACCTTTCTAGGACTTTCTGCTTATAATCAGCTGTTACAAATTTTGAGGCATTTAATCATAACAGATACAGTAAAACTGCAGTGCACTCCCATACCACACACTGCAACTGCTTCTGACACCTGCAGTCAGATCACACAGACCTATACACCACATACATAAAAGGTTGCTTTTATAGATCTAAAATCTCACTTAAGTGAACTTGATATTTTTTTCTTGCTATGAAAATAGATAAAAAAAAAATTGTAGAGTTACCTGGATGGAACGCATACTAAAATTTGACTGGATGTCATCAATTTTGTGCTCTTCCTTCCAGTGCTCTTGTTCTGTTCGCAGCTCCTCCTCTAGTCTCTGTGATATACGGAGCTGGGGTTAGAGAGAAAGAGGTTCTTATGGTTATGGAAAGGGATAAAGAGAGTACCAAACACACACTCACAGAGCAATATCCAATTTAAGGCATTAAATGCTTATGGACTGAAATTAATTATCAGATACATCTAAAGGCATGTTCTAAAAGGTTTGGGAATATACATTTCTGTAAAGATGGTAAAACATAGTCAGATATGGTCAATTTTCATTTGTACTGCACATCATCTTCCCACGTTTAATCCCAGAGAGGCTGGCCAGACAAATTTCATAGGCTGTTACTGTAATGGTTCTTTCAGCCACAGGGTAAGAGTACCTAGAAGCTCTCACCCAAACCAGCCTGCCATATGTATATGAATAAGCCCAAGATGAAAATTTCACGTGCCAATCCCATTCCCCTCAACTGTCCCCACTTTAGGTGGGACAAACCTGAACAATAGTTTAACAGAAATTGGGTCAGTTCAGACTGCAGACATTTTTGGGTGTAACTGGGGTGATTGGGGTGTTGTAAAAAGTCCTAATTTTAATTATAAACGTTGGTAAGTATAGTACATAATCCCTCTCTTGGCACATAGCTGGGGAAAAGCCAGGTTAGAAGAAGCCCCAGCAAAAGAAAATGTATTTTCCTGCACTGAAATAAGAGTCCTAAAAATATCCTTATGTTTCTACATTGTGTTTCCTGTTCCAGTGTTAATGAAAATATCAATGTAATGAATGACGCTTGAGAGAATCATGTGAGGCAGGAGTAAAAAATAGTTTGAGAACTAGTGGTCTACATTATACTGAAAGTTAATTTTAAGTTTTACTTTACAATGAACTTCCTCTTCACCTTCCCTTTGTAACAATATGCAATCTAATCTGACATTTACCTTATCTCATTGCATGTAATGCTTTTTCATGAACTGACATATATGTTCTGTGAACTTCCTTCTACCTCTTCTCGTCCCGTCTATCTTCCTTTTTCCCCTACCCTCCCTCTGTAAAACATACAGACTTTACTATAGGGTGCGGCAGAAAGAGCATTTGGAATAACATTCGTAGAAACATTATAAAGATCCATTTAGTAGCACTCTAGCTGTTGATAAACTACTGGGTTCTCAAATTTATACAATAACCAAGTTCCCTGGGGACCCTAAAACTTCCTTTATTGCCTCTTTTTATTTAGTTCCATCCCTGAACAGATTTGAATGCCTCCTCTTATCTTAAGAATAAAAAATAAAAAGTAAGTCCTTAGTGTCTCTAAATCACACAGGGGAGCCTTTCCAATGTGCTCAAAATGCAAGGCCTGCACTGGGGCCGACCCACCTTCATTACGTTGCTGACTTTGAACATACACTATTACCCATAAATTACCTCCAGCATAGACCTAGTAGTAAGAGTAGTAAGCAATGCCATACAATTCACATTTGCTAATTAACATGCACCAAACTTGTATCCAATACAAGTTTTTATAGTGACATGCGGAGAATGATGTCACTATATAAACAATAATAATGAGTGTATCCAATGTGGGTTATATAATTGGCTCCTATTTGTGTTGTTCCATTGGTTACATCTCCTCACCTGGCTGCAATAATACTGGAGATATGTATAAATACTCTAAAATTGCTATACTGTCCTGCCTTGTATTAAACTGTTACTACAGCAGGCTTAAACAAGAGCAAATAAATTCACAATACTTAACGTTATACCACCCTTCTTCATTTCTAATTTTTCCCTAGCACAAAAATGTGCAGGTGTGATTTGCTCATGAGAGACAATATACTCTTTTTCAGTCACATGGACAATGAATGAAATTGAGCTGAAAATACCGCTACCTATTGTTTATATTAATAATAGCACTTCCTGCTTTTCATTTACTGCACTCAGCATACTACTTGCAGCCTACCACCTCTCCACTACTGACTCTGCTACCACTATGCATTTGCCTCTTTTTTCAGTTTGACTATAAAACCCTGATGCTTCAAAAACTATGGATGCACTAGCTAGCTACTCTTTGCCATCAGCATCATAAACTAAAGGACATTCTGCCCTTGAAGTGGGCACAAACTGTAAAAGCCATGCAGACATGTATATCTGATCTCCTCAAAATAACTCTCCCTTCACTAATGGTTGGATGATGTTCAGCTTGCCCTAAAACCACTGGAGATAAGGTTAATCTGTTTGCTTGTCAGTGCACATATGAGGTAAATTTTGGAGTGAAAGTGCATATATTTTTGTTTCCGCTACTGGAGTGGATGGCCTTTTCTTCGCCTGTGTAGAAACACCAAGAATGCCATTAGCCTAAGAGGAAAGCAAACTCAAAAAGAGTGGGTAAAAATGAGTTCAAAAGAGAAATTGCCAAGGGGTGAAAGGAGACTAGAAATGAAAAGGAAAGATCATCATAGAATGAGGTAAAGGTAAAAGACAGCAAAACAAAAAAAGAATGGGGTGATACAGAAGAGCATGAGTGAAAAGGGAAGATACATAGAAGAGTAGAAAAGAAGTAGGGAGTTAAAAGGATAGAAAGGGCCAACAAAGAGGTCTTAACTGAAAAACAGAGTACAAAATGTTTGGATTAATAGAGCAGAAGATGTGAGAAAAGAAGAAAAAGGGAAAGGAAAATAAGGGTGAGAAAAAAAATTATGAATATATATAGGAAATACATGGTTCATGTCAAAAAATGGATGGGTGGAAAAGAAGATGGTGAATACAAGGAAGAAAGAAAAAACAGCAAAATATAAGAAAGGGTAAAAAGAGATACAGTATGTTGAGAACAAAAGTGAGGGGAAGGGAAAAGTCTAAGAAGGAAAGAAATGGAAGAAAAGCGAAACTACTGAAGGAAAAGCAGAGGAGCCGAGCAATGTGTACTATAAGGTTTATAATTAAAGAGGAGCAGAATATTTAAGTCCAAATCATCTAATTACTGAGTGTATGATTAACAGAGGACTATAATTACCATGGATGGGAATAAGAGAGTCTTTCAGTAGTTAGTTACCTGCACTGCATTCACACATTGCTGCTCCAGCATACTCCGAGTCTCAGGAGATAAAAGGGTTCCCAACTCCAAAGGATTGATAAGTGGAGAGATCTCAGGCCGAGAAAGGACATCTCTAAAAAGTAGAGAGTGAGTTTTAGTCCACTGAATGGAGGTTCATACAGTCTATTGTATTTTATACCTCAACAAGGGAATTCCCTGTTTGGAGTGAAGGAGGCTGCAGCTATCTAGTGGTCCAGTAGGAATCAAAGATTGACCATCACCCCATAGCCAGGTGTTCAAAAGAGCTGGGTTAGGTGTTGGTAAAAGGCCACAGAAGAAGATCGGACATTTTTTTCTGGTTTTCTCAGAATGCTTCTGGCCTCTCCAATCCTGTATCAAACCCTGTAGAAACGGCCCACCATTGAGCATAGGCCAGGTCCCCCTACCACTTTATATGCACACCTAGAGTTGCCACTTTTTCTGGAAAAAAATACCAGCCATCCTATATTCTTGCCGTTTTTTTCCTATTAGTAACATTGGCATCAATCTAGAAAAGGAAGCAACCTTAAAAAGTGTTTGGATGGTGAACAACCCCTTTAAAACTTGTACTAGTATTGTAAACAAGTGGGAATATGACAGGGTAAGAAACAAAGTTGCAAAAGGCAAAATGAATAAAGGTAGCTTTAATAAGTGACACCTGCCCTTATGGAATGTTGTCCCCACATAAACATTTATCTAAAATAATATGCCACATTCAAGCACAGAGGATTGCAGATATATTTGAGTAAAAGTTAAACAATCTGAATGTAGGTAAGAGGTTTCTTTATTTTGCATCATAACACCCACAGCAGTGTGTAAACTTTGTTAAATATACAAGTTACCCTTCACAGCTAAAATCTAGATCTATCAGGCAGGGCAGAGTTAGTTATACTTTAACTACAGCAAACAGGTGTGATGCAAAATCAAGTCTATCAGCATTATAGGTTAAGCACAAGCTGGATTATAACACAGACTGGGGACAGTAACCTGGGAATCGGTCCTTGAGAGTTAGCTGAGGAATAGCAGACAAAAGCAGCCTAGACTGGAGCTAGGCAGCAATGACTGGTTGGCAGATTGAAGGATAGAAAGGGGAATGGGGTATGTGCAGAAAATGTGCAGACAGCAGTGGTGAAGTGGAACTTTACCTTAAAGGACTAGTGACTGATGCAGGGAATACAACATGGCATATAAGCAGGAGAACTAGAATGAACAGCAGATGTAAAGATAGCAGGTGGGAAGTAGGAGACACTTGCTAGAAGAACTTAAAGGAACAGTAACACCAAAAGTGTATCAAAGTAATTAAAATAGAATGGACTGTTGTTCTGCAGTGGTAAAAGTTTGGCGTTTGCTTCAGAAAAACTATTATACTTTATAGAAACAAGCTACTGTGTAGCCATGGGGGCAGCCTTTCATGCTGGGAAAAAGGAGAAAATGCACAGGTTATGTTATGTGCTATGTAACCTGTGCCTTTTCTCCTTTTTTCCATCTTGAATAGCAACCCCCATGACAACACAGCAGCTTGTTTACATAAACTACAGTATAGCAGTCTTTCAGAAGCAAACACACAACTTTTACCAGTGCATATTAACAGTATATTATATGTTAGCTACTTTATATCACTTAAATTTTTGGTGTTATTGTTCCTTCAACTTGATACCAACTGTAAGTAGGGTTGCCACCTTTCGTGGAGAAAAATACCGGCTTTCCTATATATTTAGCCTTTTCCCCTATTGTTAACATTGTGCTCAACCCACATTTTTACCGGCCAGGCCGGTAAAATACCGGCCAGGTGAAAACCCTAACTGTAAGGTGCTTGAACACAATAACTGCATAGGCACACAGGTTTAAGACCTGGACTCACTGATGTTCCTAGCACAAGGCAAGGTGAGAACCTTGGAGATGTTTCTAGTTTGCTAGGATGGAGCAATAAGCTCAAGGTAAAAGTTTTGTGCCATTTTTAAAAAAACTGTGATATTGTGATATTGTTGGACATGCCCCCCCATAGCAGGTTATGAACCTTTTTTTTTTTTTTTTTTTTTTAAACAAAAGCTGCAATGGCAGTTAAGGATAATATATTACAGTTCAATGGCCAATGGCCATAATAATATAACGGGCAGTGTTAGGGAGAGTTTCTTAAAGAATAAATAATTAAATGTTTTCCTTAGCTCAAAGCAATTCTGTGTTGCTAACATTTTTTGTATAATATATAGAAAATGTAAAATGTGTCTGGGCAATTGCCCATTCCTTTGTCTACCAGGCACATTTACAGTATCTACAGTGATCATCTAAAAAGAGTGGCTGGGAATGATATTACTTATTATATGTAATGGAGCTGAAATGGAAAGATGGTCATTCATATTGTGGTAGTAGTGGTAGATATCATTACAAGAAAAAATACATAAGGGGGAATGTAATTTAATGTAATTTAAGTTTAAAATGGTGTTTTTGTGAATGTTTATTGCAGTTCACAATGTAAATGTATTCACTGGTGACTATTACATCACTAAGCAATGCTTAGTATTAACACCTGCTCTGGAGTTCCATTAAACATTTTGTTGCAAAATACACTTTGAATATTTTACTACATACACTGCAAATGTTCGCAAAAGTAATTTGGTCGCAAACTTTGCGAGGAAGTCGTCTGTAATCGATCAAACAGGACCCAAGCGTGGTCACTAACATTCGCAGTGGTCTTTGTGAACGTTTTATGTGCTGACGAAACATATTACATTCCCCCATTAGAGTATCATGTATAGTGTTTCTATTAGGAGGAAGGCCAGCTAAGCCATGAGTCAGTTAATTATTTCCTGCAATAGATCAGTAATCTGCTATTCACACTGCCTTAGGACATATACATATCTCTTTATCACAGAATTGCCATATGATATCTGACAAGCCACCTCCTTTTAGGGCAGAGACAAATGCAAAGATTCGGGGAGATTTAGTCACCCAGCAACTAATCGCCTCTTCTTGGGGAGACTAATCTCCCAGAAAAGCCTTCCCACTGGCTAGAATCTAAATGGACAATGGACAATGCATAGTATCTTCTTCTTGGGTGAGAAAGACAGATATGACCCTATATTATGTTGAAACTAAACTTACAGCTCAACTGATACACATGTACTCACACTACATTCAGACACAAACCACTATTAACCACTGCCTTTTCCGCAGTTTTGGAACTAACCTGTAATAGACATTACTGTTCCAGTCTAGAATGAAGTATATTTCATTGGTCTCGAGATTGCGCTGAGCTGTTGTACTGAGCCAGTCTGATATTCCATTGTGATAGGCAGAGAGGTAGACTCGGAAAACTTCAAAATCTTTTGGGTAAGAACAAACCTAGGGGACAAAAAGTGAAGTGTTTTTGAGGCTAAGTTATATTTAATGTGACCTTGTTTTCAGCTTTCCTACCAAACCCTGGTGAGCGTACCATACTTTTTACTGTTTGTATCCATATGTTTGATAATTACATTATTAGTGCTTCCAACTAGGAAAGGATCTCATTTACATCCAGATCCAAAGTTGTTGCACAAAAGTGGACACAACTGAGCAATGTTACACTATTCATTAAGGTACTTGTTTTCAAAGCTAATGTTTTTTTCAAAAGCCTTGCATTTCCATATTTGCATTTACCTCCGGTACATCTATAGAATGCTTTCCACTATATAACATATATATAAATATATAGCAGTTGTATTTTTGGGAGACTAATAATCCATAAATCTTCCTTATTTTCTGCCTATGACCTGCCTTGACCAGGCGGTAGATAAAGAAATCCCTTTGCTTGTTGAACCTAGAGACACTTTTACACCATTTGTATCTCATGCAATTTGTGTATGTCTTGGACTCTAGTTCCTGCCCACATGCCACCCCTTCTCTCTCAGGTTTAACTTGCATCTATACATGCATAATTTACAAGCAGGGGAAAATCTTTGGGATCTGGTGCAAAGTTTTGCATCTGACAGTTAAGAGCATAATTACTAATAGAACTATAGGAATGAATGTGCCCTGTGGGTAAAAAATATCATGAACTGGCCCTTTTTTGCATTCTACTACATATGTCACTCTAGTTATACTATGTGAAGCTGAAGGGCTAAATACAAATATCACATTTGTTAATGTATTTGTGTCCTGCTCACCAAATGGTTCTTCACTGTTGTCAAGTCTTCTACTGCAATCCTCTTAACCCTGTCAGCCTGAGATGACAGTGAACCCATTTTCCCTTCAAGATTGTTCTTTAGTCGCTGTTCTACACTTCTGCCAATGGCTTTCATCCATTGTCGCCTCATGTCCTTGGTACCTGGGGGCCCTTCCCTACCCTCCTCCTGCAAAATTACCCCAATGACTTCATCAAGTTTATGATGTGTTCCTTTATTGTTTAGTGATTCTTCCACCACTGCCCACATTTCCTTCATCAGAGCCTCATACAGTAGAGTCACATCTTTGGCTTGTCGCCCTGGACTCTTGAGTCCTCCTTCAGGACTTGTCCCTCCATCACATTCTGCCTCAAGTTCTATAATATGCTGGTTTGCTGATCGTAGGTCTCGACACTGGATGAGTTGAAGGATCTCGAGTACTGTTTCAGGGGTAAGATAAGGTTATTTAGAAAAGTCATATCTAGCATAATATTTTCTAGTCCTTTGCAACAGGCCTCTACAGTATGGATGTGTCAAACAATGGTATGTAACATTTACCTACATTCCATGCATTCTAAGGCCATTCACAGACTGTTACTGATATGTAAAATTTAATAGGATTACATTTATGCTGTTGCAATCTCATCTGCTTTACCTCTGACCCAAATCATAGTACACGTATGGGACCTGCTATTTGGAGTGCTAAAAACTTGAGGTTTTCTGGATAATGGATCTTTACATCATTTAGATCTTCATACCCTATGTCTGCTAGGTTAAATAAACCCAAGAGGCTGGTTTTGATCCAATATGGCTTCATTATATCTTAGTTTGGCTCTGTACAAGGTACTGTTTTATTATCACCGAGAGAAAGAAAATACAATTTAAAAATCTGGTTTATAAAACGGAGTGTATGGGATGCAGCCTTTCCATTATTTGTAGCTTTCTGGATAATTGATTTCAGTATAATGGGTTTCCAGATAACGGATCCCATACCTGTATAGAATGTCTCAAAAATGCAAGGTGTGAAATAAACTTCAACCAAAGATTTATATATTATATATTTGCAAACATAAAGTTATTTTAGTGTGGGATACTAGATATCTTATGCCAGCTAACACTAAACATGACAGTAATGCCAATATTACAAAGCAGCATGGAGCAAAATGATCATGTTGGGTTTTTAAAGGAGTCTCAATTTGATATAGGGGTTCATTTGCTGTCAACAAAATCAAAACTCATAGTAAGTAGATGCTCCACTTTTATTACATTTGGGATTTGCATTCACTTAGGAGCAGATTTATTAAGGTTCACGCTTAAGTTCTGCTTGTTTTTTTTTCTGGTGCAGATCGAAAGTTTTGTTTTGCTTCTTCATTAGTAAATTCTGACTCAATATACTGTATTACTAGCAAAAATATATCCTGTTGTAATTTCAAGTAGATTATCCACAGAAGAAAGGCTATTTCGGAGCATTTGAATTAAATAGCATGGGTAACTATAAGGGGAAAGACAAATTTCCACAAAAATGCCTTGCCTTTCACTATTTTTTTATGTGGGTAACAAATCTCCCCATGTGTCATTGCCTAAGGGTATCTCTGTGCTTTGAAGGAAATCATAAGTGAAAGTAGGTGAGTGATTCAGAGTGTGGGTATGGAAGAGAGTATGGGCATATCACTATGAGTAGATAATTATTGGATTAACTAATATTTAAGACTTTTTGCAAATGCATTAAGACATTTTGATCTTCTTACCTGAAAGTGGTTCTCGGGTCTTCTCATTTTCTTGTTCAGCTTCACTTCTTTCTGGCACCACTTCCACCATGGACTCCCTCTGAGACCGATTCCCACCATATCCACTGCTTCCAGCCAACCACAAAAAGGAGAGACGTTTAACACTTCCACCAGGGCCTCCACCATCTTCATCTACTACACTTATATCTTTTTTCCGACCAAGAGATAACAAGCTGACATCCTCTGACTTGCGCCGACCCCGTCTCTTTTCAGGAGTTCCCCAGCCACCTAATAGCCCCTTTCCTCCTTTAAAGAATGGAGACAGACCAGCAATTTTCTCCAAAGTCCCTCTTCTTTTTACATCTGATCCTAGAGATTCTCTTTTAACGTCATGTTCCTCTTCAAATAATGGGTTTCCCCCTTCGGGGGAGGGCCGGTCAAGTGGTGTGTTTTCATTAAAAGGATTTGATGCTGCTCCTGGCATAGTTTCCGTCCTAGAAGTTTTTTGGAGGAAAAGATTGTGTATTAGCTTAGTATACTACAGCCACTCCACTGTGCCAGAATTACAAGCAATTGTACCGAAATCAGTGGGTTCCTTCTTACAATGTTCTCTGTCCTATATATGCATACGTCTGTTTGCACCTTGATTGTTTTGCTGAGCTGACAAGTCAATATTTGCAACCTTTTATATTTGTTTACTTATAGCTTAAGATCTGACCTCAATCTAACCTCTATCCAGGACACACTTTAGGGCTGGGACAGACAGGGTCTTCTGCGATTAATCGCCAGGCGACAGAATCTCCCCGAATCTCCCTGTCTGTCCCAGCCCTAAGGGTAAGGGCACATGGCAAGATTTGGGGAGATTTAGTTGCGTGGCTACTAATCGCCTCTTCGTCTGGGCAACAATCTCCCTGAACTGCCTTCCCATGCCATACCGCTGGCTTGAATGTAAAATTGCTGGCGGTATGGCACTTGCTGCACTTCGTTTTCCAAAGTCGCACACATTTGCCTCACAAGGAAACTTCGGTGCAATTTTGGAAAATGAAGTGCCGCAAGCAACATATCAAAGGCCAGTATATCTTTAACTCTGTGAGCACCCATCTATCAATAGAGTTGGACTGGGCCAGCGGGGCACAGGGAAAAAACCCCAGTGGGCCCCCAACTCTTGTTTCACAGAAATAGACGATGTTGCTGTATTCCTCAGAGGGGAGGGGGGAGATATCAGAAAATTTATATAGTGTAGTAGTTTCAATGTTAAGTGAAATACACCCACAGTGTCCTCCAAACCTTATTAGAACACTTTTTTACTGTGATGCAAAAAGAACATACACTTGTGATTCACTTATTCACCATGTGTGTTCAATTATAGATTTTTCACCCTTATTTTAAACAGGAAGAAAAGAGAACAAAATAGGAGTGGGTGGGTCCGTAACTAAGGTATAGTGAGGTTAGCAACACAAATCCGGATTGTTGGCCCAGGTCCAAACCCACATCTTCTTCTTAATGCCGCAACAACCTTTGTCAGAAGTCGTGATGCGCACGGTGGGGGTGGGGGGGCTGGAGGGTGTCTTCAGGCAGTAGCCCCCCAGTCCGACCTTGTCTATCAATATAGATTGTAAGATGTTGAAAATGCTCTGTATATATTTTCTGGTGGACCACAACATGCAGGAAAGGATTGGTGCCCAATAAGTATGTCCTATCTATGTGCACAAAAGGGTACAGCTCCAGGTAAAAATATTACTCAATTTCAGTCCAGTGATACATTTACTCGGAGGGGAGGAAGTCTGAGCTGGCAGGGGAATCAGATATACCTGGACCTTGTCATTATTTTCTATAAGGAAATATTAAACAGGTACTCACATTTTTAAAACCACAAGCATATGCAAAAGGTCTGTCCAAAATCCGTCTCACTTTCTCTCCATTGTCACTGTCTTTCTATGCTTTCAAGCTATTTCACTTTCATCTCTGCATATTCAGCTTACTGTGACATTCCTGGAAATTACCTAATCTTTTACCTTGATCCCTCCCACTCAGTTGTTTGCTGACAAACAACACACACAAAGGCCCTAGTTCAGTGGCGTAACTATAAAGGAAGCAGACCCAGGGGGACAGGTGGGAACGGCCTGCTATCTTGGCTTCCATTATAGCATTAAAATCCCTCTTCTTTAGATTATTTTTAGCATAAGTGCAGTTTTGTCGTGTGCAGTGTCACATTTGCTTCATTACCCTAAGGCTAATGTCACACAGGATGTATAGTTTCATGTTTTCTAACTGATATCCACTCAAAACACTGTGCCTTTCAGTGCAGGGACACAGTGGAGTGGAGGGGAGTAGAGTGCTGGAGGAGAGAGGCTGTGCCTTGTGGGCCATTTGCCTTAAAGTAGAACTAAACCCTAAAAATGAATAGGGCTAAAAATGCCATGTTATATACTGAACTTATTGCACCAGCCTAAAGTTTCAGCTTGTCAATTCCAGCAATGATCCAGGGGGTCACCAACTTGGAAAATGTCTGTGACACTCACATGTTCAGTGGGCTCTGAGCAGCTGTTGAGAAGCTAAGCTTAGGGGTCGTCACTAATTATCAAGCAGAAAATTAGGTTGGTCTGTAATATAAGCTGATGCTACAGCGCTGATGATTAAATTCTGATACTAGTTGCACTGGTTTCTGTGCTGCTATGTAGTTATTATCCATATTCATTACTAATCAGCCTTATACTGTGACTTTTATATGTATGCTGTATATTGTGAGTGGGTCCCTAAGCTCAGTAAGTGACAGCAGCACAGAGCATGTGCAGTGAATCAGCAGAAAAGAAGATGGGGAGCTACTTGGTTGATACAGATCTTTACTGTTAAAGGGCTGTGGTTGCCTTAGGCTGGTACTAGGTTTGCCACCATTTCTTAAAAAAATACCTGCCTTCCTATATATTTAGCTTTTTTCCTATTAATAAAAAACCGGCAAGGTGGCAACCCTAGCTGGTACAGAAGCCTAAAACACAATGTACAACGTTTCTAGCCTAGTTCTTTAGTTTAACTTTCCTTGCACATTTACTAGGGGTCGAAGTGAAAATTCGAATTTAAGAAATTTGAATTTCAAAATAATTTTTGGCTATTTCGACTATCGAAAAATCGACTCGAATTTTAAAATATGACCATTCAAAAATCGAAGTACTGTCTCTTTAAAAATTCAAATTCAACCCTTTGCCACCTTAAAGCTGCCGAATTGCTATTTTAGCCTATGGGGGGCCTCCTGGAACCTTTGAAGATTTTTCTGGTCAAAATCGTTCCAATCAAACGATTCAAGCTATTTTTAAAAATGGAAAACAGACCTATTCGAATGAAAAAGGTCCATTTTCGTTCGAAAAAACAATTGGAAAAAATTCGATGGTCGAATTTCGAATTTTTATATTCGAAATTCGACTCGAAGTAAATCTTCCCCCATATGTGCAATTTTAATCAGTGTCTCCATTCATCTGTTGGTGCACAGTGCTATGTAGCTATGACATCACTGGGGAAAATTTTTTGATCGGGAATTTATACACTTCACTTACACACAAGTTGCTGCCACGCTATGAAGATGTCTCCACTTGGGTGCAGACAGACACAGTGGATTCTGGTTTGAAATGCAAAATCTTGTGTTTCGTGCCAAAATATGCCCGTCTGCCTGCACCCAAGCAGAGGCTGATTACCACAGGAGCAATGGATGACTGCGTAGTGTGGCATTAGCCTAAGAAGAACTAAAAACTGCACTGACTTAGGCTATTTCTGTATTTTTTTTTACTCAGGTCAGGGTAGAGTGAATGCCGAACTTAAATGCAAAAAGCTCTGCCTAGACCCGGACAAAAGAAGACAACAGAGTGAGATTAATTAGATTCTACAGGGGTATCAGGTAAACAACTATAATCACTGAAGGTACCTAAAGCTGACCATAGACACAAATATCCGATCGTATGAATCTCCTGACCTGCCACTAAATAAAGCAGTACAAGAACAGACCAGCCTATGTATTGCCCCTAATAGCAATCGTATGAAAGTTTATGTCCGACAAAGCTGGTGACAGTCTCTCACTGGAAATCGTTAGATTGGTAATACATACAGAGATATGATCGGCAGCAGACAGAACTCCAAAACTCCCCTAAAAATCATGTTTTCAGTTGAAACACTAACTGCTGATGCTGATACAAACTGTTTTTGGAAGCAGTGTCATCACAATGGAAGGTTATTACATAAAACGTGCAAAGTTATATACGTGATTTAAAATGTTCCAAACAATATTGATGAATTTTAATAAAATTGCAGTCAAAAGCATTATTTTCTATTTATTTTCTATTATCTGGGTCTGGCTAGTAAATGATATAACAGACGTCTAGTCTCGTTCATGTCTTTTAATCAGATTTTATCTGTTAGCAAGCAACATTGTTTCAGGAGTAAAGACAATGTACACATTTTCCTTATTACAAATGAGTAATTATCTTTGATTACCCATAGTGCAGTTAGTTTACATAGTAGATTAGGTAGAAAAAGTTGCAGGGCCAGCAAGTTCAACCTTTTTGCCTGTGAAACCTGCTTTTTAAGGTGACTATAGAAGTTACAATTATGATCTTTCCTGGAAAAGATCTTACGATATCTGTGCGTCTATGCATTGTTTCAGAGGGTAAAACATTGGATCAGTTTGCTTCACAGGCTTAACTGAATTCTCCATACTGCTATTAGGAAAAGTGCTTTAATGTCATGAAAGATGTTAACCCAGTGTGACAATGTTGTAGTTCTCCTTACAAATAGATGGAAAAACTGTTTTGCTGTGAAAGACTGAGTTTCTGATGGCCCTGAATATAGTGGTAGTGATGATCTCTCCTGGGGTTTCAGGGAAAAAAGATGCCCAGGGCATAGTACACAGATGGGGACTGTGTATATCATAACTTTTCTAAAGGAATTTGTATTCATAACTGATTTAAGTCAATAGCTCCAATGGAGCAGGACATGCTGTGCTTATTATATGTCAAATATATTCCTTGATTACAACATTTGCAGGTATGTTTCTGCTATTATTTATTCACTGACTTTGTGTAATTTCTGTGGTACCAATATCCTACCAGAGAATATAATATCATGGTACCAACAACTGCTTCCCTAAAACAATTTATTATTTTCTACAAAAACGCTGTTATCACCATGTGTAATAGATTTATTGCTGACATGTAACTGCTTAATATAGCTGCATAGGTACTGTTTTTCAAAACCATCTGCACATTTAATTCATTGAAGTCTATGGAAAACATTTTTGACACAGACCTTTCACAGCAGCAAGTGCAACAGCTTCCAAAAAGATAGATGTGGGACTTATTCTATATAAGCATCTGTGTTTTTGTTGCATTGAGCTCTGTTTGGTATGCTATTTCTAGCCTCCCTTGAAGCAATATTCTTGCTTATCTGAGCCAAGAAATGTGGCTTCTATCTTTTCCTTGGCCCCCATTATATACTTCTAAACTAACTGAAAATGGAAGCAGAAGAACCTAGAAAAGGTAATTAACACTGAAGGTAATTAATTAATTCTCTGTGTTCCAGAAAGGGTAAAGGGCTCACCAGTAAAAAATACCAGTACCCCGGCAGGTCAGTCTGACACTGGGCCAAATTGCCCTGCATGCTTCATACCATGATAACAGTATTCCCTGCAATAATATAACACAGCTTCACTTGTAAAGAAGATTGCAGTTTTAATGGTTCCATGTAATCCACACTACCACCTCTCACATCTTCTTGCAGTGAATATCACATTTCCTCCAGCAATCACCATGCTATTATTTTGTGTTGCCATTTGCCCTTCGTTGTTTAGCATAATCACCAATGCCCTCTTCTGCTAGTAAGCTCCGTATTTTTGCATCCTTTCTCTGTCACTTCTCTAACAAGAAATATTACTGTGTTTGGCTTCATACTTCTGATGACCTCTTTTTTTCATACAAAAGAAAACTGAGGGGATAACTGCCTTGACCTGTAATGTCCAGTCTTTGGCCCTCCAACTGCTGGGAGGTGTAATTATGCACCAGTTCACATATCAAATATTTGACATGCATATACTGTTACACTTGATTCTGTTAGTATGAACTGATCCTTGTAAATGTTTAGGGCAGTGATCCCCAACCAGTAGCTCTCGAGCAACATGTTGCTCTCCAACCCCTTGGATGTTGCTCCCAGTGGCCTCAAAGCAGGTGCTTATTTTTGAATTACTGGCTTAGAGGCAAGTTTTGGTTGCATAAAAAACAGATGTACTGCCAAACATTCTCTCCTGTAGGCTGCCAGTCCATATAGGGGTTACAAAAAAGCCAAGCTCTTATTTGACATCCACATGGACTTTTTCATGCTTGTGTTGCTCTCTAACTCTTTTTTAAATTTGAATGTGGCTCACGAGCAAAAAAGGTTGGGGACCCTAGGTCTAGGGCATGAATATTTGAGCAATCAGTAGTTCAGTGTCACATGGGCTGAAGTTATAAGAAGAACTAATAATGCCCAATATTAATGTTTTAAGGGATTGAAAAATCTGACACAAAACACTCTGCCTCTGAAGTAATTAATTTTAAATATTTTGGTTATGGAACACACTGGTGATTAAATGGTGATTACACAAAACACAAACAAATTATTGTGCCATAAGGATAAAAAAATTTCCTTGTGGCACTAAATGTCACACCTAAAGTTTTGTAAGCATTAACATCATACAACACAAGGATCTGTGTCCTTAGTATGTAGTTGGAAAGGTTGCCAGGGACTTCACTGGCTGATTTTCTGTATGTATGGTACAGATGACATTAAGTTGCTAGAAATGCATGTAAATAAAAAGGCTCATTAGCAAGTAAATAAAAGGGATAGGTCCTGAAACTTGTATGATCATGCCTGAAATACTCTCCATTCTTCATTACACATGCAAAAATACTTGTCATTTATTACTATTTAGCACATGTACAAATACATTGCAATCAATCTTCATTGCAAAATACACCATAAAGTTGGATATTTATATTCAGTTGTTCTATGCCTTTACTTTCTTGCTGTTAATGTAACGATAAGCACTTGCAAATGTGCCATAAAGATGCACACACATTGATATATAGGAATGATATGGTTTATAGGTAGCAGTGCTAAGGTCAGGTCATTACTAGTAAGGGTAACTGAAACCAAATATATAATAAGATTTATCTTTTCATAAGCAAAAGATGTAAATGCCTCTAACTGTATAGACTGTGCATGAAAATGTGTTGCCATCATTTAATCCCCCAAACCTTCAAAACTGAACACACAAATATACAGAGAGTACATTTACACTCAAGTGTCAAGTCAGACAGACAACTCTTCCACAGATGCTCTAGGATAAACTAACTTATCCCAGTACTTTTGTTAACATTCATCTGTACCTTTGTTGTTATGCCACTTCAAGGCATAGGTTATCTGTAGGAAACATTTAGTCAAGATTCTGCATTTTGCTTCATTTTAGCGCTCATCTGAAGCTGTCAATGTTCAAGCTCACATTTGGTCTTCATGTTCAGATAAATGAAGGATTGAATTGTTCTAATTCAAAAAAGTTAATTTCTAATTTTTAAACACTGAAGAACATCCTTCTAAACACTGGTACTGCGCAACAAGTTGGCGCTATAGAAATACATGTTAATAATAATAACTGCATAGACATACAGTCAGTTTAAGATAGTCCAACGGGTACTTATTCTCTTCAGCACTGTATCCCAGTCTGATACAGTCACTTACCATTTACATTGAAAAGTGATAACTCAACAGTTCTTACCTTCTTCAGCCCTAAGGGATTAGCACACATGAAGATTTGAAGCTGCTTCTCATGCTAGGTTGATTGGGACCTAATACACCAAGCCTCATGTACTTGTTTTTAACATGCAAAAAAACATCTACAAATCTAAACATGTAACAAACAGCCCTCCACATGTTACTGAACTACAACTTATACATTCTAAATAGTCTTTAGTTGTTCAGCATCTGAGGAGCCACATGTTGAAGATCACTGTTCTAACTTAAAGTGATACTGACACTAAAAAATTTATTTTAACATATGAATGTACATTAAATGTTACCTGTAGGTCATGTTGATAATTTTTTTGCTGAGAGGTTTGTTTTTGTATATAATTGTTAGTTGACATTCGTAAGCCTGACTTTGCCAACCTGACTGTCCCATCTCAGCCTGTTAGTTATAGTTTCTAATGGACTCCTGCTGCACAAATATGGCAGCCCCATCATACAGGAACATGGGGGATCAGACAGGTAATGTAAAAGCATCATGCAAAGTTAGAAGTAGCTTTCAAAGCCAATATTATAATAGATGTTAAAAAGAGTGGATAGGATAAGGATTCTTACATGATACAATTAAAGAGTGTCACTGGTTCTATAAACCAGTAAAGGGATGGTCCAATAAAAATAGACTCTGCATGCACTGCTTCCATAGAACAGAGAATCAGAGATAATAAAGAATGCATTATGAAACCAAGGATAAAATGTACGGAAGTGCAGATTCTGCTGCCTTTCTCAGTCATTTGGCAAGGAAACAAGTAGCATTTTATCAGGAAAGACAAGGAGATACCCATAGTTAACTTTATTTTAAGAGACAAAATTCCCTTTTTAAGAAGAAGTAGTTACTTTTAATGAAGAAGATCGCAGAAGTGTCCAGGACAATAACTGGTTCTGATTCCTCAGATAAATGGCCAAAGGTGTCCCTATACTTTGCTGTTCTTTTATACATCTATATGTATAAATAAAAACACATTGATCCATGACACTGATTGCTATGGAAACTGTTTCTTTTATACATTCAGAGCAATCACTTTGTGCAAGAATAACCCGGCAATGTTTCCAGAACAATCATAAAAGCAGTTTTCCCAATAACCGCATTGAAAAAAATGTCTTCAACTATTTATAGTACACATTTTAATATACTCATGCATAGTCACATGTAGGTATAAAACACTTATATATCCAGGTATATTTACACAAAGGTACAGACATATTTACTTTCCTATGTTAAAGAAATAACCTTTTTTTTAAACCCTATAAAAAATGCATTTTCTCAAGAACATAAAGACGTGCAAATAAGGGTAACAACCTTTATGTACACATTAAAGTTATTCATTGACCAAGTACTACAAAATGGACAGAACAAAATATACACGTGACCACAAACTATCAAGCATACAACAAAAATCCGAAAACAAATAAAACAGTTAACATAAATTGCACAGTTGAGCAGGTGTATAAGCATACAGTTACAGATTTATTCAAATCTAGCTATTTGTATCTTTCTGATAATTCACCTGGGGACAGAGAAAACACATGAATGCTTACCCAAATAATGATAGCCTAACCTCACCCTTGCTTGATACTTGTGCATCCCTCAGCTATTCCTGTGTGTGTGTGCAAGCGTGCGGGATATAAATGGAGACAGGAAACTTCCCTTCCCATCCCGTCCCATTCCTGTCACCTCTCTCCCCTCCCCATCTACAGGAAACCTAGACCAGTCCTAAGGAAATGCCAAGGTCCCTTGACCTGGCGGCGGCCATCTTTAAATATGTCGCTGAGGAAATGAGAGGGAGGTAGTAGAAACAAGAAGTTCTAGAAAATAACAAGAAAAAAAAAAACACAGGAAAACGTGTACTGCCTAATTTTTTTAGAACAAAAAATAATTTGTCAATTTTTGAACACTTTCCCAATTTACACAATGACGGAGGTAGTGCTAAATGATTGTCTACTGACTTCATTGGCTCTTCAATTCCCTGTCTACTTTGAATTTTCTTTGTACCTTATGTGTCTGGACTACTCTGTTTCCTTCTGATTTTTGAGCCCCCTCTCTCCGGTTCTGATAAAGACACATTTTTGTAACTTTTGCATCTTACTTTCATCTTATAAGTAATACATGTGGACTTATTTTCTCTAACATGAATTAGCAGCTGACGTATTTTCAAGATACCTGTATTTTTAGGAAAATTCCTAAGCAGCATAATTTAAGGGTAGTGACACACGGACAGATTCGGGCGACAATCTCCTTCTGGGCGACAATCTCCCCAAACTGCCTTCCCATGCCATACCGCCGGCTTGATTGTCGCCCAGAAGAAGAGGCGATAAGTCGCCAGGCGACTAAATCTCCTTGTGTATCACTACCCTAAAAGTATGCCTGATGTCAGCTACTTCAATAACTGCACCAAACACAGATTGGTAAAATCTGAATAACTTCTTCAACAATAGCAATTATACCCACACACACACAATCCCTCTTTCTTTCTCACCCTTTCAGAAGTGCCTAGAATCCCTAATATTGTGCTGCAATATATCATACCTCCCAACATTTTGGAATTGGAAAGAGGGATGAAATGTTGTGCCATGCCCCTTTTTTGTGGCCACACCCCCTAATTAACATGCCCATTTTACAACATTTGCCAGGTTCTGAAAGTTTGGACACATTTCTGTAGTTTTTATGTTTTATTACAGTTTTACAAATAAAGGTGAATTGCTCTTTAAACTGTGACTCTTCTTCTCCCAAGGGACAAAACTGTTACAAATGTATCAAGTATCTTTTATGGGCTCTCTGCCAATAGCCAATTAAGTTAGAAACATTGTATCTCTTTTGGCTATGCATAGAAATAGGGACTTTCCTGTTCAGTGCAGAGATATTGGGACTTTCCCAGTTCAGTGCAGAGAGATCTGGACTTTCCAGTACTAACCAGGGACAGCGGGTTGAGCTGTCAAAAGCTGGACATTTGGGAGGTATGATATATATATATAATGACTACCCTATCCTTCATTGCAGCTGCATTAACAGAATGCTGCTACAGTACCATTTGTAACCTACTGTATTAATCTAGGTGTTCATGCAATATAGCATTACATACAGTATAAACTAATAACCCTGACCCCTGAAGTTATATTTTATATGAATGTGATTAACTGGAGCTCTAAGGCTGTTGGTTTCTGAAAATATTTTACTGTGTTATCCAGAATGCTTGTGACTTGGGACTTTCGGGATAACAGATCTTTCTGTGATTTGGATCTTCATACCTTAAGTCCACTAAAAATTATATAAACATGAAGGGGCAGATTTACTATTGGTCGAATTTTGAATGATAAAAAAATTCGAAATTTGAACAGGGAATAGTGTGGAGGTAAAATCCTACAAAATCGAATTTGAAGGATTTTACTGCAATTCGAACGATCGAATATAGAAAATTCGATCGTTCGTTCAAATATTCGAATCGAATTCTAATCGAATATTCAAATGATTTTTAAGCGATCAATTGAATTTTTTACATTCGATCTTAGGGAATGATCCCCATTTCGGTAGGTTTAATCTGGCAAAGTAGGTGGTCAAAATTTAATTCAAACGGGTTAAAAAAGTATTCGACCATCGAATTTTCGAATATTCGAATAAAATTACATTTGAATATTCAGATTATTTGAATTCGACTATTCGATGGTCGAATTTGGTCGAATTTGCCTAATTTGCATATTCAAAATTCAAATTTGAATCTTTTTGAAAATTCGATCGAATATTCGAATCACTCATGTGAATTTATGTGAATTTAGTAAATCTGCCCCTAAATAAACTCAATAGGCTGTTTTTCCTTACATAAGGATTAGTTATATATTAGTTTGAGTCATGTGCAAGGTACTGTTTTATTATAACAGAGAAAAAAAGTAAATAATTTTTAAAAATTTGGATTATTTGGATAAAATGTAGTCTATGGGACACAGCCTTTCCATAATTTGGAGCTTTCCAGATAAGGGATCTCATACCTGTATATTGTAATCTTGGAACAAGCAGCTCATTAACTACTGGCGGCTCATTATTTTGGGCGCTGTTGCGCTATACTCTTTTGCATAACATCAGTGTAATATTCTATAGAAAGGTAGGTGAAATTAATAATAAACCAGAAGAAAGATTCCTAGTTTAGAAAAATAAAATGTAATTAAAAAAAAAAAAACTGAACTTGAATCAGTGAATTAACTCATAAAACAAACAATTAGAAACACCCCGTTAAAACATACACCTCCAGGAAGCATGAACTGTAATTATGGAATAATTTCCACACAGACAGCTAAAATATATCTTAAAGAGAAAATAAATCTCCTTTTTAACATGTGGACAGGGAAGCTGGTCCCTGCAGTACAGCCAGAATATCATAATTTCCTTTCAACCTGTGGAATCAGATTTGGTGTAATTCCTATAAAAAATAAATGTTCATAAGACCATAAAGCATGACTCCCAGCATTTGAAAATTGTGAAGAAAGACAAAAATATCTGGAGCTTGTAGCACAGTGAAAATTTTGACCACACACATATATCATCAAACTCCCTAAATATATTTGAACTCATTTATGGGGGTTTTAGGTATTAATGAAGGTGAAATTTCCCTTTTGAACGGTTCCCCTAAGAGACCTGCTTCATTTGTACCTAAGTGCAGGTACCAGAACTGTGGGCTGAGCTGTCAAAATAGTGAATGTCCTGTGAAAAATTAGTCAGTTGGGAGATATGCGTACAGATATGTTTAAATAAGGATAAAACAGAAAAACACTGCATTCAGTTAGTCTTACTATCCCTGCCTTTGTCTAAATTTGTGCCACTGGAATTAGCCTGACTAAAATAGCGCTGTATAAGTGGCAGGGCTGGATTTGCCCTGAGTGTGCCTGGAGGTCCCCCCCCCCTCAAATATATTGCTCATGCGCATCATGACAGCTTGATTCCAGAGCTCTAGATTGGGGGTGTAAGGGGTCCATATGATGAACTAGTTCCTTCTCTTGGCTGCCTTGGAATCTAATACAACCCCTATTATATATATAGCTAATGTTGTACAGGTAACACAGCCAGATCAGCATGATAATAAAGTTTCTTATTGTCTAAAAATATAACCAGGGATTAGAAGAATATAATGGAGTAGTCCCTCCATAAGTAAGAAACCTGGGAAAACTGCTTCTTTAAAATGTATGATATGCTAAGCACCCATAAAACCTTGTCAACTCTCAATACTTCCCATATGGAACCTTGTGGTTGTTTTGCAATATTCTATAAAGACATATGGATCCATAAAGAGAAAGATCCTTCTCTACTGTAACACTAGGTGAGCTTTGGAGAATGCATTTTTGCAGTATGTACAAGTGATATCCTAGGTCTGCGCAGGCCAGTGGCACACAGGGCAATTTGGCCAACACTGGTGTCTGGTGGAAAACAGTGGCACTCAAACTGCCCCAGTCTGCCTGTCACCACTCCTTATATTATGCACTGACACACACAGGTCTGCTTGTCACTACTCCATGTGTGTCAATCATGGCAGTGAACATTTGCACTGGCAGGGTCAGAACAATTACAAGATTATCCTATGGAGGGGTAATTGTGGTCATTTTGTCACCCTCCCACAAGTGGGCAATTGTACATGCCATGCCTGTGTGCCATTGCATTTTTGCTTTGAAAGAACTGACCAATAAACACTATCTGCAGACTGGCTGTAATGGGTTACTCGAACAATAACAAATGTTGCACCTTTAATTACATTGCACCATAACCTAGACTTCCATTTCCTCATAGGTACATATAGTAAAGATGGATATATGCCAATAATAACTATACATTTTAGTATCACAATAGCTTTGGATATTGTTTGATGAAGAAATCATCCAAGCCACTCTAAAAGCATTAACAGAATCAGCCATCACATCATCCAGCAGTTCATTCCACAACCTCACTGTAAAGAACCACTTATGCTGCTTCATATGAAAATTCTGCTCCTCCGGTGTGGCATCTGGTGCTTCTCTGGTCTGTCATTGCTCTTTTGTATTTTTCTGAAGTGCATATCTAACACTTTTATCTTCTTGTCTTCAAGACTCACTCAGGTTATTATTATCTACTCTACTCTACTCTAAATAAATAAATAAAGTTATACATACATGGTACAAGAGTTTTGAGCACTACAGTATCAGGGCTTTCCTAAAATAAAGCATAAAAAATTAGCTTCTTAGAAAAAACTCAGGTAGGGCACTCCTAATTTTAACTTTTATAAACAATTTTACTTAATGTAGCTCATTAAAATGTGAGGGAATGCTTTTTGATCTCTAAATAATTGCCTCTATATACAGTGTTGCAATGGTATAGAGAAACAGTTCTTATATCTGTCTAAATATGTATGTTCCAATTGAAATTACAACTACTTTGTGTGTGGCACCACTTTGTGGTGTGACCAGAAACTGAATTCCTCTATGTAACAGACACAGCAAGCAAGTACAACTAAAACAAGAAATTTCCAACTGTCCCTGTCCACCAAGTCTGTTACCCAACAAATAACATAGGTGTTTGTTTATTTATTTATTGTTTAGTTATTTTACCTCAAAGTAACTGAAATGAGCATGAATGAACTCACAACTCAAATGATATCTTATTTGAGATAAAACTAGAACGGAGAAAAAAGTCTATTCTGTGAGTTCAAGTTGCAAAACCCAAAAACTCTTATTAATCGAGTTTTCTGCAGGAGAAAACTGGAATCCCTTGAATTTTTTTTCTAGTTTTCAGGAAAACCCCTCTAAAAAACTCAAAAATCAACATTATTAATATCATCAAATGGTTCAAGGGACCGCTTCAACTGACAGGTTTTAAATGGTATATTTTTTGATTCAAGCTATTTACAGGGTCAGGGTTTAATAAACGAAATGCGAAAAAAAAATTTAGTTTTTTTTAAACCTGAAAATGTGAATTTTGACTAAAATCCAATCCTTAATAGCCCTGCTACTGTGATAAAAAAAAAAAAAAAATGATATATATGTATATATATCACTGTTGCAGATAAATGAGTTTGTGATCCATTTGGAAAGCGATTTAGTAATGAAGACACATTATTGTTACTTTTCTTTGTTTCATCACCATCTATTTATATTATAAAATATTTTTTTATTTAAACTGCAACACTGTCATATTTAGAGATGTATACTAAAAGTTACATTTTCATTTTAGGAGTGTAGTGTGGCTTTTTTAAGAATCTTCCCATCCACACATATTTCTCAGTCTAATATATGTTATACCCACATAGTTATATATATAAATCGATGTGTTGTACAGTATCACTGTATAATGCTGTCACTAATAACTGACACTAGATGGAGTCAATGCAAAGTCTTGGGCTAGCTCTCTCTCTCTCTCTCTCTCTCTAGTGTTTCTGAAGCAAACACACCAGTTTTACTAGTGCAGGGCAACATATTTTAACTATTTTGATACACTTTTTGAACATTTTTTGGTGTTATTGTTCAATTTTACTATTGATAGTATTTCACAGTTGCTGATCTGCACATAAAAGTTTCTCACTTTGCCACTGCATGTATTTACTGATCTGTGGTTGATGGTAGATCCTGATATGACCCTGATCTAAAGCAGTAACTACTCCCTGGTGGGCCCCAGTACAGGATGGGCACCTGGGCCCCCCTGTCGGCCCCCTACCTCTATAAATCCCATGCTGGAGTGTTGATAGCATGTGTGCTATAAAATTTCCCCCTAGATAACCGTCTGCCATAACCATTATCATGGCTCAGATGGGCCCCAAGACGGTGGGGGCCCTGGTGCAATTGCACCCTCTGCACCCCTGGTAGTTACGCCACTGATCTAAAGCCTACATACAAAGGCATTATAAAACATATACAGTACAGGTGTACTTCACAACTAAAAATGAAAATGACTAAATGTAGGATTTCGATCAGATACTAGAATTATTAGAATTTAGATTACTGCATGAATATACACCTGCCCACATAAACATTGATACTAAAGGGTAATCCCATGTATTCTTATGAACAAAATCCAAGATGTGTAGTCAGTGACTCAACTGAATACTTTTGTAATTCTACAATATACAGTAATTAGGGAAGCCAAACCCTAAGGCTAGGGCCACACAGGGCAGATGATCCACTTTCTCTGGCTGATTTTTATACACAGGTGGCATAAAGCAGATCTGCTCCTATCCACTCCTTTGTGTAGCTCCAATAACTGGAGTGTCATTGGCCTGTGTGCAAAAAATGCAAACAGGTCAACACAGTGCAACACAAAGGAAAAGATGGCAGCAAAACTACTTTTCTCTGTCTGCATTATAAACACACTGTTGTGTGTTTTTTTTTGCCAAGTTTAAATATGCAGTTCTGTGTTTGGCAGAGACAACTGTGGAAGACTTGTTATTCTATCTAATAGAAAATTGATGCAAAAAATCTAGATACTCACAAAAGTCGTAACATTGAGGAAATACATGGTAATTTATGTCAGAGTGAGAAGTTATAGACAAGTCATTCACAGGAAAAGGTTAGTCAGACTCTTGGCATTACCCATGAGATCCTTTAATTCAAAGAGCTGCAAAAACCTCTAAAAACTGAGCAAACAAGTGTCAGTAAAAGTAGAATCTATGGCACCACCATAAAAGTATCATCCAACGCCACAGATTCTACCTTTCCAGGTTTGATAAATGCTGCAGCCATGGTTAATGGCAAGATCAAAAGGTGCCAGCATAGAAAGGTTAAAGAGACGAAGTAGTGAAATGCATCGGTGCAGTCGTATGCGTTTTGTTTTGATGGAACATGCTTTGTCCATAATTAACATGGGCATATATTCATTGAAATGGTGGTTCTGATCTCTAAAACTTCTACAGATGATTTACTTGATACCAAACTTCACAAGGTCCATTAACTATACCCCCAAAATGAATAAATAAACCTTTAATAAATAAATCTTTAATATAAGGCAGTGTAAAACTGATGAGGGGGTTATTCTAAGCACTTTTGCAATTAACATTCATGATTTATTTTGTTTTTATTTCAAGATATTAAGGGATATATGTACTGTTAATATGAGTGAATTTTGTTACAAAAGTGCCACCTGCTGGTCAGTTTCTCACCAGTCTGACCACCGAGTAGTCAAGTAAGTTGTCAGGAGAAAGAAAGAGGCAGATGTTCTTCTGCTGATGAATAAAATCAGTAACCTTTCTCACACCTTTCAAAAGCAGAAGAACATCAGAGCAGCCTCTTTCTTTCTCCTGACAACTTCCTTGACTACTTGGCGGTCAGACTGGTGGGAAACTGACCGGCAGGTAGTTTTGTTGTAACAAAATTCATTCATATTAACAGTACATGTATCCTTTAATATCTTGGAATAAAAACAAAATTAATAAAGAATGTACATTGCAAAAGTGCTTAGTGTAGCCTCCTCATCAATTTTACATTCACTTATTTGAAAGGTTTACTTTAAACAACAGATTTTTGTTGAATTTTTTCCGTCAATGCGAGAAAATCATTTCTGCCGAACGCAAATTCGCGTTGCGCTCAGGTTAATTTGCATATGGCGGGAAATTTAAAGTTCAATAGATGTCTTTATGTTATGTATTGTGTATGTATGTTAGAAAATGTATGGTGGAAACTGGTTACACAAAAAAAAAGAAAATTCTAGGACTTTTGCAGCCTACCATCCTGAAAAAAAGGAAAAGACGTTTTTTGAACCTAGATTATTTTTCCACTCACAGAATCTGAAGTAAGTAATTGAAGATTGAGGAAGTTCTATGCACTCCAATGCACTTCACCTGGCGAAAGCAAGTCTGGTGAAAGAGGTAATGTTCAGTCAAAATCCGCATTTTAGTGAATTTGTGGAGTAATGTCCATTCGCCAGAGCGAAAAGCCGCCTGGTGATAAACTTGAATGACTACTTGAGTCTACCTCTTTCACAAGCGAAGTGACGCCTGTGCCCGTTAGTAAATTGGCAAAGTCCCTGAAGGTGCCAATTCACCAGCGTTAGTCACTTCCTCCTCTAGTAAATCTGCCCCTAAAGCTGATGATCTTGTGTGCACACATTAAATGTCTGAGGATCTTGGATGAGGACCACATGGTCCATAATGGGATCCATACCATATTGTACAAACTATCTTTTGTATGAAGTCCTCCTATTCATGGGGGGGTATGTATAATGTTTGTATTACTATGAAACTGTTCTCCAGTATAATGTGATTAATTAGCATAAATGCAGTGTCGGATTTACATGGCGGACTCCCCTAGGCCCACTGCCATTTGTAGCACCCATACTCTGCCCTTTATTCGCAAATTTTCATCATCAAGACCAGAGCGATGGGGATTAACGCATGGGAAATGTAAAAAAAAACTATTGTATCTCCTGCGTATCCCCAGTGTTTCTGAACCAATGTGGGTGTGGCTGGGCAGCATGCTGCCCCCTAAAATCCTGCTGCCCTAGGCCCGGGCCTAGGTGGCCTTTCCACAAATCCAGGCCTGCATAAATGTATTGTTTTTCTTGTAAATAAAGCTGAGCTGGCTAAATTCATTTATTTGTATTAGTGACAGTTATTTGCCTGCATGTTATCCAGTTCTTATTAGACCCAGAGTCTTATTGCTCCTGTAGCCACTTTTTCTTTCTTATTTTTACAATCCTTTATTTGTTGTGAAACACCCCTATATTTTGGGTTTATTTGACTATTTCCAATTCTCTTTTTGAGACAGCAGGCCCGCTGGTAGAGCTTGTTTTAAAAGATAGATACCCTGCAGCCTGCAGACATACTTTCCAGAAACTGACCCTCATGGTTAAAAATAACATTTTTTTTTCTTGACCTGTGATACATATGCCCTCTAGTGTACAGATGAAGATATTTTCATTAGTAATTCTTAGTAAAAAAAAAAAAAA
>CM044445.1:54358282-54449858 GCA_024363595.1 Xenopus borealis
GCTGGGCCAATCAGGTTCAGCTGTGGCCTGGGCCAATCAGGTCTGAGTGGGCTGGGCCAAGGGAATAGGAATCAGAGATCGCACTGGAGCGGGGCCCCCATAAGAGCGGGGCCCAATTGGGCCAAATTGGTCCAATGTGCTTAAGACCGGCACTGACTGCATACATAGGCCCTAACCTGTCACAATAGTCCTACCATAATCTGAAAGATTTGCTAATAGGGTTACTGCCATACTATTATGTCTGTTATAGGATGGCTTGGGCTGATATTTCAGTACTGCATCAACTCAGGTCTCGGGGGCTGGTAAAATGGTATGCACAGCTGAAATAAAATTTCAGTGGTAATAATACATTCTTACCAGGGCTCGTAAGGTTACAGCCATAGAAATACGTCTTTGCTGTTGAAGCTGCTAACTGAAATACATGTTTACTGAGCCCCCTGCAGAGTGCACCTTAAGTAATAGTGAGTTTCCATAGATACGTTTTACTGCCAGACAGGCTTGGCAGGATTGTGCAGGCCTCTTTGTTACTATGGAGACCACTTTTCCACAAAGGTTCTTTTTAGGCATCAGCCTGAGCCATTTTGGGCTCAGATTGTCATGGAAACAGTGCTATTCAAATTTGACAGAAAACACCACCCTGCTTTGTCATTCAGATTGACTTGTCATTGCTGGTACTGAAGAATTATTAATACAATTATATAAATATAAAATATAGATAGCTGAAGACTCTGCTGTGGCTTTGCAGAACTACTGGACAGACAACGCAGGGTCTGCAAACTCAAGCACCACCTAGGAGGCTAGCAAAGTAGTATTACGAGGGGCTTTAATAGCATGTATTACTATAGTGCGAAACTTTACTAAAGATCAATTAGCTACTTTTAAACTAGGTTTGCCTTCCTATATATTTATCTTTTCTTCCTATTAATAACATTGGGATCAACCATCAAAAATACCGGCCAGGCCGGCAACCTTATTTGGAACTCAATACAACACAAGCTGAGCAAGACTTCACAGGTGCTCTCTATAGGCCTAAAAAATCCTTACTACGCTTAATTCCACTACTAGAGGCCACTAAAAAATCAGTGGACATTCTTTACAAAACTACTAACAAGGACAACTCCCTCGCCTTGTGACATAACGCTTCTTAAGTAACGTTGACATATTTGTATGAGGGGACTTCTGGGCAAGAACGGAAGTCAAGCAACTCCAACATATGATGCAAGAAAGGAACTTCAAGACTGTAGAACAATTCTAACAATCCCTGGAACTGTCAGATCTGTCTGTGTATAGCTACCGTACATACAAATGCAACATTTATACTACTCTCAGTTTCACATTACTCCACCCCTTATACAACAAACAACAGGGCCCGGGGCTGAAGGGGCCCCTTACGAGCGCAGTAGCGAGCGCTCGCCTCTCTGAAGTCCTGCTAAGGGTTGCCACCTTTTCTTGAAAAAAATACCGGCCATCCTATATCTATATATTTAACTTTTTTTCCTATTAACAACATTGGGTTCATCCACCTAAAATACCGGCCAGGTGGCAACCCTAGTCCTGCAGCAGAATGCGGAAGTGCCGAATGTTTGCGAAGTCCTAAAGAGGCTGGGAAGACCCGAAGTCACGAAAGGAGCCAGGGGCGTAACTATAGAGGAACTTGTCGGGGGGGCCTGACCACCAATTTAAAAAAAAAAATTATTTTATAGGGCCCAAATTTTTTTTAAACTTGTCGGGGGGCCCTGACCACCAATTTTTTTTAACTTGTCGGGGGGCCCTGACCACCAATTTAAAAAAAAAAAAATTTTTTTTTAACTTGTATGAAGGGCCCTGGCACCAATGCTTTTTTATGGGGGGGCCTGGCTGCAATTTTTTTTTAACTTATAAGGGAGCCTTGGGGGGGTTAAGTTTTTAGCGCTGATGTCTGTGTGGTCATTTAACTTTGATGTAGAGTGGGCAGGGATTAGGGGCGGGGCTTGTGTGGGGGCCCGTGATTTCTAATGGTGGCCCTGCCCCAGACCCATGGTCAAACTTAGGTGGGAAGTGGAGTTCACTTAGATAATTGGGAAGAGATGGAGGACAGCCTCTATCTCCCCCTAATCAGCAAGAGACAGGCTCATTTAATTTAAAATTATACACCAAACATACCTGACACCGAAAAAACTACAACTTATGGGTCGCCTAGAGCATTCCAGATGTCCTTGCTGCAATTCACGAGATGCAGACTTTCATCTCATATGTTATTGTACAGATATACAGGAATTTTGGAAAAAAGTAATGCAATTTTCATCCGACAAATTTACTTTACCACAAGTATTGCACCCAGCTACCGTCTATTAGGCAACAATGGTCCAATAATTCTATTTAGGAAATGTTTACTCTCCATGTATACATTCTTCTTCTTTCTTGCTATACATCCTTCTATGTTGTTTATTAATGGAAAATTAATACAAAGTTACTATTAAAAAAATAGATAACATATAGCGCTATCAGTACTATATGATCAGTTAAATATAAAATATAACAATTACTTTGTCTTGTCATATATCATATTTTCAACTGTCCACAATCATCAGGTACATTTATCAGTCCATATTTTCTATCGTTTGACAAAACAATATGGAAATGTTCCTGCTTTTGAAAAATGATGTATGTTTGCATTTATATATTCCTATAAAAAAAGTTTATCTTAGAGGATTTTTTTAATTAAGCCAGAAGTGCTTAAAACACAATATTATGGCCATTTGGTATGTCATGTATCACAATTCTTTTGAAATTATAATAAATATGAATAAACTATCACAATTTTTGCCAGTGAGTAATATGCAAGAAGAAGCCTGTCACATGCACACAAGCATGATAAGAGCTTTCTACCAAAACACTTGTGGGCTCATTTAAATAAATACCAATACCATTGCATTATGGGTAAAAAAAGATGGTCATTTGAATCTGAATATTGCACTTTACCCCCTGCATTTGAAGAAGAATTGTACAGCCCTAACTCCTTCTCTCTCCTTAGGAACAACTGAACGTGTATGCCTGGTGCAAGGTTCAGCAGAAGCCTTGCTTTCTGTGCACAACTTTATTGCAGAGAAGGTGCGTGAGGTACCCCAAGGTGCAACTAAAAATGACTTGGGAGTTCTTATGCCTCCTCAAACAACCATCAATGCAGAGCGTGCAAAACAGGTAGGTATAAAAAATAACTTTGCACATTCTATTTCTAAAGCATTTAACTTTAAATAAGTTTGGATATATAGCTGTCTGGTGCAACGTCTCCCTCCACTTAAAGGAAAACTATACCCCAAAAATGAATTTTTGAGCAACAGATAGTTTATATCAAATCAAGTGACATATTAAAGACTCTTACCTACCTGGTATATATATTTAAGTAAATATTGCCCTTTTATATCTCTTGCCTTGAACCACCATTTCATGATGGTCTGTGTGCTGCCTCAGAGATCACCTGACCAGAAATATTTCAACTCTAACTGTAACAGGAAGAAGTGTTGAAGCAAAACACAGAGCTCTGTATGTTAATTGGCTCATGTGACCTAACTTTATAGTTTGTTTGGTATGTTTGTGTGCACCGTTGGATCCTAGGATCCCAGTAGGCTGTCCTTATTTTTTAAAATGGCCATTTTCTATTTATGATTACCCAATGGCACATGCTACTAAAAAAGTGTATTATTATTATGAAAATGGTTTATTTACATGAAGCAGGGTTTTACATATGAGTTGTTTTATGCAATATCTTTTTATAGAGACCTTCATTGTTCGGGGGGTATAGTTTTCCTTTAAGATTACTGCTTTTTTTTTTTACAATAGAACTATAAGGCTAAAAATGAAAGAAAGATCATATAGTAGCACTCTTCCACCTGATTTAAATGAAAGGTCTGCTATTTCTGGGAGATGCTTCATTCACAAGTTAAGATGAAAACAATAACTATAGAGGAAGCAGACCGTTCCTGGGGTCCTTGCTGTCCTGAGGAGGCCTCTCTAATGCCACCCCTGTACCTTTCTAAGCACTGGAGCTCCAGTGCAGAGAGTGCAATTGCAATCTCTGTACTAGCAGAGCTGATATTGCAATCCCTGGTAAATTGTGGGCTCCTGCTGCCTGAGATGAGTTTCTGAATTCACGTCATGGCAGCAGCTCCCATGGGCCTGCTTATTTTTTAGGGGGGACCTCAGGTAACTCACAAAAAATAGGTGACCTACACTTTTTTTTTGCAATGCACAGGTCACCTTTTTGCACTTCATGGGGGAGGGTGGGGGCATGGAGAAGATTTTTTTGTAGGGGGGCCCAATCCCTAAACTTAAGACAATGGATGAAAGAACTGTTCTGTTATGGTGGGTACTAGAACATTTTGCCCATAATCAAAATGGCTAATTCTCCTGTGGCTGCCTTTGTCCATAACACAGGAAAAACTATTATTTTTGTTTAATTTAATTTCCATTTGCAGCTACAAATTGATATTTTTCTCATAACATTGAATCTGTCCCAAAGTATCTTATTGAATACTAATTATGTGCAATGCTCAAATTGTAAATCCCCTTTTCATTTCTAATATTGTGTCTGCAGGCAAAACTTATTGTTCCAAATACAACAGCAGGACTGATTATTGGCAAGGGAGGTGCCACTGTCCGCAATATTATGGAGGAATCAGGAGCTTGGGTTCAGCTCTCCCAAAAGCCTGCAGGATCCAATCTACATGAGCGAGTAGTGACAGTGAGTGGAGAACCTAGTCAAGTCCAGAAGGCAATACGCAGTATTATCCACAAATCCCGTGAAGACCCACCACAAGGAACCACCCACCTTAACATAAGTTACACCAACACACAGGGTCCAGTTGCCAACTCAAACCCCACTGGCTCACCTTATGCAGGTGGAACAGCAGAACCAGTGCTTACTCCCTTTCAGCCAGCTCCACCAGCACCACCAGCAATCTCAGGAGGAGACCTACTAGCCATTTCTGCTGCCCTTAATACTCTAGCCAGCTATGGCTACAGTACAGGGATGGGCTACAATCCTCTAGTAGGAGGAGTCCATCCAGCTGCAGTTAATCTTCTTGCCTCTTACACAGGAGAAGCTGGTCCAGCTTTGGGACTGGGAGGGGGAGGGATCCTTCTGGAGAAGATGGGGGCTGAAAGTGTGACTGGTAAAGAAACCCTAGAGATGGCTGTTCCAGAGCAACTAGTAGGTGCAATCCTGGGAAAGGGTGGCAAGACATTGGTTGAATACCAGGAACTAACAGGTGCTCGTATCCAAATCTCCAAAAAAGGAGAGTTTGTACCAGGGACAAGGAGTCGAAAGGTGACCATCACAGGGCCCCCAGGAGCTACACAGGCAGCACAATATTTAATTGGTCAGAGGGTAGCCTATGAGCAAGGGGTGAGGTCCAGCAATCCCCAAAAGGTTGGGTAGAATTATATTTAGTTTGGCAGGAGAGAATGTTGAGTGTGCCGGAAGTTCTGGGTCTGAAAACTGCAAAAACCTGTGATGTGAAAAGAAGGCCAGAATATTGAATGGATGTGTGGGATGTAGATGTGTATATTTACATGTCTGTGTGAGTGTGGATGTGTGTGTTGACAATTCTGAGCCTTGAACTTTCAATGACAGAATGGCTGGTAAATAGCATGGCACTATTTAAGTTTACTCAGCCTGGCTCCTTCATGCAAAACTAATTCTTTTTACCCAAAAATGTGAACATTTTGATTTTAAAACATAAAATAATATGAATAGGTTTTGTACAAAAATATGTTGAATGCCCCAGTAAAAATGGGTGACACATAAAACATTGATAGTTTAGGATAGCAATATACCAGACACAGAGGACAATGGAACATGGCTTTATTACATGTGTGTTCAAATGGGAACAAGATATTATCTTTCTCCAATCTAATTGATATAACAAAACATCTGGAACAGACTCCCTATCACCACTGTGGCTTGAATGACATAGTAGACCTATCACTATAAATCTTTATCTTAGTCTATCACTTTTTTGCAAACAGAGTGGGCAAGGGTGTCAATTGAAATATTTGGTTAAATGAATAAGGCCTATGCATTGGCATATGTGAAACGTGTCCTTTAACTAAAAAATAGTGATGGGTAAAAATGCAGTAATAATATGTATACTTATTCATCAAGTCAAGGCCTTGTTCCATAGAAGGTGCTAACGTGATCTAGACAAATTGGCCATGTGAAGCCAATTGTCCTACTCGGGATGATGCTGTGACCCTTATAGTAAAGCTGTATAACCCTATTTTTTTCTGTGCATGTCTGGCCCCTATTTTATCATTAATGTTAAATGTAATATACTATAATATATACTATAGGATACTAAATACATCATGACCCATTATACCATTTCCTGTTCCCTGAAAATTGTGCCAAAATGATGTTTAACATAATATGTAGTGCCAAAACGTAGCATTATATGCATTAATATGATCTCCAGACTTTAGATAGGATACAGATTTTGTTTTTCAATTTACAATACATCCAACACTGTGGAAGTTTTGAAATGTTAGATTCTTAAATTAAATTCCAGTAAAACTGACCAAGCTTTACTTGATGGGTGATAACAAAACCTCACAAATACAAAATATTCATGATGTAAATATTTTGGGTATATTTACAGTCAAAATGTTAAAATACTCATAATGGATGCTTTGTTAAGTATTCTAGGTAAAATGTATGAACTATACTCAGGTCTATCTGGCTTTTACAGCACATATAATACTATATTAGGTAATGATCCTTAGTAAAACCTACCCAAACACTGCCACTCCTCACCAAACGATTCCTCTATAGGAGTAGAGCAAGCTGACTGTATATTGAATGTGCCAAACTCTCTCTGCTTTATAAAGGTTCAGATATCTATGAACAATGTGGCATGTGTTTAATTACATATATATATATGTATAGATTCTCTCTTTTTGTATAGTTAGAGTATGTATTTATATTACATGTATGTATGAAGGTGTGTGTATGTATGTATATATATATATATATATATATATATATATATATATATTACATAAATGCACACACTCACTCAAATACATAAACATGCAGCATTTATTCAAATATATGAACTTTTATATACCTGTAGAGAAAAAGTGTGAAATATACAATATTTCTTATAAATATTTTTTCTCTATTAACAAAACTTTAACTAAGCCAGTTTGGGTAAAACAATGTAAAATTAGAATCTGTAATTTAGAGGCACTCCTCAGGGTTATACATACATACTGTGTGAGTATTTAACACACACACTGAGACATCTCGTAATTAAATGCACAAGCTAATAGACACACAGAGCAGGAATCTTATAAGATAAACTATATATTGAAACATGTATGTATACACATAATATATGAAAACACATGTTGTATTTATAGGCACCTTCACAACTATTTATACACATGTGTTTTATGCTTGCATACCAACACACAGTAATTCATGCTAGTTCCTTGAAAGAATTACTTGTGGGTTAGCCATCACGGGACTAGAAAAATTAGACAAATAAAATATTACAGTCTGGACCAGGGATTTTTTTTTTATTGTCCACTACTGGAGATTGCTCTGTGAATTTGTAGCTGATTATAAATATTTGGCTGATTATAAATATTTCTTGATCTGTGTCTCTGTTTTCTAGACGCACCTCATTAGTTTCAATGGCGTTGGACCCACGAGACGCGTGTAACCCCCGAACGCAGATTCAGAAGCAACACGCGTCTCGTGGGTACAACCTCATTGAAAAGAATGAGGTGCATCCAGACCTGCGCTCCCCTGCGGCTGAACGTAGCCAAATGCAACGTAGGGGAGCGCAGGTCCAAAACGCCCGTGTGTAAGGGCCGTAAGGATAGCTAAAATATATGCATTATAAAAAGTGCCAATTTTTACTTTTGTGGGTGTTGTGTGTATATATATAGATAGATATATAGATAGATATAGATATGCAGTATATATATATATATATAATTTAACAGGTAGGGCCAAGATAAAACAAAACTGTTTATTCACATAATATTTGTGGACATGAACTAAAGCTTAACTAAAGAAATAGGGCTGACATGTACATGAATTTTTGGGTTTCCATACCAACTCATATTTGTTCCAGGCTGAGAGAACAGGATCTGCTCTGTGCATCAGCTCCATTCATTTGAACCCCTTCAGATTGCATGCAGTCAAGCGGAGCAGAGGTGGTCCCAAAAGCACCCACTTTCACATATTTGGGCCGACCTCTGCTTCACTGCATGTGACTGCCACTGTGGAGCAGAACAGCATCTATCAGCCTGAAAAAATATAAAGGTTGAGAACTTGAGAGCAGCCCCATGTGCCCTTGGCCTTATCAGTAAAGATCTGTTCCTCCAAAGATGCTTCTTTAGCTCCCCATATTCTTTTCTGCTGATTCACTGCATATGCTCTGAGCTGCTGTCAGTTACCTGAGCTTAGGAACCACCAACACACAATATACTGTATATGTATGTATGTATGTATGTATATATATATATATATATATGATTTGTGATGACCCTTAAAGTGATACTGACACTAAAAAAGTATCATTCATTCAAAATATTAATGTACATCAAACGTTACCTATAGCTCATGTTGATCGGATGAGTAGCTTTTTGTAAGTAATTTTGTAACCTGTCTGTTTTGCCAACCTGACTGACTCTTCTCAACATGTCAGAGTTTCTAATGCTAACAGACTGCTGAAACTCAAATTCAAAATGAACATGGGGGATCAGATGGGTAATGTAAAAGAATCTGCAAATATGTTTATGGCAAAATTATAGATAGCATGCAAATACAATATTATGAAAGATGTAAAAAAGGTTTAATTTCTGGTGTCAGTATCTCTTTAAGCTTAGCTTCTCAAAGCACAGCATGTGTGTGCTGCAGACACTTGTAATAAAATCCAAAATGGGAAACTCTTGTGACATATTTGAAAGCCTGGATCATTACTACTATAGTGAGGCTGAATCTTTAGGGTGATTCAATAATTTCATTTTTAGGGTTCACTTCTCCTTTAAATCTCTGGCTATACACACCAGCTACATATCATCACTGAACTAGAGTGATTACTAGTCAATTGGCCCACTATGAGCTAGTTGATATAAATTGACATCTCTTTTTGTGGACAGCATAAAGAAAAAATCACTATGGCAATGCCTGTGCTGATGTTAAAACAATACAAGGGTTTGTTTATAGTAAAGATGGAGCAAACTGCAAACAATAGATGAAAACTAAATTTTTTGTTCACAGTGCCCCATGCTTCTCTATGTTTGCCTTTGGTGCTATCAGGCTGCTGCAAAAAAAAAAAACGGACTTATGATGTGAGCAAGCATCATTCAGCCTGGAAAAACTGTTGGCTTTTCTAGGGAGGATTCTTATCCCTCCTTCTTCTCTCATATGCAGAAAGGCTGCATATTAAGGTCACAGCTTTAAAAGGGTCATGCACATTCAAGTTCTTTATAATCTTATGCATATGGTTAAATGATGTGTCAACCCCTCCCCCCAATTTTTTTTAATTTTATTAGCCATTATTTTGGTGATGAGGTGTCTCTTTACCTATTTGATGCAATGTGCATCCATCCTTGGCCATCTAAATTCTTAGTTGTTTCCCAAAAACAAAAATACATTTGCATAGCTGAGAAGCAGAAATGGCCAATGGGAGTGTCATGAGACCCAAACAGCTTTCCGATTTCTGTTCTGCCTTTCTCCAGCTTTCATATGGGGGTCACTGACCCCAGAAGCCAAAAACGATTGCTCTGTGAGGTTACAATATTATTGTTACTGCTACTTTGTATTACTTATCTTTCTATGTAGACTCTCTCCTCTTCATATTCAAGCCTCTCGTTCAAACCACTGCCTGGTTACTATGACAAATAAGAGCCTAGCAACCAGATAGCTGCTGAAATATCAAACCGGAGAGCTGCCGAACAAAAATAACTGAAAGAATTAAAAGCCAGTTACAAATTTTCTCTGAATATCAATGTCTACCTCATACTAAAAGTTAATTCAAAGGTCAACTACCCCCTGACAATTGTTTTTAATGTTTTCTAGGGGTATTGCTATTACAAAGGGTTCAAAGGTATCTGTTGTGTATGCTGAGTGTTTTGTTCTTCTTCAGGCTATTTAAGTTTATTTCTGAATCATAATGTTAAGTAACATATGTTTTGTTTTATGGAAAACATTGAAATGCATAACCTCCCAAGAAAATTTAAAAAGTCATGTCCCATTTTATTTTTATGGACATGCAGAAGTGTTTCCTCAGATGGCCACCCTCATTTTTAACAAATGGAGTAAATGCCATTTGTCCCTTTAGGGCAAGTTCTTCTGTACAAGTAAAGCACGCTGATCACATCCTTTTATTATTCTTAATGAATATGTATTGTGCCAATACTATTCATATGTTGAATGGAATACCACCTGTGTCTTTACACCACTGGCCTCCACTTTCTAATCAGAAATTATCTGTCTATAGGTTATGGTTGGAGTAAAAAACTAAATCCTGAATAATCTCTAACATTTCATAGGCACAGACAAGTTAGCTAGAATTGCTTTCTTTTGGGAAAATGTTTCAACTGGAGAATTAAAAAAAAAAGTATTATTATTATGTATTTATATAGCGCCAACATATTTAGGAGAAAAAACAGGAATGCATTTTTAATTATATTACCAATCATATTTCTCTTTCTGTTATGAACTTCAAGGAACTATTTTACAGACACCTGACCACTCTAAATACATGCTCAACGCAGCAGATAAAAATTAATGCATAAACGCTAAGACCAACGTTCCCCACCTACTGGCTGTAAAGAGAATAACATTTACTGGCTGAGACTGGAGTTTTTTTTTTTTAACTGTCCCATAATTAGGGTTGCCACCTTTTCTTGAAAAAAATACCGGCCTTCCTCTATATTTACCTTTTTTTCCTATTAATAACATTGGGAACACCCATCAAAAATACCGGCCAGGCCGGTAAAATACCGGCCAGGTGGCAACCCTACCCATAATGTTTTATGAAATGCACAGAGTGGAGTAGAAGTGGGTGGGTAAAGTGAAGCAGTATGGTGCTCTGCTTCTCCAAGGAAAAGCCTAGTTTCTATCCTCAGAAAGGACCATCCCTGTATGTATAGTTTTTACATTGAACAGTGAGCAAAGAAAGGACCTAAAGTCTCTAGTGGTGAGGTAGGAAATAGGAACAAGTCCAATATATAATAAACACCATCCAATTAAAAAACCTTCAAAGAACTCCAGGAGCAATGTCCCAAATAATGATATAATCCAGACTTAGCTAATTGCTTTTGACAGACTTTGCTAATTGCCATCCTGATAAAAATATATTAACCTTTGGTGTGGTAGACAGATAGAAAATTGTCATTAAAGGGGAACTAAAGTCTAAAATAGAATAATGCTAAGAAATGCTGTATTTCGTATACTAAAAATGAATAGCATCAGAAGCCTAAGTAAACAAATGATTTATGTTTTCAAAATTGGTTGCAGGGGGCTGTCATCTTGTTACTTTGTTAAACATCTTTGCAAGACTAAAGTGCAAATTTATAAAATTCACGTGAAGAGATCGAAGTTCGATCGAATATGATTGAATTGCGATCGTACGATTTTTTCGGATAATTGAATATGCAAAATTTGGCCTCTTTGATCATACAGAATTATGGAATAGATAGGATATTCGATAATTCGATGATCGAAGGATTTAAAATTTTAAAATCCTTCGAATGCCCACTTCACCAGATTTAACCTACCGAATACCAATAGAAGCCTATGGGAACCCCCCCTTTTGCTAAGTCCTGCTCGAATAGAATTCGTACGATTGAACGCTACGATCGTTCGAATCGTACTAATTTTTTGGAGGCTCGAAGGAAAAAGTACGATTTTTTGGTGAAATCGAACGATCGGTATCCGATCGTACGATTTCATCGAGAAATCGAATTTCGAGCAAAATGATAGCCTAAAACTATTCGGTAAGCGTCGATAGTCGAAATATTGAGGGAATTCTTAGGATTTTTGTGGAATTTTAGTAAATTTGCCCCCAAGACTACACACATACTGGACTGGACTTCAGTTGGGAGGTTATGCTTAGGGAACGTCATAAATTATAAAAACAGCACAAGTCAAATAATATCTGCCATAAAAGCTGATACAGCAAGACTGATTAATAATCAGAATATACAGACTGCACTAGGTCCATGGATACAAATCTCTACACAGTTGCTGGCTGCTTTACAGGGAAACAAACAAAGCTGCTCAAGGTCAGTGAAGTAAGGTGGGGGGCTCCCACTGCTGTTTGAAACTATGATCCTTTCCCTGCAGAGCAGTTAGGGACCATCTGTGGTTTTCTATTCTCAGCAGTTAGAGAAAGTAAAACGAAGGGGGAATTTCACTGCATAGATTCAGGTTTCTTATAAAAATGGTACAGATTTTTTAATTAAAGTATATTGGAGATAGATTTCTATTTCATTAAAAAAGTAAAAATGGGGTTTTATTTTTTTGCCTTTACATACCCATTAAGGAAGATATTGCTGCTAATACATGCAGGAATAGTAAGGAGAAACAAACTAGTACATCTGTGAAGGGTTAGCAAAATGCTGCCGTGTCAGAGTACTTCATTAACATATAAATGGCCAGATGCAGTTTTTGAGATTGTACCTATTCATAAATAAAATGTGTAAAATCATGTGCTTGGCAAAAAAAGTGTTGCATGAGGAAAAATTTTTTAAAAATTGTAACTTCTCATAATAAATGTGGTCAAAACAAGTAATGTCAGCCAAACGTTTGCAAGGTTTTGAGCTGTATTAAAAGGGACGTAGATTTCTGTTATGAGAGAGTCATTTATCCACTTTACACAGTACTGGGAATACCCTATCTAGGAAAAGACTGAATGAGAGAGAGCCCAAAGAAGAGCAACTAAGCAGGTAACAGGTATGGAAAAGCTCAGTTATGGGGAAAGGCTGGCCAAGTTGGGATTGGTTACATAGGAGAAGAGGCAGTTAAGGAGGGGAGGGATATGATCGCTACAAACACATACCTCCTAACTATCCCATTTTGAGTGGGACAGTCCCTCTTTTGACAGCTCAACCCAAAGTCCTACATTTGTACTGAAATGTCCCAACTGTCTTTGATCTCCTGCACTGAACAGCCAGAAAAAGATACAAGGTTTCTAACGTAATTGGCTTTTGGCAGAGAGCCCAGAATAGATAGATTCTTTTGTAACAGTTTTAGATGAGGATGTCTCTGAGGAGAACTAAGACACAGCTTAAAGGGCAATTCACCTTCATTACCAAAACTGTAATAATACATAAAAACCACAGAATTGTGTTCAAACTTTCATTATCTGGCAAATTTTGTAAAATGGACATGGTAATTGGGTGGTGTGGTCACAAAATGGGTGTGGTCAAAATGCCTTCACCCTCTTTCTGTTTTCAAAATGTTGGGAGGTATGCATACAAATATATAAGGGGTGCAGTTATGACATAGAGAAATCACAAATAACAACTCAGCTGATAAAGGGAATGGAAAGGCTCTGTTATGAGGAAAGGTTGTACAAGCTGACATTGGTTACACTGGAGAAGAGGCAGTATAAGTGGAGAAAATTTATTCATATTAACATTACAGTTATCCTTTAATATCATTGAATTAAAAAATTCAATAAATGCAAACTGCAAGAGTGATTAGAATAGTAAAAATGAAAATATTTTAAACTCGTGTTGCCCTGCACTGGTAAAAAAAATATCTGTTTATTTCAGAAACACTACTATAGCTCATATAAACAAGCTGCTGTGTAACAATGGTGGACATTGTAAAAAGGCTATATGGCACAGGTTAAATAGTGGATAACATATAACACCATTATGATCTACCTGAGCATATACTCTTTTAAATGGCTGCCCCATTGCTACACTGCAGCTTATTTATATAAACAATAATAGTCTCTTCAAAGGACCCACAGTCACACTTGGGCAGATTCATCCCAATGAAAATTACAATCACAGTACATTGGTGAGTCCATGTTCCCACAGCAACCACTTGTACCTCATTCAACAGAATGTAGGGTACCACATAGTATACAACCCTTGCTGCTAGGGTTGCCACCTTTTCTTGAAAAAAATACCGGCCTTCCTATATATTTATCTTTTCTTCCTATTAATAACGTTGGGATCACCTATCAAAAATACCGGCCAGGTGGCAACCCTACTTGCTGCCCAGGTATTCTGGCTCTTTAGAAACAAATTCAAAATAATTAAGAAAGAACTGTTTTTAAACTCCAGGTACAGTTAAAGGAAACAATTAGGATAAGTAAACCCCGTAATCTTGTAGGCAATAATGACTAATATATGGTACTGGGCTTAAAATGTATATTCTCTTCAAAAATGTCCCATTTATTGGAAAAAAACGCTACAGTCCCCACCAGTGTTTCAAAGGAAGGGTAGGCCTGTCCCTGGCAGAAGCACTGTAGAAGAGGGATAGTCAATCACAGCCCTGCACTCCCACAAGCAAAGACTGGGTTCAGTTCTAGTGATGGGCGAAACGGCCGCGTTTCGCTTCGCCGAAAAATTCGCGAATTTCCAGAGAAATTCGCAAATTTTTCGGCGATTCGCGAAACGACGCGTCGCGTCATTTTCGGCGCGTGTTGCGTCGTTTTCGGCGCGTTGCGTCAAAAACGACGCGCGACTCGTTTTTGCGCGGCGAATTTTTTTGGGCAAATTTTTTTGCCAGTTTCGCGAATTTATTCGCCAGCGGCGAATCGCGGGAATTCGCCGCGAATTCGCCCCTGGCGAATAAATTCGCCCATCACTATTCAGTTCCCATCAGGTCAGCCTAGCTGCTGCAGGATGTGGAACAGATGGGCAGGACTAGTAGGGTTTTTGCAAATGTTTCAATAAATCAGCCCCAAAAAAAGTAGTAATACAGTCATAATGTACTTTTCCTATGCATTGTATTTGCTTTAGAAAGGCTACAGTCTATGTCAACATTGACTATAGTCTACAGTTTATGTAAATAGGCCATTGTGTATCTACAAGGGCAGACATTCAAGAAAAAGCACAGGCTACTTAGCAGATAAAAGATAAGCTCTGTAATAGAATACAATGGGATTCTACAGAGTGCATTTGGTATCTACTATGTAAACAGTGCTTTGAATGGCTGTCCCAATGGCTACACAGCAGCTTGTTTATATAAACCAGGGGTATCCAACCTTTTGGCTTCTCTGGGCCACATTGGAAAAAGTAAAATTGTCTGTGGCCACACACAAAATACACAAACACTTTTGATTTTAAAAAGAAAATACACAGACAAGAACTACAATACCAGCATGGGACATCTGGATATGAAATAGACTGGGCAATGGGCAGAATCCTCCCTCCTCCTATATCCTTTGCGACATGACGTTTCCTTGGGAACAGAGCTTTTCAAGCCGGGCCGCAGGTTGGACACCCCTGATATAAACTATATTACTGTTTCTGAAGCAAGCACATCAGTTCTACCACAGCAGGGAAACCGTACAATATATGGTAATTACTTTAAAACACTTTCATTGTTTGATGTTACTGTTCCTTTAAGCCCATTACTTCTATAGGAGAGTATAATGGACTTGCACTTTGTTTTTCGCACAATATGACTACTTTAGTCAGACCTCCCCCTGTTGCTCTGTATCCAGAAAGAGCTCAAAGAAAAAAAACCTGAGAATTGAAGCAAGATATTGTCCAACAACTGATGGATGTACACTGAGAGGCTTGCCACTACCCAGCGGGATTCAGGTTGTATGCTGATGATGTAATTGAGGTAATGAATAAGTCTCCTGTTAAGAAATAATGCCATGGATATTGGTTCTCTCTCAAGTGCTTAAAATCGTACCGTGTATACACAAATGTGTATCATACAATAGAAATCTTTATTATTCCATTTCCATGATGTCGAAAAAAAATTATATGACAGTTCACTGGTTAGCCTAGATTCCTTACCAGTGACTTTGAATATGGGTTCCAAGTAGGGTTGCCACCTGGCCGGTATTTTACCGGCCTGGCCCGTAAAAATTATGGGTGATCACAATGTTATTAATAGGGAAAAAAGAAAAATATATAGGAAGGCCAGTATTTTTTTATAGAAAAGGTGGCAACCCTAGTTCCACGTCACCAGGCATAATTTTCTATGAGGAAGCCAGTTCGAGGCGAAACGCGTCAAAAGTACTACGTCAGCGGATAGCAGGTACACGCGCGGAGAGCACTTGGTGTTTGGCATCGCGACTCCAAAAAAACTGGATTCGGACATCGCGATCCTGGAGGCAAAGACCCACATCGAACCGCGCAAAGGGACCTGAACCTAAAAGGATAATCCTATATTTTAAGGCGATTTTTAAAGAAACTTCTTGTAAGTGCATTACTATTTATTAAAATACCTTTTAGAAATTTTCCGCACATGCCATCCTTGTTTGTCCAGATTGGAAAGTTGGAAGAACGCTTTGGGAACATAGATTTAAGCTGAATGATTTTGAAACGTCTATGAGTATAACTGGATACAGACCTGCTATTGTGTGGGTTCCAATTACATCCTCTAAAAAGTCTGTGTGTTACACGTGCACTTTTACTTGGTGGTGATAGAGGATTGCATTTATTTAATTAACACTACAAAATTCACTTTGTGGGCTTATGATTAACACACCATTATTGAAAAGAATCTTTTCACTGGGTGAATACTTATTTTTGAAAAATACTACACTATATTTTTGTTTCTCTGTCCCAATTTAACCCTTTGAGGTACACGTAGCAACAATTTCCTTTGGAAACCTTTCTGAAAACTCGTTTCAGGGGAAGAGAGAACCCTGGTTGCGACTGTGGTTTGGAGGACAGAATATTACAATATTGGTTTGAACCGAACTTTTCCTTTAAAAAATACCAGAGTTGACCTGCATGCAGACACACAGAGGAGATATCAGCATGGGATTGCATGAAAATATGACTTTTCATACCAATATCTGGTGTGTGTGTGTGTGTCTACCCACATGCAAATTCCATACCTGTCAGCATAGACACATGAAGGAGGAGATTAGTGTTTTGTTCATTTTACTTTACCTGCGGAAAAAAACAATGTGCCCTTAGCCTTCTGTTGGTCAAAGCACATTTTTCTTGCAGCATTACAAATGTTGCACAGAGTAATCAGAGGATATCAATTTAATAACACCATTATAGAACCAGTGCAGAAATAACCACATCTTCCAATGAGTATATTGAAACCCTCCTTTCACTTCTGCTAAAGATTTATGGCCCAAAAATAATCAAGTTTATATTATCAGAATAAAAATAAACCCATAGTACCCGGGGCAGGGAGTTGTAATACACAGAAATAACCAGAAGCACTGGAGGTTTAAAAGAATGGAAGGCTACAGAAGCAGTTTATTGCCAACAGATTAGCCACAATAGTACAAGCTCTACACTATATTTATACTGTAGAATGCTTTACCATAACCGAGTAAACGGCTCTAGAAGCTCTCTCTGTTTGCGTATGATCGCAGCTGCCATCAGTGTGTGACATCACTTCCTGCCTGCTCACTCATAGCTCTGGGCTCAGATTACAGCAGGGAGTGGAGGAGCAAGGGGGGAAAGGGAGAGAGGAGCAAACTGAGCAAGCTCATGCCCTAGCTCTGGAGGTTTAAGCTGGGAACAGGAAGTCTCATACAGAAGCCCATATTTACATAATAGAAGGAAAGAAATGTGGTGTTTCCTTTGACAGAGGACTCAGAGCAGCATTTCTTTGAGGGTTTACTGGTATATTTATATAGACCTTTCTGATAAAGTTTACTTAATTTTAGTCTTTCCACCAGTATAAACGCACCAGCGGAGACCAAAAACGCATACACCTTGATAATAGACCTTCATTGCACATATTACTGAACTACAACTCCCAAATACCCTGAAAGCCTTCTGCTGGGATTTGCAATATGATAAACTGAGGTTGATTTTGACCAGGGTAAAACTGTGTGCAGTATATTTCTGGGCAAATATATAAAGCTACTAATCAACTTCTACAAAAGAACTGACCAAAATACTGTATTTCAAACAGAAGAGGTCATATTATAATTTTATTAAGAATTAATGAAATCATAAGGCAGGATCAGACAACACATCTATGACACATTTCTGTAGAACCATACCTTTTTCTTAATAAGTAGCACTACTACTGACAATACAGTGGAAAAGGCAAAACAAAGTAAAATAAACAAAAAGTTGGAGACTAAGGAAGAGTCTGGATGCTGGGTTGGCAGCAGCAGCTGTAAAATAGGAAAAAATGGATCAATCATTAACATGTTCATGTCTAAACAAAAAGAAAACACTGAAGATTTACAAAAAGTAATTAGCTCTGCAAAGTAAAAGTTGTATCCCACTATAGGAGGCATAGCCCTCCTCTGCTTCTGCATGAGATCTAGCATGCATTTAGTTGTGTGTGGCGCTACAGGAGTCCTGTGCCTCTGCTATATGGGAGAGCAGGTATACTTTAAGGCTTAGTCCAGACGGGGAGATTCGGGGGCGATCCGTCGCCTGGCGACCGGCGAGGCTTAAAAGCGCCGGCGCGTGTTCACACGGAGCCTCGCCAGGCAATTTGGAGCGATTTTAAAAATTGCGCTGCTCCGTGTGGACACGCGCCGGCGCTTTTAAGCCTCGCCAGTGCCTAGCTATTCGGGGAGATTCGGGGGCGATCTGTCGCGGCGAGAAGTCGCCAGGCGACGGATCGCCCCCGAATCTCCCCGTCTGGACTAGCCCTTAAATGCCGTGCCTCCACCCAAGGGAACTTCTGGTACCTGATGTAGATCAGTGCAGCAAAGGATCCACACAGAGTGATGACTCTTGCAGCAAAATAACTTCTTTATTCACAAAGGACAGTTGCAATGGATCAATTCACAGGCACTTAGATGATCACAGGATAACAGTAACATGAATCTTCCCTGAAGATATGGGGCTAAACCAGGGGTGTCCAAACTGCAACCCAGGATGGATATGAATGCGGCCGAGCATAATAATTCTATTTACTGTAATATCCAGGTGTCCCATATTCCAGTTTATAGCGCTATCTGGTGATACAACTAGTTATTGTAGTTTTGTAGCATAATAATTCTATTTACTGTAATATCCAGGTGTCCCATATTCCAGTTTATAGCGCTATCTGGTGATACAACTAGTTATTGTAGTTTTTTTCTGTGCATTTTCTTTACTTTTACAAATCAAAAGGGTTTGTGTATTTCATGTGTGGCCCCAGACATTTTTTTCTTTTTCCAATGTGGCCCAGGGAAGTCAAAAGTTTGGACACCACTGGGCTAAACCCTTTTATACTTTAAACTACTGCCACCTAGTGGACAATCCCCTTGAATTAATGTGGACCCAGGAAAAGGGAAATAGACCCTCATACCCCACAACTTTTTTGGAGGGACAGTCCCTCTTTTGACAGCTCAACCTGCAGTCCCTCATTTGTACAGGAAAGTTCCTATTTTCTTTGCACTGAACCAGCCAGAAAAAGAAACAAAGTTTCTAACTTCATTGGCTTTTGGCAGAGAGCCCAGAACAGCTATCAGGTGCAAATAAGATACGTTGTACCACTTTTGAGATAGGAAAATAAATGTAACATTAGAAATGTTTTCAAACTTTCATAATCTGCCAAATCCCCTTGAACTAATGTGGACCCAGTAAAAGGGACATAGACCCTCATACCTCCCAATTGTCCCTTTTTTGGAGGGACAGTCCCTCTTTTGACAGCTCAACCTGCAGTCCCTCATTTGTACAGGAAAGTCCCTCTTTTCTCTGCACTCAACCAGTCAGAAAAAGAAACAAAGTTTCTAACTTAATTGGCTTTTGGCAGAGAGCCCAGAACAGCTAACAGGTGCAAATAAGATACTTTGTAACACTTTTGAGATAAGAAAACTTTCATAATCTGCCAAATTTTAATAAAATGAACATGGTAATTAGGGGGTTTGGCCACAATAATGGGTTTGGTAAAAAAAAAGTAGCCACTCTATTTGTGAAAAACAATTTTGCCCCTTTTTTTACTTCAAAAATGTTGGGAGGTATGGACTCTTAGGTGTGCTATTACCAAGGGGAAACATACATACCCAAATCTCAGGGTCCCTACAGAGGAAATATGATTTATAAAATCCAAGACCATTATAACCCAAATCATATGGAGCTATTGATAGCCCGGCAGCATGCACAGTGAAGCTCCCCCACCACAACAGCAAGAGGCACAGTGAAACCCCACCGTTAGAAAGGGCGCTCTGTACCCAGCCTACAAAACGAGTACAAGAAAAGGCGAAGCTCATACCAGGGATTTCGCCATTTGTCACAGGCAAAGCAACATCTATTAGAAATCTATCTCTTAGCAAAAACGAATTTTCCGCAGGGCTGTCACATGACAGGGTCATGTGGTCGTGATGTCATCGAGGTCCTTTCCGAGGAGAGGAACTAGAAGCTACCCTTTTCTCCAAAGGGCTGCACAGGGAAAGGGGAGGAAGAGGAAGAGGCGGAGCAGAAGAGGCAGCAGATAGGTGAGACCTAGGGATAATTTTCTCTGCACACCCCGCATTCTATACTATTCCTAATAATTCACCCAAAGGTTCGTTCAGCACACATAGTTCCCATAGTGAGTATTACTTTACAGCAGCACTGAATCGTTGCACAACTCCATTTACAACCATTACTGAGTGCACACATACACACGGTCGTTCTGTGTCGGTTACTTGCAGGTTGCAGCGCCCTCCGGAGTGTAGCACTATTTTGGGCTTTGCAGTATCTGTACTGTATGTGTAACTCGCTATTTTCTTTCCCTCTTGTCGGCTGCTGTACAAAGGGAATTCTTTTGGGAATAAGCTATTGTTTTACACACACACGGTTTGTGTAACTGTGTCCCAAGCCCATTGCTCTCCATGCAATTCACGACAACTGTATTGAATGAATCACGAGTGCGTCCTCTCCTAACTCATCATTTTTTTTAACGAAGGTGCAATTTGCACCAGCACAGTAACCCATAGCAACCGTTCTGCTTAGACTTCCTGGCCAAGACTGCCAAAGTTGGTGGCATATTAGTTGCTATGGGTTACGACAGTGAAAACTGACACCAATGAGACGCCAGTAGCAAATGAGGCCATAGTCTACTGAAATCAAGAGTGCACTTTGTACACAAGGCAGTCTCTGCTTTATGCTGCAACTTTAAATGACTTTATTCCTCTTGTAGTTTGCATTGATTTCTTCAAGTCACATAGGTGAGTTTATTCTTCACAGGGCAACTACATTCAAATACCTTCGTTCTGGGAGTGTTGTCTGTGCAAAGGTTCCATAGATTTTACTGTATGATATCATTTTAATTCAACCTGGCCCTTAGGAATGCTTTACAGGAAATCATTGGCCCACTACATGTAATGAGTTGGACATCACTGCTTTAGAAGGTACCTTACATCCAAAAAACCAATAGTGAGTAGTAAGTCAGTAGTATCATAAGCTGCCAACAGCATTGTATAACCAACTAAAATGTGCTCTCTGTCCACTGACCAAAAGTGTACCATGTCTGTGTACTTTGCTTATAAACAGCTGCAAAATAATGTAAAAATCGCTTCTTCTCACACCAACCTGCACTATTCCCTTGTTAAAGGAGCCGTCAGCTCTAAAGTTAGCACCAATACGTCACTTCTAATTACTACTATTCTCAGTGTATGATGTGTCGGTTTTTAATGTGTGTCAGAGGTTGGAAACCCCTGCAAGAGATACACATGGACACCAGGATGTGCCCATACTAGCAGTAACATTTATTTGGTGGGGCAGCCCCTGTCACCCAGTACTTCAAAAAAAATTTTTTGCATTTCAAAATGTAATCCTGTGCAACCTTACAATATATATAAAACATTTTCAGTGATTTTAAAGTTGTATGTAGATAAAAAACAATTACAAATGCAATAGAAAAGCATGTTCTGTCTGCCTCTTACAATGACTTTTCTCCTTTCCCTGATTATTTGAACCATAGGAAAATTGTATTGGTAATAAACCATCCTCCAGCAAAGACACAAATTCCCACAATGCCTTGTATATTGTGACTGACAGACCTGTGAAGGAGGAGAAAAAGAACAGTGTGAAAAGCACTGTCGTAAATTCAAATATAAGCAGTCATTGAAGAACTGTGTGTATATATATATATATATATATATATATATATATATATATATATATATATATATATATACATATTATGTCATTTTTGTCACATGACTCACTAAAACTTGTGTATTATAATAAATAAAGTATGTTGCAAAATATGAGGATATTCGAACTTACCTTTTAGCTCCATGACCTGTATAATAATACTCGGCCTTCGGTCTCGTGTTTTTATATGGTCATGAAAATCCTCAGTAACTTATAATATCCTTATCATTTACAAGAGGGGGTACTTTATTCTCTCTCATTTTGCCTATTGTTTTAATAGCAAAAAAAAGTTTTTTAGCTAAACATGGAGATTGAAGTTATTCCATGCTTGGTCCTTGTGAAGTAATTAGATTACCAGTAAACTGAATGTTATGGTATCCACTACTAATCACACCATCGTCTGGGGTTAACATGTTTCTCATACAGCAAGATAAACAAATCATACATTTACTACAGCTTTTATTGCTGGTAATCTAAAAGGTAGTTTCATGTTACAGTATCTTTGTTTACCCCTAGACAAAATGAATTTTAAAAATAGCCGCCCAGCAAACAGCATAAATTATACAGGTATGGGATTTATTTGATTAAGGTGGAGTCTATGGTAGATGTCCTTTCCCGTAATTCGGACCTTTCTGGATAACAGATCCTGTATTAGGCACTAGTAGGCACAATTTTCTGTTCTCTTTTACATTTAATCTAAGGTCCCTAGACCTGGTTTTACCCTGGGGTTCTGTTGTTATACTGGAATGAGAGCTAGAATCCTGTTTGGGCTGCTTTTTTTTTTACCTTAGAAGGTACGTTAAGTTTAAATGCCCATATCAAACTTTAAATCAGTGATTAAAATGAGCACAAGGATCTGAGCTTGAACCATGAATACAGTGCTCTGTTCATAAAAGGCATGCATCGGTATCACACCCCTAACTTTCCCAACATTTTAAAAGGGAACTATCTCGAAATTAAAATGTAATATTAACTTCAGTATACTGAAATAAGAAACTTTCCAAGTACAATCTATTAAATATTTTCTTCACAATTATTTTCTCATCGTCTGCTCATACTCTCTTCATTCAGGAGTTAGGTATCTGATGAATGATCCAATATGTCTTATGGGGGGGGGGGGGGCTTTTGCTTAGAAGATGTATTAGAGCTCACTCCTGTCTCTCTACATGCAGAATTTGTGCAAAAGGCAGTTATTTTGTTAGATTTTGTATGTACTGAAATCAGTTATTTTAGTGAGCTCTAATACACCTGCTAGGAAGCCTCCTTTAGAAGATATATTGGATCATTCATCTGACACCTAACTGCTGCATGAAGACAGAATGAAGAGAAATTGATGCTGAGAGAGGAGTAGTAAATATAAATGTTTCAGAAACATTGCAGATATTTTATTTAGGAAGCTTCTTACTTCAGTATGAGGAAGCTTATATAAAATTTTCATTTTCGCAATAGTTCCCCTTTAATCTGGCATAGTGCAGTGCATAGGGTGGCCCTGAGCACAAGTGCTTTCTGAATGAGCACAAGTGGTTGTGATGTTGCAGCAGCCCTTAGTGCTCTAGCACTTGCATCCAGGTCATTAATAATGTAGTGACCACACATTTTTCTAGTTTCATCCATATTGTTGAGTCAGAAGTTCTTTACTAATCACGTTTGTTATTCTTTTTTTTTTTAGCCTGAGTAGAAGAGGGAGTAGTTGGAGACCCCGACATGTCCGGGGACACAGAGGAGGTAACCCGCTTACGTAAACCACGTTTCTCCTATGAGGAGAACCAGATCTTGATCCGAGAAGTACGGGCTCACTACCCTATGCTTTATGGAGCACAGAGCCGGCGCCTTAGTGTAGCAGAACGTCGGCGTGTGTGGGAAGGCATTGCATCTAAGATTAACGCCATTACCAACTGGAAACGCACTGCCCAGGAGGTTCAAAAACGTTGGAACGATTTTAAGAGGCGGACCAAGGAGAAACTAGCACGAGTCCCCCACTCTACCCAGAGTGGAACTGCAGAGGAGGCAATGACTGCTGAAGAGGAGACTATATTTGCCATTTTGGGGCCTGGTGTAATGCCAGGGACCAGTCACTATGGACCTGTCACACGCTTGGGAGCTATGGGTAAGTCCTACCATACTGTGCAAAGTAACTGCATGGTATCTGTATTTGAGACAATTTTCCAGTGTTAAAAATTAAAGTGGTTATGAAAGTCATATAATTAATTTGACTTGCAGAACAAGTTTTTTATGCCAGTTAAAGGGAAACTATCATAAAAATATAAATCATGAAAATATGAGCTTCATTTCATGGAAATAAGGACATTCTATATATAAACATTTAGGTGACTATCTTTACAAATTGTATACTAAAATTTCATGTTTGCAATAGTTCCCCTTTTAATATATACCTGCAAAGTTTTCTGTACTATCTTGCTTTGACAGTATATTTTTGTTTGTTTTAGTCCTACTAATCATACTCCCTTATGTGTTTCTCTCCCACTCAGATTTCAATCCGTCAGGCCCAGGGTCCTCTAGTCCTGAAACATCACTCAGTGCTCCATGTGCACCCATTGAAGCACCACTCCTTCTCCATCCAAAGGAATCTCCCTCCCCAACATCACAGCTTCACATTGTCCAGCTCCCCCATCTCACTCCTTCACCAGACCAATCGGAAGGTCCTTCACCTCCACCCCCTGGGTCAGGGACACCATTGCTCACTCCCAGTGGTGTTGCCCAACATTACGACCCTACGGTTGCCATGCTGAGGGCCCAACAAGAAACAGCAGAAGCTATAAGGCATCTAACCTATACTTTACGTCAAAGCATGGACCGTTTGACCAATGTTTTAGCTGCCATTTTGCCCTTAGTCCCTCATCAGCCACCAGAATCTCCTACCCCTTCTGGTATTCTTGGCCCTGTGTATTATCCTACTAAAACCGAACCAGAGTCTGAACCATATTGTCCTGTAACTTACGAGGAAGAAAATGGAGAAGATGGGGTAGAGGAAGAGATCCAAGAAGTAATTGCAGAACCTCCCAGGTCTCCTTCCCCACCACCCCCAAATAAAAGAAAAAGGTTTGGCTACTTAAGTCCAAGAAAGCGCAGAGGACGTTGGAAAAACCTCTAAGATTTTGGTCTTTTTTCCTCATTTTTTGCTCCCCCGGCAAGCATGAGGCTATTATAAACTGATGCTTAGCTGCAGACTTGAAACAGCAGGGCATCTACAGTGAGGGTTGTGTCTCCTGCCACATTGTTTATTTAGCAGTAACATTCTTCGCGCCCTCTTCCCCACCATCGCGAGGAAGGGGACGCTTATCTGAGAAGGATCGTACCATTTTAAATAGGTAGAAACAGGAATTATTATTCCTTCTTTAACAGCAAATAAGTCTGACTACACACAAACCCATTTTAATCTATAGATTGCAATGTGCCTGAATTGCAAAAATTAACACATTCAAGATGTTTCTGCAAACATGGAGCAAAGGAATCCTCAGCACCTTTCTGGATTATATTCATGTTTTAGAATATTTGGCAGACTATCTGAAAGTTTAAACCAACTTCTGGTGACTTGAAAATGTTAAGGGATAGGGCCCACACACAGGAGAGCTATTTGCAAATGGAATGTGCAGATATGATGTAACGCATTTTTGGGGTATTATGTACAATTAATTTGAGTGTGTGCAAAGATCGTCTTATTTGTACCTCTTTCCTGAAACATACTTGTTTTTTATTTAATTCTTCAAATTCTTAAAAGGCCAGAAATTGGCAACCTGAAGTACTCAACAACCTCATGCTTCAAAAGTGCCCTAATTGCTGGTAGATTGAGCTCTGCAGCCTAATATTTACTGGCATTTGTTTTGGATGCATTAATGATATACTTAATGGTAGAGGCTTTTGTCAAATTCATAATTCAGGGCAACATTATTTTTTTTTTTCTAAATTCAAGGCAAATCTGGGGATTCTAGGAAAAAAGCTCCAACTGGAAGATTGCATCACTGCCTTCTCTTTCATTAATACTGTCTGTTCACTCATCTACATTTTCTCCCTCTATATATAGATGCCCCACTGAAAGCAATATTCTTGTATATAGAAGTACAGACTGTAGATCGCATCCACTTCCATGTTATGTTAAATAGGCATATAGGAGTTAGCCTGGAGCATTGCTTATGTATGTAAATAACTACATATTAAAAATCTTTGGTTCTTAATCTCTTGTGCTTATTAATGATTAGAATGACAAATGATATTGGCAAATAGATACAATGATTGTTGACCATCCCGCTACAGCATAACTGAATCCATTTAAATACACTTTGCAGTGTATCTGCTATATGAAAAGTGATTTAATAATCAAAAGCGAGACATCAAAACTTTTTTTTTTTTTTGTTTTAAGGTTACATAGGTCTGGAAAGCCATGGGATTTTTGCAAGCTGTCAGACCCATCCTTATATGATGCAAAGAGTATTTAGGATCATGGCACAAGTATGCACCATGGATACTGCTAAATACAATGGCATTAATTATTTCACACATTCAACCAAAGCTCTTTGATGCCTAAGAGGAATTCACAACAAAAATGTGTTATCTAGCAACCAGTTAACAGTTATTTCTGCTGTCAAATACTATTTTTTAAGTTTGACTGGTTGCAGTGCATACTATCATTGATAGACTACCATGGGACCCTTAATATTATTATTAAACTGTATCAAAACACCAAGAATCCCAGAGGCTTTTTAGCTATTTATAGGCAATTATATTTAAACAGCTCCCAATGCACATTGTTGGTTTACTTCTGCTGAATATAATTGCACTGCTTTTTTCAATTCCCCAATGTGTCTGATTTTGTCAGCTATCAAGTGATGTTGGACCATAATTGGCCAGTTTGGATCTTTGTGTGAGCCCAAAGAATCAGCTAGTTTGGTAGAAATCAGTTTTTAGATTCAGATAACCAGTTGTTGCATCAATCTGATCTTAAAGGGGTTTTCACCTTAAAATTAACTTTATTTTGTTTCAGAGAGGGATAATCTGAGACTATCTGAAATGTTTTTTTTATTTTTGTATTATACATGTTTTTTGAGTTATTTAGCTTTTTATTTAGCAGCTCTCCTGATTGTTGTTGTTTCAGCAATATGATTGCTAGGGTCCAAATTACCAGTGCATTGATTTGAATAAGAGACTAGAATATGAATAGGAGAGAGCCTGAAAAGATAGATGAATAACAATACATTTGTAGCCTTACAAAATGCATTTGTTTTTAGATGGGATCAGTGACACCCACTTCAGAGCTGAAAAAAGAAGAGGGCAGCAAATAATTAAAAAACTATTAACAAAGAGAAACAATGAAGACCACATGAAACATTGCTTAGAAGTATCCATGCTATAACATACTAAGTAAAGGTAACCACCCCTATAAGTTCAGAGACTGCATAGGGAAACGGTCTGATTCTGTTTTTCTGTCATGGGAAACCAATTTTTTTTTTCAAAACACATCAGTTAATAGTGCTGATCCAGCAGAATCCTGCACTGAAATCCATTTTTCAAAAGAGCAAACAGATGTTTTTATATTCAATTTTGAAATCGGACATGCAGCTAGCAATATTGTCAGTTTCCCCAGCCCCTCCCAGTCATGTGACTTGTGCTCTGATAAACCTCAATCACTCTTTACTGCTGTACTGCAAGTGGGAGTGATACCCCCTCCTGTCCTTCCGCCCCCAGCAGCCTAACAACAGAACAATGGGAAGGTAACGAGATAACGGCTCCCTAACACAAGATAACAGCTGCCTGGTAGATCTAAGAACAACACTCAATAGTAAAAGCCAAGTCCCACTGAGACTGATTCAGGTACATTAAAAACCTTGTAGTTTAGGTGCATCCACCAGCCCTGTTGTCATGCATGGATGACAGCATTTCCCACCAGTGCAGGGGCCAGAATTAAACATTTGGCTAACTGGGAACTAGATGAAGCAAAATGATCTTTGCATGTAATGTTCAAACTAAAGGAGTTCTTCTGTATTCTGCCTGACTACCTTTATCTGAGAATTCAGAAGTTTGTTTCTGTCATTAATGTCTTATCTTAACACTAAATCAGACTTTGGCACTACAGCCTTGTGCAAAACAAGTTAGCTATGAACTTTGTTTCATATAGAGGTGTGTTTCAGTACCCACCTACCCTCCCCTATCAATGTGTCTCGCTGTTCCTGGTTGTTCTGCTGAGTACTTGGAGACGCGCATGAATAAGGCACCTCACATGAATAAACGAGAGGCAGAGCCAAATAGTTTTAGGATTGTTAATCCCATTGAAACGCTAATGAGTTTCAACTAGTTTGAAAAGTTTAGTCAAAGCAGAAAGTAGGCAAAAGTGACTCAGAAATTGGGGCTATGGAGGGCAAAAGGGACAGGGGGCAGAAAATAAAAGGCTAAATAAAGTACAAGAACAGGTATTGGGGATGATAACAGTGGTTGCCAGTATGGAGCAGCAGTATGAGGGTATTGATCATAAACATGGCATGACACTAGAGCAAACGTCCAATATTATACCATCTAGTCTTGCATTTGGCAACTGTACACTTATTTTGTTTGAGTATCCCATTGTCAACATGCTTTTCTTATGAAATTATGGTTATCTGCATTATACCGTATATGTTTTTTTAACTTTTCCAGGTAATTGTATGGAAGAGTGCCATATGTGTGAAACACAATAGGCTTTATTTACATTCATAAGTGCAGTGAGCAAAGTGCAATTTAGAGCTCAATCGCCATGCTTTTTCCTTTAATGCAGTTTTTCCCAGAATTCCAGCAGCCAATGTGGCAAAATGAGAGCAATATTTTCAAAGTCTGGGTGCCTAGTTTCCAGTGTTTGCACATTTGCCCTATCAATAAGCAACATTTACAAGTCACATGTTTCAAAACAAACATCTTAGTGGTTGCTATGGGTTATTGCACCTGGGCAAACTTAGTGCTTTTTATTACAAATAGGGGATGGTGTGAATTTATGTGGAGTGTTTTCCATGTGCAACTGGCTATTAAGGGTAAGAGGAACCTGCAACTTTACTACCTGGGCAGCTTTATAATAATGTAGAAGATCAGGAACACACAGTCCTCAATTTTATATGACTCTTTGCAAGACTAGGCCATTTATTCTTGGAAATTTATGGTTCTGCAAATAATTGAATATTTGTAGGTTGAAAATATCTTTAGCCCTTAAAGGATCCTGCAAAGCACAGAAATACTACTAACTGACTGGGTAGCCTCTGACTCTTTCTAGCTTGCATGAACATACTGTATAATATATATAGATTGAGGCTTCAGTTTTATTATATTTTGTATTGATTTTCATGACCTCTACTATTAATCTTATATTTCAATTTACAACTACTCCTTTGTTGCTAGGGTTGTTAGTCATTAGAAACCAAAATAATTACATTATAAACTTGATAGCTACAGAACAGCTGCTCTCCAGCCTGGCATGTGCTAATGACATCACCATGCCAGTGTGGCTTGATGATGTCAATGCTAGCATGATGAGGACTGGCAACGCAGGCCCACTGGGCACCTGGATAATATGACTGGGAAACACGTGAAACTTAGCTTTAAAGGTCACTGACACGAAAAGGACATGGCCAGTTTGTTGTCCTCCTTTCTGCTTGTCACTCTCCCCTTGTGCAAACTCCTGTACAGAGTTCCTGATTCCTTGTGAGTGCACTTCTGATCCTGTCTGTTGATCTCAACTCTGACCCTTTGCCTGGAATGTGTCTTGCTAATTCCCTTTATGCCATGATTTGGACTTTCCCTTTGTTGCCTGTCTTCCCTTTGTTACCTGCTATGTGTACCTTCAAACTGCCTTGCCTTTTAACCTTGCCAGTGTTGCAATGCAGTGATTACCTTGTCTGCCAGTTAATCCTACCTGTGCCGGCACCTACCTACTACCTTGTCATGTACCTGACTGTGTGTTAATAAAGTTGTTTGTTTGCCAATCACCTGTTCTGCTCTTATGCAGCCTGCTGTCCCAGTGCTAATTTTCTGAATTTCCTTGTGTTCCACTTCCAACCCATGCAGATGCATGTGAATACTGATGTAATCAGGGTTTTGCATGGCTGTCAGCTGATTACACCAGCCACAGAGCATGGAAATACTGGCAACAAAAAGGCCATGCCCCACATATGCACCCTGGCCACTGTTTATCAGACTCTGGCACAACCAACAGATGCCAGTACAGTACATGTGGGCACTGGTTCAAAAAGCTTGGTACAGAACCAAACATGGGGGCAGATTCATTATCAGGCGAATTTTCACCAGCGACTGCTTCGCACAACTCGCACCACTTTGCCAGTTGCAAATTCATTACCACTACGCTAATTCACTAATATGCGAAGTTGCATCCTGGGCCCCAAACACTGGCGACTTTTCAATAACGTTACTTCGGCAGTGCAAGCATTTCAAAGCAAAGATGTGCTAGCGTTCGTTTGTGACTAGTGAAAATTCGGTAGTGATCGTACTCTTATGTCAATTTGAATAGGGCAGGTACTTTACAGTTGCATGGACGTCTTTATTGTGTTGGTGCAAATGCTTTAAGTTACCCCTTTTTATTACAACTGTCCAAGGAACCTTAATAAAGACAAAAGAGTTAAAATTATGCCCCACACGTGAGCCCACTGTAAAATGAATGCTCCATGGGGAATATTTATCAAAGAGTGAAGTTCCACCACTAGAGGGAAATTCTGCAGCTCTCCATTCATTTCTATAGGGTTTTGAAAGGCGTATTTATCAATGGGTGAAAGTGAAATCATCCCATAGAAATTAATGGAGAGCTGCGGAATTTCCCTCTAGTGGTGGAACTTCACTCTTTGATAAATATGTTCTCAAATGTCTGGGGAAAAAATGTTAAGCCAAAAAAATTTTTAGTTAGGACTTTTGCAGGCAATCCTGCTTAAAAAAAAAAGGAAAAGTTGCTAATGTTTTTAAACTTTAAAGCATTGAGGAAGATCTAGCTTCATTTTTAAGCAGTTCACCTAGTCTGAGGTGGCAAAGTAAACTGAAAGAGATAACGTTCAGCAAAATCCCCACTTTACTGAATTTGTGGATCAACGACCATTCACCTGAGTGAAAAGTCGCCTGGTGATAGAGTACACTAGCGGCTGTCCCGTTTGCTAGCTAATTGGCAATGTCCCTCTGGATTGGATTTCTGTCGAAAAGGTGTTAGCGTTAGCCAGATCGCCCTTTAGTGTACAGTTGCTTTTATCATCTTAAGTAGTGATGGTTGAATCAGCAGCGTTTCGCTGAAAAATTCACAAAACGCTGCCGCATCTCATTTTGGACGCCAGCGCCCATTGCCGGTGTCTAAAAAAACGGGCGAGTCCAAAACGAGATGCCGGATAATTTTTTACAGGGTGAAATTTTGCCGGCGTTTCGCGAATCGCGGGAATTGGCTGAAAATTCGCCCATCACTAATCATAAGTTTTAGAAAAGAGTACCCTCTAGTGGGTAATTACAATAGTCCAGTCAATAACAACAAACCTAATATCTCAAAGTACGGCTGAATGAATGAAAAAAAATGCAATGTCAATGCCAAAAAATGAAATCAATCCCTAAATTACTTGAAAGACACAACATATGATTAATACAACCAATTAATCAATTTAAGAAATTACTAGTAAAGTAAAATACATAATTATCTTGCACACGTTCCTTTTAGGAAATTGTACTTAATAGTTCATGGCCATGAATTCATGAATTGTGGGTTAATTAGTGGGTAAGTGGACTTTTTTGTCATGTATGTTTTAGCTGTCAATTTTTGCAGCGCCAGATATTCGCCACATTTGCCTCAGTTTTTCGCTCACAGTATGTAAGAAAGATGTGCATGTCATAATATCCACTCCTCTCCTTTCACATTAATCAATGACATTTGAGCACCCATATTATCGGTTGGTGGTCAGATTTGGGCTTCTACATATGTGGGTTTTTCACATTCATAAGGTTGTCAAAGCCACTAAGTCACAAGATGTTTTATGTGTCTAATAGGACTAAAAAGATGTATCCCTTCCTGGAAAATCAGGTCATGCTGTGGGAAACACCTTCAGAAGTTGATGCCTCAATCACTAGGGTGGCAAGAAGGACAATCTTGACTGTAGATGAGGGTGTCTCCCACAAGTATCTGATGGAAAGACATTAGAAAGCTTTTGCTGTTTCTGGGGCCATTTGTAAACCCTCTGTAGCAATCACCTCTTGGCCAGAGCTAATAAAATATGGTTAAGCAATATTGAGGAAGCCTTACCAAAGAAGGCCTTCAGGGAGGAAATTTTGAATTCTCTTTATGAGGTGCAGCTTGTAAATAGGGTTGCCACCTTTTTAAAATTTCTGTACCGGCCTGCAGGGGGCGGGGCCAAAAGGGGGAGTTCCGTGACGTCAAAGGGGGCGTTCCGTGACATCAAAGGGGGCGGAGCCACGCGAGCGATCGGGTGAAGACGCAAGAAAGGTAAATTTTTATTAGATTTAATGCAAGGCAAGGGCCATTTTTAAGGGGTATTACAAATTTACCGGCAGCTACATTGCCGATAAATTTGTAATACCGGCCCCGGCCTTGGCTGGTGTTTTACCGGCTAGGCCGGTAAAATACCGGCTAGGCCGGTAAAATACCGGCTGGGTGGCAACCCTACTTGTAAATGGCATAGGTGCAGTTCTCAGCCAGGTGAACCAAAGGGGAGAAGAGCATCCTATACTGTACCTGAGCAGAAAGCTGCTGCCAAGAGAAGTAGCCTATGCCACCATAGAGAAGGAATGCCTGGCCTTGCAAAAATTATAGCCTTATCTATATGGATGAACCAAATTCAATTTTTAAAAACTCAATTCGAGTGTTCTCTCTGAAAAAAACTCAGATAGGAAGGCTGCAAACAACTACAAATTGATCCCCATGACATCTTTAATTGACTAAAACAGCAATTTGGCAGGTTTTAGGTGGCGAATAGTTGAATCTTGAAAATCGAATTAGAATTTTTCCCCCCTAGTCTAATTTGACAGTTCTGGCCATTAAAAAAAACGAAAAATTTGAATTCAAAATGTAATTACTTTAATACCCTTTCAGTTTTTGGGTTTATTGTTCCTTTAAATTGGCAGCCAGAGATATGATTGTTGTTGCTGCCCGCAGATCTTTGTTGCGAAAACATTGGTTAGCAGATAGTTACGCCTTCTAAGCATAACCTTTGCTCTCGACCTTATGAAGAAGATCTCTTTGGCCCTAATGGTGGCCACAGACGCAGAGATCTGCTCATTTGGCAATGTCGCCAAATGAGCAGATCCCTCCCCGATATGTCCATTGAAGTGGGTGATATCAGGCTGATCCGATTGTGGGCCCTAGGGCCCAACGATTGAATCATAATGCATCTGAAACGGGCGGTCGGATCGCAGCACTGCATACACTCACAGATGCGGCTTTGATCCAACTGACGTCACAGGCCCGCCCCCCTGTCCGGCTTCAGCCACAGGGAAAGGTGGCAACCCTAGCGCAGTTGTAGTAAATCTCCAGTCCTAACTGCAAATTCAGCAAAAATCACATGACTTTTGGTGCATGTGCAGTGGTTCGAGTCTGGAAATTTACTCAAACTGCAAATGTGCTAAAACTTCTGAAAAAGACCAAAGCAAGAAGTTGTTACCTGTGGCCAGAATCTGCAGGAGTGGTTAGTAAAAAATTAGGGGCATTTAGGTAGGCCTGGGGGGGGGGGGGAGGAGGGATGGTGGTCTACTCAGGGGAGGGGGTTTGGTTCTCCTTTAAGTTGGACATTGAACACACATTATAAATAGGGTTGCCACCTTTTCTTGAAAAAAATACCGGCCTTCCTATATATTTCACTTTTTTTCCTATTAATAACATTGGGATCAACCATCAAAAATACCCTAATTATAAATGACTTCTGAGAAATTATTGGGAGGTCAGATAAGGAAGGGCATGCCTTCCAACTGTCCTTTTTTTCGCAAGGACAGTCCCTCTTTTAACAGCAAAACACGCGGTCCCTCATTTCTACTTGAAAGTCCCTCTTTTCTCTGAACTGAACAGCCAGAAAAAAAAAGTTTCTAACTTAATTGGCTTTTGGCAGAGAGGCCAGAATAGCTAACAGGTGCAAATAAGATACTTTGTAAGAATTTTGAGATATGAAAATAAGTAATTGTAACAGTTTAGATAAGGAGAAATATTTTCAAACTTCAATAACCTGCCAAATTTTATAAAATGAAAAACAAATTGTGAGCAGCCGCACGACCGACTACTAGCTGCTTCTAATTGTATAACGCTGCGTTCTTTCGTCTCTCTGTTTTTCACTCTCACAGGGCAGCTACGTGATGCGTCATTGCGCGTCCTTATTGTCGTGACACCAAGTCTCGCGTGATGAGACTTGTGGCGTCTGGATATTCGGAAAGACAGGGGGAAGAAGCTTGCAATGAATAGGGTTGTCGTCAGTGTAAGTAGTCTTTCAGCTTTGCGGACTGTTTTAGTAAAAGCGGGTCACTGTGTATTTACTGGGCTTAGATAGGGATGTTTGAATTTCCCCAGGCTATCGGATTCTCCTACGCCTCTACCGGACAAACTAGCGGCTGCGCTGCGGTACAGAAAGCTTTGTAGGTAAAAGAATATGCAGGCAATGGCATCTTCAATTATCCCATTTGATGTGTCTGCTGATAGCAAGGTTTTTTAAAAGAAAGTATTCATACACAAAACATTCTCTCTCATAAACATACAGCAGTGCTAGCTTACTTATAGTTAGGAGCTGATTTGGAGAAGAGACTGGAATAGGAGAGGCCTGAATAGAAATCTGAGTGCAAAAAGTAGTGATAATACTTTTGTAGCCTTTCATTGTGTTGGTTTTGTAGATGGGGTCAGTGACCCCCATTTGAAATCTAAAATGAGTCCTAAGAAGAAGGCAAATAATTAAAACACTATAGAACATAAATAATGAATACCAAATTAAATGTTGCTTAGAATTGGCCATTCTAAAAGAAAGTTAATGTAAAGGTGAACCATGCCTTAAAGGAGAAGGAAAGCTACAGAGGCATTTTATTGCCAATAGATTATCTGCAATAGCGCAAGCTACAATGCTATATTTATTCTGTAGAATGTTTTACCATACCTGAGTAAAAAGCTCTATCAGCTCGCTCTGTTTGATAGCAGCTGCAGTATTAGCTTGGTGTGACATTAGCCTGAGTCTCTCCCTGCTCACTTAGGCTAAGGGCAGACGGGGAGATTCAGGGGCGATCCGTCGCCTGGCGACTTCTCGCCGCGATGGATCGCCCCCGAATCTCCCCAAATAGCTTGACACCCCAGCGCACCGGCGAGGCTTAAAAACGCCGGCGCTTGTTCACACGGAGCGGCGTGATTTTTAAAATCGATCAAAAAATCGTGCCGCTATTTGGGGAGATTCGGGGGCGATCCATTGTGGCGAGAAGTCGCCAGGCGATGGATCGCCCCTGAATCTCCCCGTCTACCCTTAGCCTAAGTAAGCAGGGAGATTTTAAAAATAGCGCTCCGTGTGAACAGGCGCCGGCGTTTTTAAGCCTCGCTGGTGCGCTGGGGTGTCAAGCTATTTGGGGAGATTAGGGGGGCGATCCGTCGCGGCGAGAAGTCGCCAGGCGACGGATCGCCCCCGAATCTCCCTGTCTGCCCTTAGCCTTATAGCTCTGGGTTCAGATTAAGGCAGAGAAGGGACAGTTGGAGCAAACTGAGCATGCTCACGCCTGGGGCAAGGCGATCTAAGCTGAAGGCAGGAAGTCTGATACAGAAGCCCATGTGTACACAGCAGCATTACTGTGAGGGTGTACTGGTATATTTAGGTGGACCTTTCTGATAAGGCTTACTTAGTTTTAAAGTGATACTGACACTAAAAAAATAATTTTAACATATGAATGTACATTAATTGTTACCTATAGTTCATGTTGATCATTTTTTTGCTGAGAGGTTTGTTTTTGTATATAATTGTTAGTTGAAGTTCCTAAGCCTGACTCTCTGATTTTTCCAACCTGGGTGTCCCATATCAGCCTGTTAGTTACAGTTTCTAATGCTAACGGACTCCTGCTGCACAAATATGGCAGCCGGATCAGACAGGTAATGTAAAAGCATTATGCAAATACGTCATGGCAAAGTTAGAAGTAGCTTTTAAAGCCAATATTATTATCTCTTTAACCTTTCCTTCTACTTTAATGAAGAAGGCATTCAATTTTATATGGTGGTGGGTATGGATTATACATATTTTACATTATTATTTACATAAATTCTTAAAATCTGAAAAAAGTGAATATAGTGTGTGTGCAGGTGCGCAGTGATAATTGTGCTGAAGTTCACTGTAGATGGAGCAGAGGAGGGAGGCCTGATGCTGAGGAACATAAATTAATAAATTAAGTAATACCTAACGATGTTTGGTTTGAAAGTCCAGGAAAGATGACACAAGGTGAAGGAAGCAGGCAGAAAGATGTGTGAAGCAGGACTGAGCTTTATGTAATTAAGACTGGAAAGTTGCACATTGGGGGAGGCACGATGACAAAGTGTGAAACAGATGAGATTGGAGAGCAGACCAATAGAAAGTTTTTTAGTCAGCACTCACCCACTATCCACTTATTTCTTCTCAAGTGGTGCACGTGTCCGGTGGCCCACACACTCACCGATTTAGCAAACAATGTGAAGTATGACACAGCTCCAAAAAAGCCTTTATTCCATATGGCTCTTAGGATCTGCAACAATGTGACGTTTCGGGCTTGTTCATAGCCCTTTTTCAAATTATTGAATAGGGCTATGAACAAGCCTGAAACATCACATTGTTGCAGATCCTAAGAGCCATATGGAATAAAGGCTTTTTAAACTGAAAATCCTTTTTGGAGATTGGAGAGCAGGGCAGGAGCAAGGTACAAAAATATATGTAGGAAACATCCTAAAATGGACACCATACTTTATACCATTTTCCTCTCTCCCCTATAGGCTGTTTTCATGTAGGAACTTCAAATATTACAAATGCATTATTTGTTTGGGTGGAAATTGTCTCATAACCAGTGTTTGGTCTGTCTTCAATATGGCTGTGGAGTGAGTCTTTGAGAATAAAATTCTGCTCGGAACCTGTAGTTGTTTATGGTCGTGTAAAAGGAAGCGGTAAAGGTTAGTATATATTATAAATACAGTTACAAACTGGTAAATACAAATGATACACATGTTGCAGTATATGTTCGGACTGTTTGAAGCATACAAGTTTTGTTTGACACCGCTTCTCCAAAATAATATATGAGCAGAAATAGTTTAATGCGGTAAAAGTGTTTAAATGTTGAATTTAAAACAAGTGAAGGGAGGTTACTGAGTAGCTATTAATAAATCCTGGATTTATTCAATCCCTCCAAGGGACGGCTTTTTGCTTGAAAAACAAACGGATCTCTTACCATTGCCAGCATCTAGTGAGTGGAATTAACCACGACTGACCTATGATATAGACCACTCTGTAGCTTCTCCTAGTACCTGTAAGAGCAGGATCTTCGCACTGTAATTTGTTGGCTATAATCAAGTCTACCAAAAAATGTTTAGAAGGTGACAGATGGACCATGTTACAAATAGGGCACCTTGCATAGATGCAGAAAAAGGTTCCTTCTATATCTTACCTTTCCTGTTAGTAATTACATAAAATAAAGGGCTGCATTAATTTGTAGACTTCTATTCAAGCTATGGATATTAGAATTTCTTTTAATTTTACTATGCATGCACAGTTAAGGCATATTTGGACTCCTTTTATGTGGTGCAATAACATTTGAAATTCTTTTTGTGAACACTTATCTTTATTTCAGTCATGGCGGTGAGTATGGCATCCCAGTTCTTCTCCCAAGAGGAGGGGTCATCAGAAGTTGTATCCACATCTGAGAGGGTAAGCTTATACTGTGGATACTGGAAGTCTATTGGCAAAGAAAGTAATGATTGCATTGGAATGGTTGCAGTAATGCATTGTCTAGGCTTCTGGTACCTTGTGATTTTAAAGCAATTCAGTTTAAAGTGTTTTAATTATCAGCCTGTGACGGTCAAGGTGGTCAGTTCTTGATACAGCTTGTTGTAAGGTAAATGGCAAATTAATTTTCTTGTAGCTTAATTCAAACCACAATTGTAAAGAGTACTCCTACTGACACATTTGTCATTAATAGGAATAACTTTTTATTCCTGTTACAGGTATGGAACCTGTTAGCCAGAAAGTTCTGAATTACGAAATGTCTCCCATTAAAATCAAATAATTAAAAATTTTCAAAGTGTTACCCTTTTTCTCTGTAATAATAATACTAATAATCAGGTATGGGATCCATTGTTCAGAAAGCTCAGAAAGGTTGTCTTCTATAGACTCAATTTTATCCAAATAATCCAAATTTTAAAAACAACCTCTGTGGTAATAAAAGAGTACATGTATTGGATCCCTTATCCGGAAACCTGTTATCCAGAAAGCTCTGAATTACGGAATGGCCATCTCCCATAGACTCCATTATAATGGAATAATCTAAATTTTAAAAAATGATTTCCTTTTTCTCTGTAATAATAAAACAGTAGCTTGTACGTGATCCCAACTAAGATATAATTAATCATTACTGGAAGCAAAACCAGCCTAGTGGGTTTATTTAATGTTTACATGATTTTCTAGTAGATTTAAGGGATGAATATCTAAATTACAAAAAGATCCGTTATCGAGGAAACCCCAGGTCCCGAGCATTCTGGATAATAGGTTCCATACCTGTAACTTTTACTTAATCCAACTAAGATATAAATGATAAAACAAGTCTATTGGCTTGTGCGAGCAAATTTTGCAACAGCATATCTCAACATAAAAACTGCAAGCATTTGGACATTATTAACTGCAGTATGCAATATAATTAAACGATGCAGAGAATCTCGAAAAATCTCTGTACTCAAAGGCCAAAGCCAGTATTGGACGTGTGTGATCTTCATGGCCCTCCGGCAACGCTGCGTTAAATACAGACCTGATTCTGCATTGCAGGGCTGTCCATCTGGAGTACTGAGGGCCGGATGTGACTCAAACACATACAGTATATGCATGTTTTCTAAGTGAACTCCCTTTGTCATGTTTAATGGGTAAATCATACAAGAGCTAAAGGTCCATGGGGGAACATACAGCTTATTGAGTGTCTAGTCCCCTATAAATCAGCAAATTACTTTTACTTGTCACCTATTTGAAAGAAAAAACCTTATTTTTTGCTATGGGCTAGTGTACCTTGGAAAACTTTGCATGTAATATGGGGATTAGCCTCTTACTGGATTAAATAATCAAAATAAATATTTTTTTATTTGAGGTTGTGGAATTATTGAATATGGCGGCTCTTGCTACAAATGATTCAAAAATTACCATGCTTAAACAGGTGAGAATCCATTCTTTATACCCTGTTGACTAATAAGCAAAGCAGAGAAAACTGAACTGTGCACATTTTATTCACAGGTTCAAGAACTTATTATAAATAAGGATCCCACTTTGCTGGACAACTTTCTTGATGTAAGTGGAAATTGTAGATGTGATGAGGTGTTGCCTTTCAAACTTTTAACAATGAGTATTTGTGTTCTTTACATCAATTTTTGTTCTTGTTTGTATAGGAAATAATTGCATTTCAAGCAGACAAATCTGTAGAGGTCAGAAAAGTTGTGGTGAATTTTATAGAAGAAGCTTGGTGAGTTAAAAGTGGAATAGAACCATTTCTGTAAAACAAGAAGGTATTCCTAGACCAAAAAACATGGCACCTTATATTTGGGACATAATTGCATCTGATTTAATATAATATATATTATACACATATATAATATTTAGGTCAATCGATGTATATTTAGTGCTTGTTTTCATTTTTGTACTTACTTGGCTGCTCTTTACTCTTGCCAGTAAACTGGACAACGAGCTTCTCGTTAAATTAATTGCTAACCTCCATATGCTACTGAAGGATGAGAACGTCAATGTAGTGAAGAAGTCCATTCTGACCATGACCCAGCTGTATAAAGTGGCTCTTCAGGTAATAATGGATGTTAATCCACAATAATTCTTTTGTACAGGTATGAAACCTGTTATTCAGAATACTCAGGACCTGGGGATTTCCAGATAAAGGATTTTTTCTGTAATGCGAATCTTCACACCTTAATGGGATTCTGTCATGATTTTTGTGGTGTTGGTTTTATTTCTAAATTACACTGTTTACACTGCAGATAATTCACTACCATGTAAAATTCCAGGAGGGGAGTGATATCACTCCGACTTGCAGTACAGCAGTAAAGAGTGACTGAAGTTTATCAGAGCACAAGTCACATGACTGGAGGCAGCTGGGAAACTGACAATATGTCTAGACCCATGTCGGATATCAAAATTAAAAATATATAGGTAATGCTTGTATTTTTTTGCTGCAGGCTTTACTCTCTGCAAACCACCTGTTTGTTTGCGGGGATTATTTTGACCACTGACATTTTAGTAGAACAATTTAAAGGAATTGTTCAGTGTAAAAATAAAAACTGGGTAAATAGGCTGTGCAAAATAAAAAATGTTTTCAATATAGTTAGGCAAAAATGTAATGTATAAAGGCTGGAGTGACTGTAAGTCTAACATAACAGAACAGAACACTACTTCTTGCTTTTCAGCTCAGGCAGTATCCAATCAGTGCTTAGAGGGAGGGCCAAGTTGGTCATAACTGCTGCTTTTGAATCTGAGCTGCATGCTGAGGATCAATTGCAAACTCACTGAACAGTTTTCTCTGTCGTCTTAGGGGGACACAGGGACTGATGGGGTTAAGCTCCATCCTCCAGGAGGCAGGACACTTGAAAGAATTGAGTTGATGTGTTGGGTCAGGCTTAACCCCACCCACAGTACAATCCTATTCAGTTTTTAAGTGTCCTGCTACCGGGAGACTGAGACTGACACCCGTGGTGATACCTAAAGAAGGGTTCCCTGTTTTAAAATGGTTAGCCCCCGACGAGGTGATTACCACCGGGGTCCCTGCACTTGCCTTTTGGCTATACTGGCCACCCAGACAGATTCCTGCCCTTGGGAACTTAAGCAGAATGTCTGGCTGGTGTGTGTAACTTAAGGTAAGTGACTTCAGGCGAGGGGTCCCCCCCTGGGTCACTATTCTTACCTTGGGCATTTAGGAGCATGTAGCCCTAATTCTCTATCCCCCCCCCCGCAGACTGTCCTCAACCCTCACAGCTCCTACCACAGAATACCTCATAGTGGGGAAGTTTGTCGCTATCCTACCTCTCGAGGAACAGGTAGTCGCTAGCCTAGCCATGTGGGGACAGTAGTTTGTTCTGTTCGTTTCGTGCGACTATTGGAACACACCTGCGTTCCACAGAGCGCGCAAACGAAAATTTGCGGAAGGTTTTTTGACTGACGGATTGTTTGCGCTACAGCACAGCCTCTCTCACAGAAACGAACTATTTGCCAAGTGGTGTCATAACGGCATTCAGGCTTAATCTCTCCCACATTCATGGCAGAAGGTAGGACAGGGGGGCTGTTCACCAGGGCGGGCGGGAGAGTGCCCACTACAGCAAAGGTCAAGTACCTAGCCTGTACCAAGTGCCAAAATAAATTGCCCGGGGGCCAGAAGGAGCCGCTTTGCAAAGCCTGCTCTATGGGACGGGGGCTGCTGCTGCCTCTGGGGACATATCTGAGCAGTCTGAAGACCCCCACCAACGACACTCCCTTAGATCTGGGACAAAGGTCGGTGGCTGAACCGCCTCCTCCTAGTTGGGCAGTTCATCTCTCAAAATCCCTGGCATCCCTACAAGGGAGAGATTCTCTGGGTTTTACTCAAACCTCTTTACGGTTCCGACTCCAGAGAGATTCTCTGGGTTTTACTCAAACCTCTTTACGGTTCCAAAGAAGGATGGAACAGTCAGGCCGGTATTGGACCTCAAGGGTCTGAACAAATATTTCCGATCAGTGCGCTTCAAGATGGAGACACTACGGTCTGTTATACAAGAAATGGAACAGGGACAGTGGTTGATGTCACTGGATATCAAGGAGGCCTATCTTCATGTCCCGATATGGCCTCCTCATCATCGCTATCTTTGATTTGCATTCCACAACAAGCACTACCAATTTGTTGCTTTCCCATTCCGCCTATCGTCAGCTCCCAGGGTGTTCACCAAGCTAATGTCAATAACGGCAGCGACATTGAGACTACAAGGAATCTCGGTAACACCATACCTCGACGATCTCTTAATCAAGGCCAGTTAAGCAGAGAATGTCAGAACGAGCCTAAACAAAGCAATCCCACTTCTCCAGGAATTTGGATGGACGATAAACTGGAAGAAATCCAACTTGCACCCAAGCCAGCAAATGACATTCTTGGGCCTCGACTTCAACACGGTGATACAAACTGTAAGTCTCCCCCGAGACAAACAGGACAAAATCAAGAATCAAGTCCGATCCCTGATAGCCAACCAAGCTACGACAATATGCAATGCAATGCAAGTACTGGGGACTATGGTGTCTGCCATAGACGCAGTCCCGTTTGCCCAGATTCATCTTCGCCCACTTCAAGCCAACATCATTTCCTCCTGGATAGGGGGATCACTAGACCGACCATTTAGATTGTCGAACACGACAAAGACAGCTCTTCATTGGTGGCTGGTTCCAAACAAACTAGCCATAGGGCAATCGTGGGCAACTCCGGAGTGGAACGTAATAGCACCCTTCTGGCCCCGGAGAACCTGGTTCTCCGACCTACAAGAAATGTCAGTAGCAAGCCCGATTCGATTGCAACCCAAAACAGACCTACTACGTCAGGGACCAATAGTTCATCACAACCCAGGATTGTTCGCTTTGACGTGTTGGCCGTTGAGACATCCATCTGGCGGAGTAAGGGACTAGAGAGGAAGAAGTCATTCCAACAATGCTGAGGGCACGAAAGGCCTTGTCATCTAAGTCCTACCACAGAGTGTGGCGCTCTTAATTCAACTGGTGCGGGGAGACAGATTCTTCTCCAACAGAAGTCCGTATACCTAGAGTTTTGTCCTTTCTTCAGTATGGATTAGAACTGGGACTAAAGCTCAGTTCCCTTAAAGTACAGGTGTCTGCACTATCTATCCTTTTGCAACACAAGTTAGCTAATGAAGACCTCATACACTCCTTTCTACAAGGGGTAGCTCACTTGGCCCCCAGTGGCGGGATGGGATCTAAACCTGGTGCTGGAAGCACTACTGGAACCGCCATTCAAGCCGCATCATTCAGTTTCGGACACCTGGGTGACCTGGAAGACGGTGTTTCTCGTGGCCATTTCTTCCACCAGAAGAGTATCAGAACTCTGAGCCTTATCCTGTGACCCTCCTTACCTAATAAAGCAGTACTTCACACTATGCCTTCCTTTCTTCCTAAGGTGGTGTCCCCATTCCACGTTGACCAAGACATTGTGGTGCCTTCCTTGTGTCCAGAACCAAAGAACGATAAGGAACGGAAATTACACAAACTTAATGTGGTCAGAGCCCTTCGATGGTACATAGACCGATCCAAACCATTCAGATCTTCTCAGTCTCTGTTTGTAATTCCTTCTGGCCCCCGCAGGGGCCAAGCAGCATCAAAGACGTTGATATCCAGATGGATCAGAGAAACTATGAAGCATGCATACATTGCAAAAGGGAAGACACCGCCTCAAGGAATTCGGGCGCATTCTACGAGATTTGTGGGAGCCTCCTGGGCATGGCGTAACTCTGTTCCTTGGGAGCAGATTTGCAAGGCGGCTACCTGGTCATCTACTCACACATTCTCAAAATTCTACAATGTTGACACCTTTGCTGCGGCTGAGGCTTCACTTGGACGTAGAGTGCTGCAATCAGTGAGCCACGCTGTACAGGCTCGCTTCCACCCTACTGTCTTGGGACTGTTTTGGTTAGTCCCCATCAGTCCCTGTGTCCCCCTAAGACGACCGAGAAAACAGGATTTTCGTACTTACCGTTAAATCTGTTTCTCTGTAGTCGAAAGGGGGACACAGGGCTTGCCGCCCAATGGCGAGCCTTCGTTCATTGACCATGTTGGTCTTAGTGAATACTTCCCTGTTTTACAGTTCTGCCTGTTATTGGGTTTGTTGTTATAATAATAGAGTTCCGTTAGCAGCATTGGAACCAACTGAATAGGATTGTACTGTGGGTGGGGTTAAGTCTGACCCAACACGCCCACTCAATTCTTTCAAGTGTCCTGCTTCCTGGAGGATGGAGCTTAACCCCATCAGTCCCTGTGTCCCCCTTTCGACTACAGAGAAACAGATTTAACAGTAAGTACAAAAATCCTGTTGTGTCCCACGTGGCCCCCCTTCAAGTCGCTGACTAACTCAGATTTAGGGAGCTGAAAAGCAGGAAGTTGGAAACTGGCTATTATATTGGACATCCTGTCACTCCAGCCTTTATTGTTTGCATTTTTCCCCGACTATATTAGAAACATTTTTTATTTTGCACAGCCTATCTATTTACCCAGTTTTTAATTTTACCCTGAACTGTTCCTTTAAGAGACCGTTCTGATCAACTCTCATTCGGCTGACCAATAAAATCTGTTGCATTTCTCGCTCACAGCTTTCTGGAAGATGGTTGCAAGAGCCTACACCATTTTGGTGACAGATTGCTCTGGCTTAATTTTTGTGCTGCTGATTTTCCAGATGTATTCTATTCCCTCTCCAGGAAAGCTCATGGTATGCCCACCTTTGATACTATAAGGCTATAAGCACAAAGGCAGAAGGCTCCAGCTGTTCTCAATCTGCATATTTTTGCTGGCAGAAGCAGTTGTGCTCCTGTCCCTGTTCCACTGATTTGGCTCTGATCAGCCACAGCAGGATGTTTTGGTTCCATGAAGCATGATTGCATTCCCGAGGAAGGGATTGTGTTGCACATCTCTCCAAAACGTTGTGTATGGTGTGAATGTGTTTCATGCTGAACTACATAGGATAAAAACACACTTTGTTACTGCAAGTGGGATTGCACATTTTTGGCTATGGTATACTGGTTGGAAGTTACTGGAATCTCCCACTTGTGCCTAATTCTTTGTTTTGTTATGACACATGATTACAGTCCATTGATTCCTTGAGCAGGGAAAATCTGCATGGTTATGCCTAGAATTTCTACCCACAGAGAGATTTGTTTCATTGCCCTTGTTTTTTGCCCAAAGGGGATGAATTCTCCTTTAAATGAAGATCGTTTTTATTTCCTCCAGAAGGGTTGAAGGGCGCCCACCCCTCCTTTTATAAAATCCTAAACCAAGGTCACCCATCTCCCTTGCTGTCCATTCTGGTTCTCTTGCAGGTTGTTCACAGCTTGTAATAATGCTATGGGAAATGGAGGAATAATTTAGTTTCTCCAGTTGTCTGAGAAAGAAGAAAGTAAATTGTAGAGGGAATGTTAGTTTGTTGCTTTTTTGATAACATTTGGCATCCACACATGCTATTGCACTGGCTACACATACTGGGTACCTGTAAGGGAACACACATATCTATATCTATATATATATATATATATATATCTATATATATCTATATATATATCTATATATATCTATATATATATACTATTAAAAAGAGAAGATATTGCCGCACAACCCTCTTAGTTTTGGGTGCAAGTAGTCAAAAAGGCACTGCCAAATAGCCAATATCATAGAAAAAATAAAGACTGACACAGCACTCCAAATTATAAATGCAAAGAAGGATATGTATTGTAAAAGAACATACCAAAGCCCCTAGAGCAAGGTTTCTCGGTATACAAGCCCTTGGCTTGAGAAAGGGGTTTGTATACCCCGAAACGTCGCTCTAGGGGCTTCGGTATGTTCTTTTACAATACATATCCTTCTTTGCATTTATAATTTGGAGTGCTGTGTCAGTCTTTATTATATATATATATATATATATATATATATATATATATATATATATATATATATATATATATATCTATATAAATATAAACCACTTGCTGTCTTGGGCCGTTTGGGGTAAATTTCTGCTGCACTGGAACAGTGTCACCAATTACCTCCATGCAATTTTATAGTTTAAGATTTTAGAAATGTTTTTTGAATTTTGTCAATAGAAATTGTTTTCTATATCACAAGGTGATATTTCTTAGTACTCAGACAATGTATGTTGTGTGTGCATTTTTTGTTTTCATTTTACTGTCAACTGTTGGGCTGAAATTTTTTCTTCTCATTGACTGTTCTTTTCTACAGTGGGTTGCTCGCTCCCGCCCTCCATCTGAGCAACAGGAATCATGCTGGGACCTTGTAACTGAAATGGCTGCGGACATTCTCCTCCTGTTGGAATCTGATAATGATGGCATCCGCACTCATGCAGTAAAATTCGTAGAAAGTTTAATTGTCACCTTGTCCCCTCGTACTGCTGACAGTGAAGTTCCAAAAAGACAAGAAGGGGACATCAGCCTAGAGCAGATCCCTCCTGACCACCCATTCCTTAAATATAGTGAGTTTATCATAAATTTATGTCTTCTATGACCCAAAGACTTAAATTGTTCCCTCACATTCTATTCACCCATTGTTCCTCAGATACATTGCGAGATGTAGGGAAACAGGCTTTGAAAGAACTTCTGAAGTTCATGGCTCACCCTGCTATCTCCAGCATCAACCTAACGGCAGCCCTTGGATCTTTAGCATCAATTGCCCGGCAGAGGCCTATGTTTATGGCAGAAGTCATCCAGGCTTATGAGACCCTGCATGGTAAACCCGTGTAATTGTACAGATTTAAGAAAGCATTATATGCCAAATTGTAGACTTATCAGTTAGATTCCTAAATATTTGAGGCTACTTTTTAAACATTAGTGGACCTGTGTAATATCCAAACCAGTAATATTCCTCTAACCTCTCTCCTCACCTCCACAGTGAACTTGCCCCCTACGCTAGCTAAGTCACAAGTTAGCAGTGTGCGGAAAAACCTCAAACTGCAACTACTAAGTGTACTGCGTCATCCATCATCTTATGAGTACCAGGGGCCCATAAGTACTCTCTTGTTAGACTTGGGTACCAGCCAGGGAGAGATAACCAGACACCTTCCTCCCCCAAGGGACAGCAACCGGAAAAGAGCCAGGGAAGATGGTGAAGGTGGACAAAAAAAGAGCCGTACTGGTAAGATGATACCTGGAAATTCTTTGGTCAGAACAATATATTGGTGCATAAAATGGCTTATGCCTAAAAGGTACAAATGCAAATAATCTCTTTATGTAGTGTATCAAAAGTCTTTAATTTATATGCAGAAATTCAACTGCCTGACGATGATGATGATAAAGACACTATACAGCTTCCTACCATTCCTGCTCCTGCACCAAGCACACAGTCGGCTACGGATATCACAGCTGAATTTCTGTGCCCACTACTTTCCCCAGAGAATGTGGCAAACCTGGTAAGTACAACATTCAAAGTCTATGTCTATTAGATTTCAAAGATGTAGTAATCCAAATGCTCTTGCACTGTTGTATTAATCGGATAAAATAATCATTTATATTCTTTTTCAGTTACTATTCAGTCTATACAGATTTTAATGAAAATCTCCTATTACGAAAAGAAAAAATGCCTTAAAAAACATTCCTTCATGTCTTTTTGCCTGCCACTGTAAACTGACTTTTTCCTACAACAAGACATTCTCTGATTAATAGTTGAGGAAGGAGTTATCTTTGCTATCTGAACACATTACATTAATATTACAAAATTCCCCATATCTATGCAAAGATCACTATAATATTTTACTTTTTTACAGAAAGCAATGTACTTTTTTGTTTGTTTGTTTATGTGCCATTTAGAAAATTGTGCACACAAAAAGAGTAACAATCCTTCTCACCCTAAGCTTGTTTTGGTCAAGGGGAGACTCGTGTCACAGAAGAATCTACTTGCCTAAACATTCTTTGGGTGGTGGACCCTGAGGTCATATCTTCCAGTGGTTCCTAGATACCCCATTCCACCACTACCATTGGTTTAAAAACAAAGTGTGGCTAGACGGGAGGATATCTTTTATAACTTTTTTTAAATTTCTTTAAGTAGCACTTGTAGGATGTTTTCAAAAGTGCAATAGCTGCCTTGGATTATCAAGAAGACAACACATTTAGAAGGGGGTTGTGACAATCCTAGTGGTCTCAGACAAGCCCAAAGGTATGCCCAAACTGGTAGCCACGGTAGTCAACAACATGGTGACTACCCAGCAGAGATATTGTAAGGCTATAGTTATTGCCACTTTTTATTACTTATCATTCTATTCAGCCCATCTTCTATTCATATTCCAGTCTCTTATTCAGATCAATGCAGGGTTGCTAGGATAATTTGTACCCAGTGGCGTAACTACTCCCTGGTGGGCCCCGGCACAGGATGGGCTCCTGGGCCCCCCTGTGGGGCCCTTACCTCTATAAACCCCTTGCTGGAGTGTTGATAGCATGTGTGCTGTAAAATCTCCCCCTAGATAACTGCTTGCCATAACCATTTTCATGGCTCTGATGGGCCCCAAGGGGATGGGGCCCTGGTGCAATTGCACCCCTGGTAGTTACGCCACTGTTTGTACCCTAGAAACCAAATTGCTGACACTGCAAACTAGAGAGTTGTTGAATAAAAAGCTAAATAACTATAAAACCACTAATAATAAAAAATGAAAACTAATATATGGTCTCAGAATATCACTCTCTACATTATACTAAAAGTTAACGCAAACGTGAACAACCCCTTTAAAAGAAGCATCCCTGCCCTGCTTTATGGCTGAGATTATATGTATTATCATATGTCCTCTCTGATCCCCATTATAACCAACTGTGGAGGGTCAAACATACTAATTAAATACATGTCACATTTAAACTACAATCCCCATAATTCATTGCAAAGGGCAGGCTTCTAATGGAGGGTGTGTCTTTGATGACATCACCTTGGTGGAGGGGGGAATCGGCGCGATTGGCTTCAACAGGGGGATGCAGATGTCGGGGGTGGACTTTGTCAGGAAGGAGGAACATACTGGCAACTGTTTGTGATGATACTTTGTCCCAGGCTATGCTGCTTTTGTGTTTGGCTGCATGGGGTTAGTAAAAGCTTGGTTGAGGATGTACAGGTGAAATACGGCTTTTTTTTCATTAAGTAATAGGTTTAACTATTAAAAAAAAAACACTATTCTTTTTTTTACCGTTAACTTTACTGTGTAAAACTTAAAAGATAGACACTATATTTCATGACCGTTCTCCTTTAAGGATAATATCCTGCTCTGCTCTAAATTCCAAAACAGTGTGTCTATGTGTATGGGTAACATAATTTATTGTATCTCATTAAATGTTAAGTTTTAGCTACATTGCAACAGTCAGTATCTAAACTGGTTTACAATTTGGGGAAATGTATCCAGATGCATTTCACCCTGACTTGTTACAACTGACTAAATAGTATTGTAAATGGATTTGGCTTACCTGCGGATACAGCATTGTTGTGGCAATTATTTTGCTTACTTTGTTTTAAAGTTGGCTACTGGGCAAAAGTTAAGTGTAAAGTGCATTAAGAATCCATCACTGCTGCTGGTAGATTAGCATAGTTGAACTCTTTATTATACTTTGGAATATAAATTGTATTCCAGCAACATCTGGGTGGCACAATATTGCTCAGGGTCATTCCCCTCTAAGCAGACCTTAGATTTTGTTTAGATTGCTTTTATAATTCCATAAATGTTATTTATGGTTTACAGTTGTCACCAAAGAAAAAGGGTCTCGAAAGAGGAAGAAAATGGAAATAGAGAATCCCATCCAGTCAAAGAATGTATTGCAGAATGATCTCAAAAGAGGTGTTGCATCTGTTCCACAGGTGCTGATTGTCTAAATTCAGCTAACAATAACATGATATTCATTGGCTTGATGAGTGTCTATGAAACCCACATACCCTAGAAAAGAACCAGTTTTACTAATTGGCTCTTTTTGTTAGTGTATTTTTCTTGGCAGAGCTTAATACAAATGGTATGTTGAGAGATAGATAGTAAACAAGTATTTTTATTGGTAGCCAGTTTCAGAATTTTATGTGTCTTATTAACTTCGTGTGCACATCAGAATTGCATGAAATTACTACATTCACAGTAGTTTTAGACATATTTGGAAATGTTATTGAAGTCTTTTCATATGTGCTTATTGTGCTTAGGTGCTCATCAGTATGGTGTATCTACCGGACTCCATGCCTGCATCCTTCCAGGCCACTTATACTCCAGTGGAGTCAGCTGGGACTGATGCCCAGATTCGCCATCTTGCTAGACTTATGGCTACACAAATGACAGCAGCTGGTACTGGTCCAGGTACACTGTGGTTAATAAAAGTGAATATGGCATGAGTGATATGGATAGAAAATTAAAGTTAAAAGTGCTAACTAAAGATATGTATGTATATTGAAACAAAGAGTAGCTGGGGTTTTAGCTGACGTTACTCTATCTGGGTATATAAGAAATAGTTCATTTTGGTTCAATTTGAAGTTTGCAGCTGTAACAGGGTTTACAATAAATAGTTTTCTACATCTTGGCACCATATATCTATTTCTGAAATCCTAGGGCTTGAGCAGGCAAAAGATATTCCAGTGGATGTAGTGGAGGAAGAGAACACCAAGCCTGAGGGGTTGGTGATAAAACGCCGGATTTCAGCACTTACCAAGGGACAGGCTATATCTGTTTTGGGATGTCAGAGTGAGAAGGCCAAGGAAGAGGAGGAGGAGGAAGATGCTCCACTAGCCAAGAAACGACCTGAGCCCATACTACCAGCAACTCAGATTAGGTAAAAGTGCGAACACACGCTCAAAATTTATAGTCTTAATAACAAATGTGGTTCTAATGTGACCTTAGCATGTGGAAACTAGAGAGCTGTTATTGGACCCACACACCACCCTAAGACACACATTTGCTCTCTTGTACTTGTAACATGCACTTGGCTTGCTACCTATGTTACCCATTGCTTGACCCAAAACCTCTAAAATACATGTGACATTCAAGTGTATTATAATGTTTCACACACTTTCAATTACCATACAGCTCACCACATTGTCCTCCTCACTTATTCTAGGCCTTCTGGAGTAGGAGGTAGAAAGAAGGTATTTCGGTTGAAGGAAGTGACAGAGCCACTTACAGATGTCCAAATGAAATCCTTAAAATTGGGAGCTGTGCGACGGATCCTCCAAGCAGAGCGCACAGTGGGTAGTTCGGGGGCGTCACAGGTAATAATCGCCATATTATAGAAATAGATGTTACAATCAGTAGCAAAGGAACAATATTGACACAAATGGAAATCTTGTACTTCAGATGCGAGTGAAGGTCCTAGCACGTCTTGTGACCCAGCTAGATATAAGCATAAAGGCTGAGGTCTTGTCCCACTTTCTGAGTGATCCTCGAATGCGGCTTGACCTAGCTTTAGCCTGGCTGTACCAGGAGTACTGTGAATACCAGTCTGGTGCAGGGGAGGAGGGATACCAGGAATGTCTTATTGGAATATTGACTGGTCTGCAAGAAAGGCCAGACCAGAGAGATGGGTAAGCAGAAGTACTGTCTCATTTGTGTTCTGATAGTATTATGAGATATTTCAGAGAGCAAATTGTGTGTTGTCCGCTGTCAATAGAGAACAGACAGGTTATTGACTGGCATTGCCAGGTCAGACCAGAAGTATAAATATGTTGCCTAAAGAGGCAGCTTTTCACTTGTAGTGATTATGGTTCTGTGTTTTTCATCATAGGGTCTTTACAAAAGTTGTCCTTGAGGCTCCTTTGCTCACAGACTCTGCCCTGGATGTGTTACGGAAATACTGTGAGGATGAGGTGTGAATTTAAACTTGTCCACTAGCAGCAAAAACAATGACAATGAATAATATAAGGACTGTTTTGGCACTTGCACTCTTACTTGCATCTGCTAATCATTATTTCCTTTATGTGCAGGGGCGCAGTTACTTGGGTATGTCCACCTTGCGGGATTTAATCTTAACTCGTCCAGCCCGCCAGTTTCAGTATCTGCATCTTTTGCTGGATCTGAGCTCTCATGAAAAAGATAAGGTTAGACACCAAGACTTAAATTAACGTCACTCAACCATTTCTGTCAAGCATTCTTATTTATTTCCCACAACCCTTATTGTGTTTATTAGATTCGCCAGCAGTCACTCCACTTTATTAAAAGAATGTATGAGAAAGAAAGTCTCAGACCATATATTGAGAAATTCGCTCTCAACTACTTGCAGCTTCTAGTTCACCCTAACCCGCCATCTATTCTATTTGGGGCAGATAAGGACACAGGTAAGTGGTTGTTTGTGAGTTGATGTACATGTACTATTTAAATCTCTCTCTACACCTATTGTTTGTGTTATGTCTCCAATTAATTAATTCCCACTTTTTTCCCCTAATGGTTTAGAGGTGGCTGCTCCATGGAATGACGAAACAGTAAAGCAGTGTCTCTATCTGTACCTGGCATTACTGCCACAGAATCACAAACTGATTCATGAGTTGGCATCTGTCTACACTGAGGCCACAGCTGATATCAAGAGGACTGTGCTGAGGGCCATCGAAACACCGGTAAATAAGGAAAACCACGAGTTGGGAAGTTAAGGAACAAGGAGATATAATGAGCAGCAGCAACAAAATTGGGACAGTACCTGAAAATTATGAATGGGGTTATCTCAACTTTAATATTCAAGCACATGTAGACCGTAACAAGTGTATCAAAATGGACAGCACTTGTTAATCCCAAAATTAAGTGAAGAGGCAAGGGAATATACCTTGAAGATAACCACAATCTGTTTATATATGGTGGCAGATTAGCACTAGGTTGGTATAAAAAAAAGATTAATGTTGGGGGAAATGTTCCAGTGTGGAGAGGAGAATGCATTTGGAATGAGAGGGTCATTAAAATAAGTTTTATATAGATATATTTTATATAGTGAAAATAAATGTGAACATTTTACCCCTGTTTGTTTTTTAGATTCGAGGCATGGGAATGAATTCACCTGAATTGCTTCTGTTAGTAGAAAACTGCCCCAAAGGAGCTGAGACGCTAGTGACTCGTTGCCTGCATATTTTGACTGACAAAGGTACGATTTTCCTTCAAACAATTGTATAGAACAGTTCTAGAAGATTCATCTTTGTATATTTTTTGACATATGTCCCTACTATAGAGTAGGGTAAAAGTAAGATGTTTCTCCGTAAATAACATTCATCACACATGAGGTGGTGGCCACTCTCTATAGAAATGAGACTAGTGGGTTGGAGAAACCAGGGAAACCATAATCCCAAAAAATGAACCTGCCTACTTGTTTAATTTCAAAAACATTTGCAAATATAATGACATTTACTGTTGTATGGAGTGAAGTAAGGGCAATTTCATTAGTGACAAAGTCCATGTGCTTTGCCACTCATTTCAGTCACAGCTTTACATTTTTATTCGTGTTTCTTTCTCTTTTTAAATAAGTCTTGCTTTGATTCATCTACAAAGCTCTGACTAGTGGAATTTGCAATTTGTATATTTCTGTGTTGCTGTGTTTATATCTTGTATTTAGCTCTGTGTCATTTTGTCATTCTGTTAACAGTGCCCCCATCCTCTGAATTGGTAAAGCGTGTCCGAGAGCTGTATCACAAGAGGCTCCCAGATGTCAGGTTTTTGATCCCTGTGCTTAATGGGCTTGACAAGGTAAGAACCAAGTGTTATAGAAACAAGACATCTACAATTACTAGCAATGTTCCTAGCAAAACATCACTTTTGTAATTGGTTTTCATTTTTTATTGTTTGTGGTTTTACAGTTATTTAGCTTTTTATTCAGCAGCTCTCTAGTTTGCAGTGTCAGCAATTTGGTTTCTAGGATACAAATTACCCTAGCAATCCTGCATTGATTTGAATAAGAGACTGGAATATGAATAGTAGATGGACTGTATAGAATAAGTAATAAAAAGGGGCAATAACAGTACATTTGTAGCCTTACAGAGCATTTGTTTTTAGATGGTGTCAGTGACCCCCATTTGAAAGCTGCAAAGAAACAGAAGAAAATTGCAAATCATTAAAAAACTATGAAAAATAAATAATGAAGACCAATTGAAAAGTTTCTTAGAATTGGCCCTTCTAAAATATACTAAAAGTTAACTTGAAGGTGAACCAACCCTTTAATGTTTTTGATGTTACTGTTCCTTTAGGAGATCTAGGTCAAACTTTCAGGACAATTAAAGGGTGTATTTGGGATTTGACTATCATCTGCATATACAGGCCAAGGGCCAGGTACAGAGCCCTGAGGAACCCCTATATTAAGCCGAACCTGGGACGAAGATTTGTTAGCTAAAGCAACAGAGAAGGTGCAGTTAGAAAGAAAATCAGAAAGCAACTGTTAAGAGAATAGAGAATTTGCATTACAATTGAATGGTCAACTGTATCAAATGGAATGGACGCGTACTTTGGCTTTGGCAGTTGGGAGATCATTTGCAACTCAACATGACCTGCTGGTCAAAAACTAGATAGCACTTGGACAGATAATGGGTGCAGAGACAGTAATACAATAAAATACATTTCAGGAGTTAACTATGGATTTAAGATGGACAAGGTGATAGGCTGGGTCTGTAGCCTTTTTAAAATATGGGCTTTACACGTCTGCTTAAATAAAGGGGGGAAGGTACCTGAAGCTTAAGATAAATTGAATTCATAAGTAAGCGCGTGAGTATGAAATTGCAGTTGACCCACCAGCATTACGTTATTTCATGCAATAGTACATATTGTTTCACTTTAAATGAAAACATACAGTAAATAGGCTATGTGAAACTTTCTAATATAGTTAATTGGCTAAAAAATGTCTACATATGTCATACATAGGAAAACTATACCCTGAAAATGAATTTTTGAGCAACAGATAGTTTATATCAAATCAAGTGACATATTAAAGAATCTTGCCTACCTGATATATATATTTAAGTAAATATTGCCCTTTTACATCTCTTGCCTTGAACCACCATTTCATGATGGTCTGTGTGCTGCCTCAGAGATCATCTGACCAGAAATATTTCAACTCTAACTGTAACAGGAAGAAGTGTGGAAGCAAAAGACACAACTCTGTCTGTTAATTGGCTCGTGTGACCTAACTTTATAGTTTGTTTGGTATGTTTGTGTGCACTGTTGGATCCTAGGATCCCAGGAGGCTGTCCTTATTTTTTAAAATGGCTATTTTCTATTTAGGATGACCCAATGGCACATGCTACTAAAAAAGTGTATTATTATGAAAATGGTTTATTTACATGAAGCAGGGTTTTACATATGAGTTGTTTTATGCAATATCTGTTTATAGAGACCTACATTGTTCGGGGGGGGGGGTATAGTTTTCCTTTTACACATGTAATGTTGCTTTAACGTTTAACGCTTTACATATGAGTTGTTTTATGCAATATCTGTTTATAGAGACCTACATTGTTCGGGGGGGGGTATAGTTTTCCTTTTACACATGTAATGTTGCTTTAACGTTTGTATCCGTTCATATTGTGGCATTTTCCTGGGTTTACAGAAAAATCACTGACCAAAGAAATAAGGCATGTACCTAAGCAACAGGCTATTGCCACAACTTTCATGAAAATTTCATAATATTCCCTTTTCGTATAGTCAGTGATTTTGTAAAAATCAAGTTTGGCTGAAAATAATTAAATTCTGGTGCTTAATTGCACTGGTTTCTGAGCTGCCATGTAATGAGAACCTGAATTAATTACTTGTATTGTGGCATTTATTTTCTAATATATACAGTATATTATGAATGGATCCCTAAGCTCGGGTAACTGACAGCAGCCCATTGCATGTGCAGTGAATCAGCAGAAAAGAAACCGTGGAGCTACTGTGGCATCTTTGGTGAAAGCTTTGTGGTTTGCCTTGGGCTGGTAGAAACCTCCAAAACATAACATGCAGCAGTTCTAGTCTACATTTATTATTAAGCTTTAGTTTTCCTTTAACACTCTTTTTCAGAAGCTTTCTAGTTTGGAAATTCATCAGTTAAATTAGCTTGCTACAATCCCATTTACCCTAGCGACCATGCAATGGTTTCAGAGACAAACTGGAAAATTAATGAGGGCTTGTATGAAGCGATTCTTAAAAGTAACAATAAAACTGTTTGTTTTTGCTGACACAGTGAATCCTGTCAACCAGATAGTGTTTTGAAACTGTAAGCTAGAAAGAGGCAGCATTACATGACAAATCATTCAAAAACTATGAACAGAATGAATACTAATTAAAACATTGCTAAGGATTACACATTTAGCATAACATATTAAAAGTTGTAGTACCCCTTAAACTATATAATATGATTCTGTCACAACTGCTATCTTTTCCTCTGCAGAAAGAAGTAATTCAGGCTCTACCAAAACTCATAAAGCTGAACCCAATAGTGGTAAAGGAAGTATTCAACAGATTGTTGGGGACACAGCATGGTGAGTCTGTTTATTTATTCTACAGAAATGTTAAACTGAAATATTTCATCTGCATGAGCAGAACAACTTAAGTTTAACAGTGAAGTGCTACTGTGGGCTGGGGGAGGGTGGCAATGTAGGAGATAAGTAAGTTAAAGGTGTTATGAACTGGTGGAAGATAGTGCCAAAATGTATTTTCGTAAAACAAACATTTTTTTTCTTGAAATCTAGGCATATATTCCCTTTATTTTAATTTCATATGTGGTTTGGGATTGGGTCATGCAAAAATAAGACTGGTTTATAATCCTATATCTTTTCCCAATATTTTTCAGGTGAGGTTAGTTCCTCCATGTCTCCTTTGACCCCTGGAGATCTTTTGGTTGCTCTTCATAACATTGATTCCAGTAAATGTGATATGAAATCTGTCATAAAGGGTGAGACTTCCCCTTCATAAAATACTGTAGTACTTCTAGTTGATACCAGCTTTGTGCCCAAGGTACATATTTTTTTTGTATTCACTTTCTCCTACAGCTACCAACTTGTGTTTCTCTGCCCGCTCTGTGTACACATCTGAGGTTCTTGCTGTGGTTCTTCAACAACTGATGGACACCACCCCTCTCCCTATGCTTCTTATGAGGACCGTTATCCAGGCTCTAGGGATGTATCCCAGGCTTGGGGGCTTCATCATGAATATACTTACTCGGCTCATTTATAAGCAGGTGTGTAAGGGGATGGTTGTTATCGAAAGTAAGAGATAACCGGCTTGACAAAAATTAGGTCTTTTAAATGGTCATAGTATATGTATTACTGTTTAGAGAGGCTCTGGTCAATGATAATACATTTATGAACAGTAGTTGTACTGACTGTTCTTCACAAATACCTGTAGTTTGTTTTCCTCATTAAAATGTTTTAATAAAGGTTAGGGTCAAATGGTTGACTAACTGCAGTACTATCCAGTACTTATCTAGCGGTCATCAACAAAAAGTATCCCAATCCTTGCAATATTATATGTGAACATGCTTGTGTTCATTCAGTTTCTACAGTAGCTCCAAATACATTTGCTAAACGTGGCAGCTATGAAAGAATAATGCAAATGTAAGTTTATTGTGGGGGCAATATATCCCCTGTTCATTTTGATATCCAAGAATAGGGCATGTGCTGTGGAGGACTCGCACAAACAAATCCAGCTTGGGTGCCAAGTAATAGTTCAGCAAGCACATCCAAATTAATGACTTGGCACTCACAGGACTTGCTTAGAAATGAAAAAAATCCTTCATGCTTCAATCCTCTCATTTTTTAAGCAAGTCCTGTTCAATGTAAAAAAATATCTGCTCCCAGTTTGGATTAATTTACTTTGACCGTTGCCATTGAGATTCAGTGGGCAACACAACACCTGCAGTCAGGTATAGTTCAAAGAAGAACCAAACCCCATACTTTATAACCCCCTGGCCTAACTGGTTGTTACCCTGGGAAAATGCCCCTAACTTTCTATTTATCCCTCCTTGCAGGTCCTGTCCAGCTGGGTTCACAGCAGCCGTCTTCTCTCCTTCAGTCTTCATCCAGTAAGTGAATGGCTTTTTGGTGCATGTGCAGTTGGAGTAATCTTTTTAAAAAAAGCTACTTAAAAAAAAAAGAAAATCGGAAATTTTGTGACCGAAGGAGAGAAGATGGCTGCTGTGAACTCCACTTGACAGGACCTGCATGAAGGGGTAAGTAGAAAGTTAGGGGCATTTGCCCAGGGTACTAGTTAGGGAGAGAGGGGGGTCAATTTAGGGTGGGGGGGAAGGGTTATATAAATTATGGGGTTTGGTTCTCCTTTAAGCATATTTACCACAAATAATTACCTAATTTCCCCACAAATTATGATGATCTGATATGTAATGTTAAGGTAACATATCCAAAGTTGAACCTATTTCATCTTGCCATCATTCTCTAGGTTTGGAAATACCCGAAAGTTTGGGAAGGATTTATTAAATGCTGCCAGAGAACCAAACCACAGTCATTCAGCGTCCTGCTTCAGCTTCCACCCCCACAACTACTGTCTGTTCTCCAGACATCCCCAGACCTCCGTGATCCTCTTCTTGCACATGTTAGAGCTTTTACACCACACCAGGTGAGTATGGACATAATATATGAAACTACAAACCGGAAACAATCATTGGTTAGCTTCTTTAAGCCGGTAAGACAGTGTATGCCACCATATATTTGAATCCTTCTGCAATTTAAACAACATACTTCCCAAATATCCCTGGCAGTACATGATCCCAAGAGCTATAAACTGTAAACTTTCCATAGATTCCTGGAAGTACTTTATACAGTTTATGGTAATTGGGATTAAGTACTGCCAGGGACCTATGGACAGTGTACATCTTATGGGATGACATATGGCCATTGTATTTATATTGTAATTATAATGTCTCATGCAGTAGATTTTTTTTTAAGTATAATGTTAAGAAAAATCTTTTTTAAGGAAGAACTTATGATAATTGTGTGTTTTATGATTGTTCCTGCTTTTCACATAGCTGGCACATGTCCCGCATTCCATAATGGCTATTCTAGAGGCTGAATCAAGAACAGACACTGGAGCAGAAGAGGCTGCACAAGTTGAAGAGGTGCTATATTTTGTGTACCTACCAATACTTTGGCCTCCTCTTATTGTGACTTCTGTTTAATCAGCTCTTTTTCCCTCAGGAGCAAGAAACCCCAGCCCAGGATATCATTGCCCGAAGGTTGGCTCAAGAAAAATCCTTAAAAAAACAAATAGAAGAGCAAAAGGGGCAAAACAATCAAGAGATGGAGGAGGTAGCAGAGGTAGACCCACCTACCATCTTTATAGCTGATGAAGAGGAGGAGGAGTCAATGGTCTGTTCACATTTCTGTTCTATCTAGTCAATGAATAAATCTGCATAAAATGTCTTTTTCTACTTCTTCCTTCATCTTTCACTTTTGAAAAAATATATTTTTTTTTTTTGTTCTTATATATACATTTTTTTTGTCTGCAGGATCCTCAAGGGAAAGAGGTACCCCAAGAAGACAGTAGTAGTAGTAGTAGTGCTACCACCACAGAAAAATCTCCAGTACCTGATGAACCCATGGAAGAGGATCCAGCCGAAAAGAATGAGTGACACTGCTTTTGCTCATATGGTTTCTAAAAAACGAGAAAGCCCTCTCCCATGGCACTGAGACCAAATAAAAAATAAATGAAAAGCTAAAATTATCCAGTATCTTCTGTAAAGTGTCCTAAATGGAGTGTGGTAACTGCCATATTTTAGTTTGCATGCTATACATGCTATACATACTATACTATGTATATGATTTCACTGGAAAATTGCTATACCATATATAATTGCAGATTTTAATGGCACACAGAGGGAAAAATATTTTATTTGCATTGACATGGAGGGGTCAGGAGAACAGATTTTTGCCTCCTTACCTGCTCCTCCTGGGGGCATTGGTTGAAGCCCCTCTCTAGCTTGCGACCCCAGGCACCCATGCACATAATATTGTTAATCCCACTCAGTTTATCAGTATTTTAGGATAAATCAAATCGCTGTACTGTGCCAAAGCAAATTCAATGGAATATTAACTGCTGACTACTGGACCCCTGATTACTGCTCCTCTTGCTTGCTTCACTATTCTCTTTCACAGTATGGCATCATGGTTGGTGCCTGATGATGTAAATTAATGTGGATTCTCTTCTCCCTTTGCCTTCTGAAGGCAGGGCAGATTTAACCATAAAATACAAAGTGTCCTGTTTTGCCACTGAAATCCACCACGTCTGCCTGCACCAGAGTAGAGACTATTCTGCTGAGCACAGGCGGAGCAGGTGCAGCAGATCCAAAATTGTCTGGCCCTAACTTTACTGTACTGACAAGGATGCCTAAAACACTATTTATGCTTTTTATTCATTGTACACATGAGCTCTGCGTGTACTCACATCTGCATGAGCTGATATATGTGAATTCCTTGCATGCTTGGTTAAGAAGTGTTCCCACAGAACATCATCTCCTATAAGGCCTACTATTGGACACTGGAGAGAAATTACAGCTATGCTCTGGTGCTAGCTCGATCCAGCCTTAATCCCTGCCCAAACTACCAAAAAAGTAATATGTAAAAATTACTAAAGGAATGACTAATTAAACATTATTAATGAAATATGACCACTTTAGAACATAAAAGTATCTGTTTTTTTTAAATCGCCACTAGCCTCATTAGCATATCATGACATTCCCTGCCACTTAATCTCAATCCCATTGTAATTTTTTTAATATCTTTGCTGCTCAGTCAGTCAGCTATGCTTATACTGTTGTCTGACTGCACCCTTACTGGACATATAGAAGACGCTCTGTCCAGTGGTTAAAAGGTCAACTTCATGAAGAGTTTGTCTATGCCAGGGTACCCCAACTTTTTTTTGGGACGCATTAAATGTAAAAAAAAAAAAAGTTGGAGAGCAACACAAGTATGGAAAAAGCTCATGGGCGTACCAATTATGGGCTTTTATTGGCTACAGGCAGTCTAGGTGAGACTCTGTTTGCAGTACTCATGGTTTTTATGCAACCAAAACTGCACCCAAACCAAGAAAAAAAAAAAATAAGCACCTGCTTTGAGACTCCTGGGAGCAACATCCAAGGAGTTGAGCAAAATGTTGCTCACAAGTCTAGGCTATTGGTAGGAAGGGTAGTCTCTAAGAAGCTGCACATTCCCTGAACTGTGACCAAGGAACATCCCTTACTCCTGTTGGCTTGGCCAGTGGTACCTGTGCTCAAATGGTAACACAACTACTCCTGTACAATTGAAATGGGCTAGCCTCCAATTCTTTGAGCTGAATGAGAAATCCTCTGCAGGGAAGGAGTGTTAACTTGGACACACTTGGGAAACTTTGAAGTTTCTTCCTTTAGAAACATGCTTTTCTTTGCTACAAACTATTTTTCGAAACACGTGTACGAACATGTTATAGCGCAAAACTTTCACTAGGAAATCTCCAAGGTACAAATGTCCTTTATTCTAATTGTGTTTGCCAGATAAATTTACAGGGAAACATTTTAAAGTTATTGTATTGAAATCAAATTTTTGTTTGGGTTTGGGTGTGAGAGAATTACCTACATAGAAGAAAATAATGCAATGATCTGCTTACTTTTAATCAAAGGTCACGACTCCATTTGAATTCTCTCAATCTGTGTGCAACCTTCAACACTGCTGATTATTCCTTTTTACTTCATATTATCCCATCTGTTTGCATAAGTGACTGTACTATCCTGTCTAATAGAACCTTCTATTATCTTCTATTGTCTCTCCACCTCTTTATGTTCCTAATCCTCTTGCAGCTAGGCCTGCTTTTATACTCCTTCCACCTGACAGCACCCTTGGGTTTCCATATCATTTTTATTAAGATGATAACCAAATCTAGACTCAGGGGCGATCCTGGCACCTCCGTCACCTCTGCTCTTGCTGCTGCCCCCCTCCCCATGCGCTCACTTTTTTGCGCTGGAGGGGTCCACGATGGCTGAGGAGAGGCCCACTAGCACAGGGCACAATTATGAGCTTGGCACTAGAAGAGCGCCCCTTTCTATACTGACTGCCTAGCTGCAATAACTTTTTGTGTCCGCTCACTGTTAGAAATGGTATGCCTTGTGATTTGTACCTGTCCATGGTCCTCAGTCCTTTAGTAGTGACGATCTGTGCCTCCAAATATGCCACCAATAGCTCACAAACTTCTTTTTTGCTGATTCACTTCTTGAAACAAAAGCAAAGGGTTGCTATGTGCTGTATGTTATAAATAGACCCTGCCAACAATTATATTCCACACTCACCTTTACTTTTACATTCATCTTTGCTCCATGTGCCCTATGCTCTTCCTGCAAAATCAGCCCTTGAATATAGAGGCCAAAACAGCTGGTACGCTGTAGCCCGAGGCAGAAAGGAGAAGCATGCTGCATGAGAGCTAACAGTCGACTGCTGCTGGTGAAAGCTGATCCACTCTCGTTACGTGGTCTAACATGAAATGTCATCAGAAGCACACTCATAAAGCTGGTCATACACTATAACAGGTTGCTCTCCAACCCCTTGTATGTTGCTCCCACTGGCCTCAAAGCAGGTGCTTATTTTTTAATCACTGGCTTAGAGGCAAGTTTTGGTTGTATAAAAAACAGATGTACTGCCAAACATACTCTCCTGTAGGCTGCCAGTTCATATAGGGGTTACCAAAAAGCCAGTCAGAGCTCTTATTTGACATCCCCATGGATGTTTTCATGCTTGTGTTGCTCTCCAACTCTTTTTTTAAATTTAAATGTGGCTCACGAGCGAAAAAGGTTGGGGACCCCTGCACTATAAGATCCCGTTGGAAGCCCCCATACACCGGCAGATAAGCTATCTAATTGGTCTAAAGGGCTGATATCGGCAGCGTTAATTCTGCCCGTGTATGGCCACCTTTACAGTTTGCAGGACTTATAAATGAGAGTGTATAGATAAAAATACAAATTTACCAGCAGCTACATTGCCGGTAAATTTGTAATACCGGTCTTGGCAGGTGTTTTACTGGGTAGGCCGGTAAAATACCAGCCTTTTGGCAACTAGAAATATTTATGGGTGGGAATAAAAAGGGCAGGGCATGATGTAAAGGGGGCGGGACGAAAGCGCTGACATTTCAGGAGAAAGGATGAAAGCTAAGTTTGGGGATTGCGGCGGGCCGAGGGGTCTTCCTAAGGGTGTTACAAATTTAACGGCAGCTACATTGCCCGTAAATTTGTAATACCGGCCCGGCCTTGGCTGGTGTTTTACCGGCTAGGCCGGAAAAATACCAGCCGGGTGGCTACCCTAGCCATGGGTAGGGTTGCCACCTGGCCGGTATTTTTGATGGCTGATACCAATGTTATTAATAGGAATAAAAGATAAATATATAGGAAGGCTGGTATTTTTTTCAAGAAAAGGTGGCAACCCTAGCCATGAGGCAAGTAGGGTTGCTACCTTTTTTGCAAAAAAATACCGGCCTGCCTATATATCTATATTTTTTCCCTATTAATAGCATTAAGATCAACCATACTGGCCAGATGGCAACCCTAGGCAGAGCCCAAAGATTGCCAGACCGGGCCTGGTGGCATTAGACATTTCCAAAGCCTCTAGACCCTCACACATAATGTAATAAAATGTGCAACAGGACTAGCCACCTATAGCAAACATTCAGCAGGTCACCGAGTCCTACACTGGGTTGAGTATCAGTGAATTACCCACTGTACAACTTGCCATCTGGATCCACCTGAATTAACATGTACTTTACATGCAACGAAGCGATCCCACCTGTAATTGAAAGAAAATCTATAAGAAGGCATTGTCTTAGTATTAGACACAATCACTGTATCAAAAGTGTAATTCATATGGACCAGTTAGTGAGGTATTTGTTATTAATTCTCAAATACTGTACTGTCACTATATCCGGATTTAGTAGAACTACAATTCCCAGCTGGCCGTGCACAAAAAACACACGCCCCGGAAACGTGGGACAAAGCGTCTGTTCATATCCTAGCAACAAGGTTCCGAAAGCTGTTACCGTAGCAACGGGTAGAGTTAGCCTTCGCAGACTGCTCTTCTCTTTAGTTTGTGCAAGTTGCATTCAAGTGTCGGTCGGAGAGGGGCCGTTTTGGCTTTTGAAAACTGTGTAAAATGACGGACAGTTCGATCCCTGCGGCACTAGATCCAGAAGAACTACAGATACAAAATGCTAAAGCTTTTCTTCTACAAACAGACAAATCCGGGCTCAGTCTGTGAGTACAGCGCTCTCCTGTAGGGGCTTGGGAGGGGGAGAGTGCAACTGATAAGCAGTGAATATCTTGTAAATTACATCCTTAGAAACAGTAAGTTCTGATGTCATCAGTTATAAACAGTTCTGATGTCATATCTGTCACATGATTCACTGAAACTTTTGTATTATAATAAAGTACCCCAGTTGCAAAATATGATATTAGATATTAGAAGTCACCTCTGAGTTCCATGACCTGTATAAAAACACTTGGCCTTCTGCCTCGTGTTTTTATACGGTCATGGAACTGCTCTGTAACATATTCTTTTCATTTACAAGGGGGTACTTTATTCAATATATATTAAACATTTTCAAGTAGTTCATATCAAACACTGGTCTATGGCAATTCTTGGCCGGCATTTAGATAACTCATAGAATGCAATTCAATTTCAAGTTGGCTAAATGGCTTGCGAGATATAAAGTGAATAAGTAGCCCCTCTTGTAAAATATAAGAATATCATAAGTTACTGAGGAGTTCCGAATGCCTATTGTTTTTATATAGGTCATGGAACTCCTTCTAATATCCTCATATTTTGCAACAGGGGGTACTTTATTTTTTATAACACACAAGTTTCAGTCATCGGACAGAAATGACATCAATATGCGCCGATTATAACCATGACGTCACTAAGCTGTGATTATAACCATGACATCACTAAGCACCATTTATTATAAGGATATAATTTACAGGATATTCATGGCTCTTGTGTAGTTTATATATATATATATATATATATATAATGGTTCACATTAACTTTTTTTCACGACCTACATGTTTCCAATGGTATCAACACAGGTATGAGCACTTATCTGCACTTTTGTCTCGGATTCTGTCTGAGCGCCCACCCAACTCTTTGGAAGTATTTGAAACACTGAGTGCAGAGTTACATTGGTCTAGACTGAGCCAAGCGCCTGATGCCCTTCGTGCTCCGAGAGAGGAGTCTCATACCTATGACAAAGCTAAGGTTCACCAGGTACTCTTCACAAGAGGAGATGGGGAAGGAGAAGACAGTGAGGCAGAAGGAGAGATGGTAAGGAAAACTATAGGGGATTGGTTGGAAGGAAATTAGCACATTCATAGGGAAAGAGAAGTAGTCTTGTAAAATGGGAAACAATAATAATACAGACTGTAATTGGACACATTAACTGCATTGGGGTAGGTTCCAATGTGAAGGATTAAAGCAGGGGTGTCCAACCTGCAGCCCGAGGGCCGCATGTGGCACAGAATGGATATGAATGCCACCCAGCTTGAAACACTCAGTTCTAGAGGAAACTTAATAATAATATAATAATAGGTCTATTTAATATCCAGGTGTCCCATATTCCAGTGCATAGCTCCATCCAGTGTTTATCCAATTGGTATTATAGTTCTTTTATGTGTATTTTTTTTACTTTTACAAATCAAAGTTGTTTGTGTATTTCATGTGTGGCCCCACACACTTTTTCCAATGTGGCCCAGGGAAGCCAAAAGGTTGGACACCCCTGGATTAAAGGAATTGTTCAGTATAAAAATAAAAACTCGGTGAAAAGATCGGCTGTGCAAAATAAAAAATGTTTCTTATATATAACTATGAAGATTCTCATTCATCCAGGTCATGGTATATATATATATATATAAAAAGTAACTCAAAGCAACTGGACTTGCTGAGATATTTTTAATGAAGACGTTTCAGTGTGCCATTGTGATTGGATTGTTGGAAGAGTCTATTTGCCGAGAACTCCCCTACACCAGTCAGTTGAACTGAAGAAGCTGCTTGGATGAGCAGTGAAACGTCTTCATTAAAAATATCTCAGCAAGTCCAGTTGCTTTGAGTTACTTTTTATATATATATGTTTCTTATATAGTTAGTCAGGCAAAATGTAATGTATAAAGGCTGAAGTGACTGAATTTCTAACATAATAGCCAGAACACTGCTTCCTGCTTTGTAGCTCTCATGGTTTCCACTGATTGGTTACCACACAGTGACCAATCAGTGACTTGAGGGAGGGCCACATGGGTCATTACTGTTGCTTTTGAATCTGAGCTGCATGCTAAGGATCAATTACAAACTCACTGAACAGTTATGTCCCATGTGCCCCCCCTTCAAGTCACTGACTGACTCAGAGTTAGAGAGCTGAAAAACAGGAAGCAGTTTGACATCACTCCAACCTTTATACTTTAAATTTTTGGCTAACTATATTAGAAACATTTTTTTTATCTTGCACAGGCTAACTATTTAACCAATTTTTATTTTTACACTGAACAGTTCCTTTAAAGGCTCACTGTTAAAGGGATACTTACGGAAAACTGTTTTTTTTTCCCTTTTAAAATGCACCAGTTAATAGTGCTGCTCCAGCAAACAGATTTTTTATATTTTGAAATATGACATGCGGCTAGAAATATTGTAAATTTCCCTGCTGCCCGAAGTCATGTGACTTGTGCTCTGATAAACGTCAGTCACTCTGTACTACAGTTGGAGTGATATCACCCCTTGTACTGCAAGTTGGGGTGATATCATTTCCAATGACAATATCCCTTTAACCTGTATGGGATATGTCAGTGCTATATAAATAAAGAATGCTAATAATCATTCTGTAGGTAGATATTGTGATATGTACAGAGGTCATGTTAAGATCCATCTCTTTAAGATATGTGTCTGTAAATCTTAACTAACCTCCTATTGTTTTTTTATATATGGCTCTGTTTACTTTCTCAGACAGAGTCACCTCTTCCCAACCTTCTTGACCTGGCCCACCTGTTGCAGCAAGGTGGTGTGAATATAGGGCGAGATGAAGCAGTCAGAATATCCCTGGCTCTCAAACGTCTTACAGACACCCATCCACTGCAGGTCTGCCACTTTTGGGGCAAGATCCTGGGCAGTGGGGGTAGTTACCTGGTAGCGGAGGTTCAGTTCCGGGAGGGGGAAGATGATGAAGCAGAAGAGGGAGGCGAGGAAGAAGAGAAAGGAGAAGTAGAAGATGAGGTGGACGAGGAAGAGAATGAGGAAACAGAAGACCTGCCACCCAAATCCACATACCGCCCTCCACCCGTGATACCCAAAGAAGAGAATGGCACAGGGGCAAATAAATATGTGTATTATGTGTGTCCAGAGGCAGGAGCTGAATGGATCAGACTGCCACCAGTTACCCCAGCTCAGATCAGTGCAGCACGAAAGGTATCTACTCTTATTTTTTTCATTTCTTTACTTCACTCATTGACCATTTAGCTCTTAAGCTCCCCATAGACACAACATTCTTTCCCTGCCAAACAACCGATCTTAGGGAAGTCCGACCAATCTGTCTAATTATCGTGTGATTAGTGGGATACAAACGATCGTACATCTTAGGATTTTTCGTCCGACATCGGTCTGAAGATTGATCGGCCAGGTTAGAAAATCTTTTTCGGTCCCCATGCAATCTATCTATGTTTGCATGGCCAAGCAGGCTGCAATCCTTCAGTTTTGCTGGCAATATCGCCTGAAATTGTCTTTTTAGTTGATGGACACATCAAGCATTTAAACGATCTATGTTTGCATGGCCAAGCAGGCTGCAATCCTTCAGTTTTGCTGGCAATATCGCCTGAAATTGTCTTTTTAGTTGATGGACACATCAAGCATTTAAACGATCGTTTTGAGAAAATCATTGGATCTTTCAAAAATCTTTCCGTCTATGGCCAGCTTAAGAAATAAAAAAGTGCAAAGACCTAGGGAAATAGGCAGGACACTATAGCATTTACATTTATTTACAATGCTATTTCTGTGCTATGCTTGTTCTCTCTAGAAATAATGCAGTAGTAGTCAGTCTTGCATGCTTCTTCACAGGTCTGTAAACCAGCTGGCTAATGCTACATTTTTTCCAAAGTTAGAACAGATGGGGCAGAAAATAGAAAGGGAGAGGCAGGTATTGCTGCTTTCAATTACATTTCCTTCTTACTTTAAAATCATTGAAAAAGTGTCATTTGATTTGTGTCTTGCAGCAGGTTTTTGAACTCATGGGTTTTCAGTTTTTTTGTCTATTGGACTGAATAGCTGTTTTTAATGCAGATCATGAAAAGTTACATTTTATAATACTAAAGTCTGTTTTTTCAATAAGTGTCTAGAAATCATTATGGGTAGGTGCCAGTATGGGTTTTCCTTTTCTCTATTGAATTTGTTTTGTAGATTGCTGCTGGGCTGCCAGCCTTCCATTGGTCCTCAGTTAGCTGCAGTGACTGTCAAAGAAAAATTGTACTTTGAAGCATCTATTTCTAAAAAGGGTGCGCTTACATGCTTTACTTTGTCATACTTAAGATTTCTGTTCAGTAGATTTTTTATTAAAGGGATTCTGGAAAAACATTTTTTTTACAAAATGCATGTTAGTAGAGTTCTTCCAACAGAATTTAATTTTGAAATTTGACATGGGACTAGACATATTTCGTAGGTGCCCTCAGTCATGTGACTAGTGCTCCGATAAACATTTTATCCTTTACCTCCCAACAGCAGAAGATCAGCAAAACAATGGGGAGGTTACAAGATGACACCAGCATTGCTAAAAATGCTCCCATTCCCCATCTAGTGGTAGATGTAAGAATAGCACTCAGGAGTAAAAATCCATGCCCCGCTGTGACTCCTCCAGTAGAAGAAAAAATTGCTTATCTGAAAGCAGTTCCATTGTGAAGTGCTCACTCTTTCTGAATCAGACACAATGGGCTGAGATGGCTGCCTACTCCCCAATATTACAACTAAAAACATTTATTGGTTCAAGAATAACATTTGAAATGGTAGAATTAATTATGAGCAGTATACATAGGGAAATGTAGTGAACAACCTACACCATAAAAGTTTGAATTTAACCTTTTAAAATGTTATTAAATATAATTACTCATGTGGCAAAATCATGAACAGGTTGCAGAATACTGATGACTTGTTTATCTCATCCACACAATAGATGTTCTTCACCCTCCTATAGCTAATAATTGGGCTTTGCTAGCTCTGAGCTGGAGAATAAATTGCATCAATAGTTTCATGCCAGAGGATGTCCAAATACCTGAGAAACGAAAACCTTAATTTTAAAATATAAGTTTTATAGAAAGGAGCAGTTGGAAAAATAATTGAACTGTTCAAACCCACTGCTTTTAAAAAGTATTAATATGAATTTCTGCACAATGGTCTATGCAAAGGCAATGATGAAGATTTAGAATTTATTTTTTCTGCGTTATATTTAATCTCTGTTATATATTTATGTCTTTGCATTAGATCAGACATCTCTTCACAGGAAAACTTGATGCCCCTGTTATCACATACCCCCCTTTCCCCGGAACAGAAATAAACCTGCTCCGTGCCCAGATTGCCCGTATTTCAGCAGGAACCCATGTTAGCCCACTAGGATATTACCAGTTTGGAGAGGAAGAGGGAGAAGAAGAAGAGGAAGGGGCGGTAAGAGACACATATGAGGAGAACCCAGAATTTGAAGGCATACCTGTGAGTGAGCTGGTAGAGGGTTTGTCCAATTGGGTACATCATGTCCAGCACATCCTACCACAGGTAAGAGTTCTAGCAGGTTCTATCCTCTTATTGCAATTCTCTTGCAACTTGAATTTCCTTTTTTTTATTTTACTTGATTGCTTACTGTGTGGCTCAGTACCATTACCAAGAATCCTGGTAAATATAATTAGTTTCACACCAGTCACAACATATTCACTATAATTAATAAAGATGAGCACATTCCTCAAACAGAAGAGGACCTGCATTGCCGTTCAATTGAAAATGGCATCTCCTGTATATGGGCACTGATAATATACTTACAGAGCTATTCTTTCAGGGCCGCTGTGTCTGGGTTAACACTTCAGTAAAGTCAGAAGAAGAAGCAGATGAAGAGGAAGCTGAGGAAGAGGAAAAAGAGGAGGAAAATGAGCCAGAGCCAGAAGTTGGTCCCCCACTACTCACACCTCTTTCTGAGGATGCAGGTAATGTCTTTAATGTTTTTGCGCCATTATTGTTATTGCATGGATACCATACTCCTCATAACAGCCGGGTTCCCCACCCCACCTGACCACAGATGGCAGAACCTGTGAATTGGAGTGGCCTGTTCTTTTATTACATCAAATTTTAATTGAATTTTTAAATGGATCATAATAAGTGCCTGCGTTATTTGTGTTTTCATGACTAGTTTATATTTTCCCCTGGTCCACAGGCCTTTAAAACAGTCATTTAATTTAGGCTTAGGTTGTGAGCTAGCCTTTAAAGCATACACTGTGGTTCTCCTAGTTTGGTACAGAGCCTACAAAATCTGCCTGAAAGGTTAAGTTTTAAATACATTTATATGCCTGTACATTAACCCTGATTTTTTTGTGTGTCCCCAAACACATTGTGTGCTTTCTTTCTTGGTGTGCAGAGATTGGACAGACTCCACCATGGACGACATTCCTCTCAACACATCTAATTCCACATTATGCTCTTGCAGTCCTCCGTTCTAATCTGTGGCCTGGAGCTTACACTGTTGCTAGTGCCAAGTAAGACTTTGGGTTTCCTCAATTCTCAGTTGTCCCTTTCTCTCCCTGTTCCCACCACAAAGATTGATTAGAACAATGGGTTCCGAATGAATACAGTAGGCCTGCTTTATTATTATTAATAATGATAATTATAAAATGAACATCTTAGAAGCAATGTCTGTACAAGATCATTTCTGTAGCTGCTTAAGGAAGTCCCAAATTGTGTTTCAGTTGTTTGGTGTACATTGGTTGTAAATATTTCTTGTGCAATAAAAATAAAACCAGAATTTTAAAATCTGAGTTAGATGATTATTACTGGATTTTTACAAGTAAAATCAATTTCTGTTGACAGTCTGATTAACAGTCCCAGTTATGCCACTAGGAATTGTGAAAATTGTATGGTGGTCATTGACTCTTCATGGTAAAATCTTTGTATTCTGGTGGATAATGCCTAATCTGTTTCACTTGTATTCTCAGGAAGTTTGAGAACATCTATATTGGCTGGGGTTTAAAATACATCCCTGAAGGATACAGTCCTCCTCCACCCCCTCCACCACAGGCAGAGTATCCCAGTGGACCAGAGATCAGTGAAAGTACTGATCCCACAGTTGAAGAGGAACAGGCTCTAAAAGCCGCAAAGGAGGAAGCAGAAGCAGCTGCTGAGGAGATGGAAGAGGAAGAGGATGAAGAAGAAGAAGAGGATGATTAAGGTTGCTTCATGCTCCGTCCAGTCATTTTCAGTAAATTGCTATTTCTTCTGTAGCTGTTGTATAAAAAAATACAGAAATCTTAAGGGGAAGTATCCACCCTTGTTCAATATAAGCACAATGAATAGGACTTGCACTGAAAATACCTTTTGTCTGTTGTTTTAATCACAGAGAATCTATAGTTTTATTATTTTGGTCCTTGCAATGTAGATAATTTGATTAATATATAACCCCTCTCTTCATCATTTGTTTTGTTAGCAGGAGAAAACCATAGAGTTTTTCTGATTAAAATAGTAGGCATAATGTATGTCCAGCACAAGCCCTAAGCATTGCACTCATGTTAAACAATGGGGTATACTCCCCTTTAAACAAGAGAATACACATGTTGAGATCTATCAACGCTATTTATACACATGTATACCAGGTTATTTTATGTCTATTCAAATACAGTGCCTTGCATACGTATGAAGCATACCCTTCACAAGTTTTGCAGTGCCATTAAATAGAAAATGTTACACTAAACTTTGTCACACTACTTTGAAATAAAAACATCACAAAAACAGTTATGGTATTTTTTATTTCAGTGTAATGTTTTATGAAAATCTCAAGAAAGTCTGAAATATTACTTAATTTACTGTCAGTTAAAGCCTTCAGAAATGGCCGATTTTAGCTCATAATATGGGTAGAGAAACATCTGTTTCAGGATTATGTAGCACAAAAAAGATCTCACTAACTGGCCTTCAAGCTGGGTTTCCAAGTTTATCTAGTAGATGAAATGACCATTCTCCCAAATTCTTAACCCTAACTGATTTTAAACCTGAGCCCCCCAGCCTCACAGAACCACAACCACAGATGTAGAGGCACCTTTTCTACAATAAAAACTCTTTTGAGCTAAGTGCACACAAGCTTTGCAAAAAATTCTGAGGTGTGTTGGCCCATTATTTTTATGCAGATTTTCTCTTTATTCGGGTTAGTCAGATGACACTTGTGCACCTGAATTTTCAAACAGTCCCACAGATTCTAAATTGGATTTAGATCAGGAAAGGATTAGGAAAATGATAAATGCATACTTATGCAGAGGGCGAATTCACCTTAAAGCAACAGAAGAGGCTAGAGAAAATCACTTACCCAACTTGACAACATAACCTGGGTCCAGAAAAAGTCTAAAAAACAATGTACTGGTTATTGCCTCAAAAGAGACATTTCAAAGTGTATGCAAATGAATTGTAAAACACACAATAAAGCACACAACTCTTTATTAAAAACTATGTACAGTCATATATACAAAATGCATAAAATATATACAGACTGTTTCAACAGTAATAAAACAAAGATATTTAACAATATATTATATCTCCCTAAATAAAGGTACATCTATATTGATATTTCCAAAGCAATTATCAGTATAGATTAATATTTAACAATATATTATATTTCCCTAAATATGCATACACATCTCTATTTATTTTTGGAAAAAACAATGTTGCACTCTCTGTGTATATATTTATTTATATTATGAATTTTCTACATATAAATTAGTGACTGTACAGATACTTATTTATATACACACACATATATGTATTACATACCACTACACAAAGGTGATTTTGGTGGACAAAAATTTTAAAGAAAGGAGAAGCAGCCTATTTCTGGATGCTGAGCTATGGGCAGCTGGGATGCTTGATTCTCAGTGCAAGGCTGCCATATTTGCATCCACCTCTGAGGGCCACAATACTGTTATATTTACCAAGATATTCACTGGACCTATTTGCACTGCAATGGTGGATGTGTAGTGACAAAGTGTAAATCACAGCATCAGCTGATTAAATAGATACAGTTGTGTTTGTGTATCTAGTGCTGCATTCAGTCACACAGTGTTGTCAAAACTTATGTCAAAGGCAAAGTGTGTCATGAAAAACAAAATATTAAAGGAACAGTAACACCAAAAAAATGAAAGTGTTTTACTGTAAAGAAAATATCATGTAGTGTTGCCCTGGGCTGTTAAAACTGATCTGTTTGCTTCAGAAACACTACTATAGTTCATATAAACAAGCTGCTAAGTAGCAATGAAAAATGGCTATATGGCACAGGATAAGTAATGGATAACAGATAACATTATGTTCTACAGAGCTTATCTGCTATCTGCTGTGTAACTTGAGCCTTTTCTCCTTTGAATGGCTGCCCCCACAAAGCATCTTAATTATATAAACAATAGAAGTGCTTTTGAAGCAAACACTGCAGTTTTACCAGTGCAGGTCAACACTGCATTAGATTTTTATTACTTTAAAACAATTTAATTTTTTGATGTTACTGGTCCTTTAACAGACACAGGACGTCATTATATCTGAACAAGGCAAACCACCTGTTGTCCAGCACCATAAAGCTTCCACACTGGACTAAGACTCTAGACGAAAACATGTTAAATGCTCAGAATACTGTATGTTAACTACTTTTCACTTTAAAGATGCAGTCTGACAAAAGACTTTATGATGTTGTGTGTAAGTGCCCCAAAATAATGGATTTTAATATAGCACACAGTGCCTGCAGCCCAAGGTATGGAAAAGTTACAGCACCCCAACTGAATTTGGGTTCTGCAGTGCAGTGTCCCTGCATACATGGCACTTTATGGAACATACACCCTGGCACTTTAGTCAGAGGCTAGTCCATTAAACATAAATTATATAAAGTACACTGCAAAGAAAGCAGATTCTTCTCAAAGGCCCAGGGTTTATATGTATGTATGTAATAGGGTTGTGCTGCTTCCCCCTGAGGCAGGATTGGTGCTGACTGTAAGAACACTTACTTCATGACTTTTGCTTTTACACATGAGAACAACATGCATTCCTATTGGTAAACATACATGTATCCTGCCAACAAACCTGCTTTGTTTCCTGAGATGTTGTGTGATATCAATAGAAAAAACGTATTTTCATCATAACAATTTAGTGAGATATATATATATATAGTGCAAATGAAAGGAGTGCTCTTATACATCAATCACACCACACAAACTTGTGGTTAAAGTTAATGGGGTTGTTCACCTTTAAGTTAACTTTTAGTATGATGTAGAGAGTGACATTCTGAGACAATATCAATACATTTGTAGCCTTACAGAGCATTTGTTTTTAGATGGTGTCAGTGACCCCCATTTGAAAGCTGCAAAGAAACAGAAAAAAATTGCAAATCATTAAATAACTATGAAAAATAAATAATGAAGACCAATTGAAAACCTTCTTAGTATTGGCCCTTCTACAATATACTAAAAGTTAACTTGAAAGTGAACCACCCCATTAAACATAGTTGTATAGATTGTAAGCACTAACAATAAACATTGCAGAATTTTCCTTGGTGGTTCTGGAGAATATGGTGGTTAATGATGCAATATTATCACTTTTAGAGACAAAGCATTTTTGGGATAACACCTTCACTTCCATGTGTATTGTATACACATTAGTGGGAGGTGGGCACAGGTATTTCTGAGTTGTCTGACCCCATGGAAGCAGCTGTGGGGGGGGGGGGGGGGGGGGGGGGGGGCTGGAGGAGAGGGTGTCCCTGACCATGGGGGTCCACTACCTCTATAGCATAAAAATTCCCATCTAGAAAGTGACACACATTTGCTGGCCACTGGATTCTGTGTACAATTACTGCACTTAGCACAGAGCACTATAAAAATGCAATACTGGATAACAACATGCTGTGACATGTTACATATTGGACTTTTATTAGAACAATCAATAATAGTTGGCAAGCTCCAAGATTTGCTTTAGGCTAATTCCATATAGGGCTGAAACTGAGCCAGCTGAAAAACGCAGGCCAGGAATCAGCCCCTTACTGGCATCAGCTTCCTTGCATTACGTCAGCATGGGTGCAGGTACATTTAACGGATTTTGGTGTCAAAATGCGAGAGTTTGCATTTCAGAACCAAAATCCAGCTGTGCACCAGGGCCCATTGCAATGGTTCTGGGTGCAGGCAAGGAAGAAGGTGATGACAATGTAGGGACTGGTTCGCGGCCTGTGTTTTTCTGCAGGTCGAGATCAGCCCCATGTGCCTTAGAATTAGCGTGTTCAATATAAACAATCCTCTGGCTTCTATCTAGAGTACCTATCACTCACTTACCTATCACCTTTTTTCTGCATTCACAGGTAAGCAATTTGGATCTATTACTTCTGGTAAAACATTCAGAGCAGAAAACAAATCCATCAGAAAACAATTAGTCCAGTCTCCTAGACAGGTTCCTAACTCATGCAAAAATCAGGGCCAACACTGGCATGGGACATGTACTTCTTCTGTCTGCCTTGCCCTAATTTAGTCTGTAAGTCCACTGGATTTGTGTATGCAAGTTAGGAGGGTGCCTCCAAATTCAACTAAGGAGACAAACCTGTTTAGGAGATGGGATTTAGGACAGGGGCTTACCTTGAGTGCCTGCAAACCTAGACCAGGCACTGGCATAGTGCATAGTGCAGCCAGAACCCACATGCAACTGATTTTTAAATGATCAATAAGGTGCAAGTTTTTTCACCCCTTAGTGTTCCTGCAGGAGCAGTGCTGCAGTAGACAACAAGGCTAGTGCTCCAACTCTATATGAATGAGTTTCCTTTCTGTACAAAGATCTACCTAATTTATAAGTCAACTTATTAGCTAGTGCACTGACTTGAAATACAAAAGAGAAAGTGCAGAGGCATTGGTTACTATAGCCAATGTGTTCCTTGCTTTAGCTGGTTATGGAACATAGTGGTATTTAGTAGCTTTAAATCTAAGAAAGTATTTTGTGAGACTGAAAACTTGTTGCTCTTAAACCATACGCTTGCCCAGTAAAAGTTATGTAGTGAACTACTGACATCATTTTGCATGAAGGACTCACACATGCAAACATACATTTTTAAGGAAATTATGTTAAAATACTGCTAAGGCTGGTGTATATATTTAAAAAAAGAAATAACAGCCAAAATGAAGGGGGACATTATGGCACTATATAAGACTGGGAAAAGCATTTTTGCTTTGGCGTTAAAGCAAAAGGCACATACTGTTCCAACCTGTTTGATGAAATAGTTGAGTTTCCACCTTATTAAATCTTGTTTCAAGATTGCAACACATTTTACTTTGCCTTATACTGCTGACCTGAACATAAAGGTTACCTGCATAGGAAAATACCATGTAACCAAACTGTAAAAATAGGTGTCATATCAAGTCCCTTTCTAGTTGGAGCACATTATTTGCAAGCGTGACTTTTTACAGGGGAACTTAAAAACAAGCCGGATGGATAGACCTTCATTCTCACACAGACGGTGCACCCTGGCTACACTGCCTCCTTGACAAACAGACCAAATGCTGGTGTTATAAACTGTAAAAAATATAAATTAGATTTACTAATATAATGGACTTTTGTAAAAAAAAAATGTAAGGGTGGAGAGATATAAAGAGAGCTGTGCTGTATTTTGTTGCTGTACCTATTGCAGCTAATGAATGCATAATGACCTTACTATCCCAGTAAATGCTGTTTCAGGACTGTGTACATGTGGCAACTTGTATGTTGCTGCACTTGTTGTGCATCCTAAGTGCTGTCTAAAGGATGGGAGCAGAAATATATTCAAAGGCAAGGCAGCCTGGAATCCTTCATGTATCACTTCTATAACTTGGCAACCTTCAAGCAGAAAACCATATCACTGTATCAACCAATGTAACACTAATAATCACAAATACAGACAACTAAAAATTATATGGGCCTGTTTGGCATCAAGCAGCTCATATCATCAGCAGTGTAGCTATCAACAAGCAAGGCTTTCAGCAACACCACCATGTGATATCTCAGCAGCTGTCCTGCTATGTACCTTGCCCTTCTAAGGCTTCATGAGGAGAATGTGTTATGGTGAGAAGGTTAAAGGACCAGTAACATCAACATTTTTAAAAAAAATAATTTGTTAGTATACATCGAAAAATAATTGCAAAGCCTTTGTTAAAAAATAACTTACTGAAACTCCACTTCCGCTCTTCTTCAAAAAGGGCGACCATACATTCTGCAGCAGTTGATTTCTCCCCCCTGTCTATCTCTTCTGGCCACTCTGCTCTGCCGGCAAGATTGGGTCACAGCAGCAAGGGTGGGTTTCTCTCATGACACTGGTGTTCGCTGGTCCCCACACACACCATACACTTGATGATTTGAAGGAATAGCTGATACCACTGCACTGCGTGTGGCTAAACATGCGAGGCACATCGCGTTCCACAGCCGAGCAAATAGCAACTCTTATTTTTGTTTAGCTAGTGCTGCAGAGGGAGACGGGGCAGCGTAGTGCGGGGGCTGGGGGAGCGGGAAGAAAAAAACGAGTTATGAGGGCTGAATAGTCAGGGACTGTCAGGAAGAGACGGAGGAGCAATGCTGGGATGTGGGGAGCAACCAGCAGGCAATGGCGACATGTGCCCGCGCAAAGAAAACAAATACATCGCTTACAAGTGCTGCCCCAATCTTGACGGCAAAGCAGAGCATTCAGGAGAGATAGCCAGGGAGGAGAAATCAATTGCTGCAGAATGGATTGCCGCCCTGTCACTTTTTCTGAAGAAGAGTGGAAGTAGAGTTTCAGTAAGTTATTTTTTAATAAAGGCTTTGCAATTTAAAAGTTAAATTTGTGTTGGTGTTTATTTTTCAATGTATACTAACGAATTAAAAAAAAAATTGCTGCTACTGGTCCTTTAAAGGGCAAGGAAAGTCTAAAATAGAATAAGGCTACAAATGCTGTATTTTGTATACTAAACATAAACATGAACTTACTGCACCACAAGCCTAATCAATCAAATTATTTATGCGACAGGGGGCTGTCATCGTGTAACTTTGTTTTACATCTTTGCAAGACTAGACTACATGAACATGCTCAGTGTGGTCTGTGCATTTATGAGGGATCGTCATAAATGATCAAAAAACAAAGCTGCTTGAGTTCTGCATGGCTGCTCCTCCTGTTCATAAGTATGATTGTTTCCCTGCCAGAAGTTAGGGACCATCTGACAATTCCTATCCACAGCACTAAATTAAGGGAGAATTTCACTTCATATAGTCAGATTTAAAAACAGTACACATTATTGTGTACAAATTATTAGTTATAATAGTCATGAAGGCTTCCCTCCCTTCTAATTCTAAGAACTATCTCATAAAACTATTCAGATTTTAGTACAAAGGGCTGCTCACAAGTACAATCTCTCCCGCTTACCATATTCAACTGCCTATATGAATTAATGCAACTGTCAATAGGGACAAATAAACATTTTCGTTTTCCAACTGTTCAAAAGCGTTAACTGCACTTATGTGATTTGTAGCTACAAGTATATGTAGTTAATTGCACAGGTCCAAATATAATTGGACTGAGGTTTGCCATTTGACATGATGGTTTTTAAGAGGACATGCTGCATGCAGTGTTTATATCATGCAAGATAAAAAAACACCATCTGACCTTGAGCTAGATTTAATTTGATCAGAAAAACTTTGGTTATATCATGTAAAAGCTCCACTGAAGTCTATGTGAAAATCTGGAACTGAATTAGGAGAAACAACATTCTGCCCAATCAGATTACAGTACAACAGGGGGTCAGATTTTTGTAAGATCCCACAAAATGTTGTTCTTCAGTATGAGAAGATATTGTGGATCATATAAAATCTTACCCACAAAATCTGATTTTGAGCCTTTTCATTATCTTGAACAAATGACTGTGTACAGAATAGGAGAATGCTACATTACGCAGACTTTTGTTTCCTTTCTCAGTGTGACATGATTCAGGAACTGATGACCTCTATGGGACATATCCGACACAGCAGATAGGATGGCCAAGAAGTGTCACTGGAACACAACAGGACATAACCCACCCAGGTGTTAAGTGGTTTAGGTATCTGTGGAAAATAAAGCAAAATAGTGATGCAGGCAAAGATGATAATAAATAATAATAAAGCAACAGTGACAGCAAACATTGTGTGACACATTAACACACACAGTGAGCCAGACAGACAAGGAAGAAGGGATTCTAGAACATATAGTTAATGAAGATGCAATTCCAAGATGAGATGAAACACAGATACAGTGATATGACAATACAGAAATACAGAAGGCATAGGATACTGTCCCTTATCTGACAGCATGATATTATTACATTAGGTGTATGGCCAGACCACTAATAATGAAGAGGCACAGATATGGTGAAAGATTACTCTCTTTTCATCCTGTTTTGCACAGCATATTTATGCTGTTAATAAACTAATGATGGATAGCACACCAGTGGTTTTACAGCTTTAATGCATAGAGAACCCCAGATCCATCTGAGACATGGTTGATACCAATGGGTCAATCCCCTTACCCTGTGCAGCTTTTACCTCACAAACAGATGTAATATAGTCAAAGGTTAACAGGAAGAGCTCACAAATCAATTGCTGAACATTTATAATTATGTAAAAAGGATAAAATAAAATGGCTTTATTATATGTAACAACAAGCCACCATATATATCCAGGTTTGAAGTAAATATAACTACAAAACATTTCACAACCTGGAAGTCTAGAGCAAAAACATCTCTCACTGAATGAATTATACTGCTGTTTAGTAAAGGAGGATGGCACTCCTACCACATGTAGTATACAAAAAACACTGCTGCATGCGGGTTATATAAGACCAGTGGTATAACTAGATGTTACTGAGCCCCACAGCAAATTCAATTTAGGACCCCAAAGCATTTGTAAATTGACCTATTCTACTTAGCTATTTTGAAATTGCTCATTGATTATGGCTTTACTGGGCCTCTACACTCCTGGACCCCCTGCAACCACAGGGTTTGCTTCCTCTGTAGTTACGCCTCTGTATAGGACTTAGTTTTGACTGTGAGCAAAGTGCAATTTCATACTCAATCCCCATGTTTTTCTGTAATGAAGCATTTTTCCCACAAATTCAGCCTTGTTACATTCACATGGTGCCTGCCAAAATTGTATTGCACCTGACACAATTGGCACATAAATGGAACACAATTCCAAGTCCAGTTGCCATAATTTCTGGTTTTCGATGTGAGAGTGATGCATGTGCCCAATTCATTCGATGGTGGATGATACAACTTGGAGCTAGCACCTGGTCTGAAGGGCTCCTCTGAGGAGATTGAGTCAATAGGTGCAATTGCGCTTTATTCAGTACAGGAGACAGGAAGATCTGAGCAGCGTCGAACAAAATTATATAGAAGTGCTAAGAATGCATTTTGATGCAAGTGCCTTTAATTAATGAGGTTTTATGTGCAACTGACTGTGGAGAAGTTTGCACGGCCATAAATTACCCTTATGTGTTATAGGGTTCTGATTCTATTATGACATTGGTATAGAGTATAAATAAATTAGAATGTTATAACATCAAAAAAGGTTTTAGTCATTTATTTGTAAGTTCTGGCCATATTTATTATCTTGGCAGCATCCACCCCAGTTGGACAGTGCCAGTTGCATTTCCAATGCACTCAGAGCCTAGACTTCACCATAAGTGAAGGGGTTGAGGAGAGGCAATACCATATAGCAGACCCCATGGTCCAGGCCGCACATGGTCGTAGGGTCTGCCATACGGTAGTTATGCCACTGTCTGACAGACTAAAAGGAAAAGTAACACCAAACAATGAAAGTGTGAAAATATCATGTACTGTTGCCCTGCACTGGCACTTCAGAAACACTACTATAGGAAAAAAGGCTATATGGTACAGATTAAATAGTGGATAACAGATAGCACCATTATGTTCTACAGAGCTTATCTGTTATCTGATTTGCCACCTGAGCCTTTTCTACTTTGAATGGCTGCCCCCATTGCTACACAAAAGCTTATTTACATAAACAAACATAGTGTTCCTTAAACGAGAACTAAACCCTTCATTAAACTCTACCCCCCGTAGACCTCCCTCCCCACTCCCCCCAGTGTAGCTCTTACCCTGGGCAAATGCCCCTAACTTTTTACTTACCCCTCGTGGCAGTTTCAGGCATCAGAGTTCAAGGCAGCCATCTTCTTCTTCTTCTGTAATCTTCATGTCTTCTTCTGGGCCTTCTGCAATTTCTGTGAGTTTCGGTGCGTGAGCAGTTGTCCGGAACCAGGAAATTGCTCCAACTGCTCATGTGCCGAAATGCCATTCAATAGACGAAGATTACCAAAGAAGAAGAAGGTTGCTGCCTTGAACTCTGATACTCTGATGCCTGAAACCGTGGCAAGGTGTGAGTAAAAAGTTAGGGGCATTTGCCCAGGGTAAGAGCTATGCTGTGGGGGGGAAGGGAGGGCAACACTGCATTATGTTTTTATTATTTTAAAACACTTTTACATTTTTTTATGTAACAGTTCCTTTAAAAATGAGTGTTATGCCCTCTACTTCTAATATCCTCATATTATGCAACGGCAGGTACTTTATTTATTATAATATACAAATTTCAGTGAGTCATGTGACAGAAATTACATCACTAACCACCTTTTATAAGGATATAATTTACAGGATATTCATGGCTCTTGTTTATTATAAAAGGATTAAGGCAATCAAACAACTTTGGCCAAACTTTCAATAAATGGTCTCCACTTTAGAAGGCTGTGACCCTGCATTTCAGATTGGACACTCCTTACTTCTGTTGCTGAGTGAAAGATTGCTACTGCTACGTGTGTTCCTTGGACAAGTCACCTCACATCTCTCAAGTTAATTTACAACATGCACAAGTACAGTACATTAAAATAGATGCAAAAATGTATACACATAAATACTATTCATAAAAGGTACTTGGGGCATACATGATCTTTGCACATCGGTATATGCAGGGAGCGCCATTGCATCTGCTCAGCCTGCTCTGATAAACTGCACACAAGGGCACGTATTGATGCAAGGGAACACTGGATTTACTGCCTGCCTAGCAAATAAAAAAGACAAAACCAGTCCTGCTGTTCATTCTCTCATATTTGTAATATGGGTGATATTCCTGTTTTGTTTGAAATGGCAGTGTGGTAGCACTGAATTGCACTGACACTGACTGATTACCTCTTGAAAAGTTACTAGAATCATATATATATAAGGGATCTAGAAAGTGGCCCCACCACAAAAAAAACTTTGCATTTTCTCTTCAATCATGAGTCATAATGATGACATAAGAGAAGTGAACATTTCCTTAATTATGCAGGGATACACTGCAAAACAAATAGAAACTTGACATCCAAATCTGTTATTCAGTGGGAAAATTCAAGATGAAGGGAGAGCTAGTGTTTTTATACCCAATCTAGTGGCATGCAGATAAACATGAGAACATATAGAAAACGGACCCCTCAGGGTTACACAGCAAGTGACATGCAGGTGACATACCCGTGAGAAGAGCAGCATGTGCCGGTGAACTGGTGTCACTAAAGGGTGACAATAGGAAGGTATACAGCTATCTAGCTGAGAAAGACAGAGAAAGGTTTCCAGTCAGCTGTAGAGATGCCAGTGTATTTGTCCCTCCCTCAACCCTGTGGCTGCTTAATTGCTGACTTTCCTCCCCTTCCAACACCCTTCAATCTACATTGTTGGATAGCCAACAATTAACACTCGGTTTTTCTAAATAAACATTAATAAAAGTGCACTTTTAAACATTTCTGTTGCATGTTTGCACAAGGTAAGAAAAATAAATTCTAGATCACTTATGAGTAATGGACAGTTATCACCTACCATAGTTATTTGCATCTGCTCTGTCAGGTAGCTTGTATTTTGTCACATGGCTGAACCATGTACATTTTGGCCTGTTCATCTAGAAATCAGTTTTATACTTCTCTAGACTGCTCCTTTCTTATCCCCACATAATATTTCCATTCCCTTAAAGCACAGGTTCCTGCTCTAAAGTGAGGTTCCATGCCTTCCCCAACAACTCTAGAAATGTCTCACTTGTCTATTCTTAGAGGTAGTTTCAAATGCCTGATTGCAGACTTCCCATCTCCGGGTGAGAAAAACTTCTTCTGAAAGAGGATGTGGTGGAAGACATGAGAAAAGAATGTAACTGCGCACTGAAAGAGTACAATAGCTATAGAAAAGATGTGCAAATGTAATAATGAACAATAATGGATATACTGGAAATACATTGTAAAAGGAAGAGAGGTCAAAAGGGAGAGGGACTGATATACATATGAGGGAAAGTTATGGGTGTGGAAGAAGCATTGGCCACTGTGAGAGAAAGGAAATGTATAAATAAAGTGAGGAAGAGGGGCAGCCCAGACTCTATCACCCTAATACATCCACCAGTTTGCAGTTCAACCTTAGCTCAAGTTCCTCTTTAATTCAACAATGTAACAACAGTGTTACAGATCCAGAGTAAAACAGAAATGCAACTTAGAGTGATTGAGTGGATTAACCTCAGAGTTAGGGAAAAGGATAGCCTAAAGTGAGGTCGATAGACAACCTAGAATGAGGGAAAGGGATTATCAAACATGGATGGAGATAGACAGTTCAGAATGAGGAGAGGGACAACTCAGAGCGATGGAATGGGAAATCACAGAGTGAGAGAGAGGGACAGCTCTGAATGATTGAGAGGGACAGCTCCAACTAAAGGGACTGAAGGGACAACTCAGAGTAATGAAGGGGGCAGCTTAGGGTATCCGAGAGGCATTGCTTTAAGTGAGGGGGAAAGACAGCTCAAAATGAGTGTGAGAGACAGGTGAGAGTGAGCAAAAGGAGCAGCTCATAAAGATGCAGCTCAATGAAGTAGAGGTACAGTTTGGTGTGAGGGTGGGGACAGATAGGTGTAAGATGGAAAGACAGCTAAGATTGAGTGTAAAACTAAACCTAGAGTTAATGTCAGGGACAACTTGTGAGGGATAGCCCAGGGCAAAGGAGAGGGGCAACACAGAGTGAGGAAAACAGGCAGTTCAGAGTCAAAGGGGCCACTATGAGAGAGGGAGAGCTCCATAGTGAGAGAGAGGGACAACTGAGGGAGGAGAGCTCAGTGTGAGGAAACGTAAGGCTTAGAGTCAGGGAATGTAATAAGAGAAAGAGTTAAAGGATATAGTGCATTAAAAATAGTAAAGATTGTGGTGGAGACATAGGGGCAAATTCACTAACTTCCGAAAAGCGTTTGCCGCACTTTGCTAGATGAATTTTTGCCAGCGCTACGCAAATTCACTGAAGTTCGAATTTACGCTCAGGTCGGCGAATGGTAGTGTAGTTGAGCTAGTGTTACTTCACTAGGCAGAGCGCAATTACGCTAGCTATGCCTAATTTGCATACGGCGGGAACTTAGAATAGAAGTATATGTTACAGCCACTAGATTCCACTACACAAGCCCAGGAAACCTTTAATAAATTAAATAAAGTTGTCCTATTGCCATACATGTGCCTCCTGTATAGTTGTGTTGCCATATGTTAGGAAATGTAGGGGGAAGGAGGGTAACCCTCCCCAAAAATTATCGATCTTTTTCACCCTCCAATGCTAAAACATGCCAGCGTTTTTTTGGGACTTAGAAAAAAATTTTTTTTTTCAACCTCCTATCTAGACCAGGCGAAGTAACGTCTAACGTAAGTGCTAGCATTCAGGAAAATGTTCATCTTAGTGTATCTGTGAATTTACGATCCTATGTCAGTGCGCAACTTCGCCTGGCGTAAGGGTGCGAAGTTGTGCAAGTCTATCTACTTCGCTAGCGTAAATTCCCCAGAGCCGTTGTTAATGAATTTCCAAAGTTACGAATTGATGACATGCTGGCGAATTAGCGCTAGCGTTAGACGCTTTGCGCGTTAGACGCTTCGCGCGTTAGTGAATTTGCCCCATAGTGAGAATATGAGGGGAAAAGGAGAAAATATAAGTTTCATTGAACATAAAACAACAGAAAAAGGATTATTAAGAAAATATGGAAAAATAATAAATATTTGGGAATGTGCACAGAAAAAATGTCAACTCTTTGCAATATCGGAGAGTTAGTAGAAAGCATAACAGCAGTGGGGGGCTCACCTCGCCTCTCTTCTTCTACTTTCTCCTTCTCTCTCAATTTCTCCTCCAGTGTGCGGATCTTGCTCAGTAGCTCAGAGTTTAACAGATCAGCTTCATTTAACTGACTGGGAAACACAAGCACAAAATTAAGGAAACAAATACACGCAGGGGATTATTTATCAAACAGAGCTTGCCACAATTGTTCAGAGAGAAATTTCACAGATTTGTATTCACTTGCATAGGATTTCTATAACTCTAAGTTAATCATTTCATGATTTCCGTCTAGATAAATGAGTCTGAATACAATATATTGATGTTTGGGGGATACATGTGGGTGGGGCTTCCAGTTTTAAAGGGTAAGTTACCCTGATGATGTTACTCACCACATAAAAAAATGTAGAAAAATAAAAAAAATTCTTTCCAAACATAAACTTTTATTATATGATGTAAAAACTCCAGGACACTTCCATAACAAACACCTTTACTCCAGCACAGACTTATTTCCAGACATGCAGTTACAATATTTCAGCTCTCAGTAGGCACACCTGTCTAGGAACTTGGAGCACACCTAACCGTCAGTGGTCCGGTATATGCTGCCACCTGTATCCACCACTAACCGCTAGTGGTCTGAAGATACCTCCGGTGATACCCCTCCACTATTCCAGGTTAGGACCTTTTTCATCCAATTCCAGTCAGAGACCCAGGTGTCCTTCCTACCTAGTCCTAAACTACCGCTGATTCCCTGACTTACGGAGTGCCTGTAGGAGTCTTACTCCACTTCCTTCCTTGATGGGGCCCAAACTGCCCTTACTAAATATCTTAACTACCTCGAGTACCTAGTACTTGCTCACTTTGATCTTGCCTATTCTAGCTCCTCCTGTCTAACAATGATGTCTCACTCACCGACCAGCTGTTCCTAGTTCGGTCACGCCTCCCATCAAGACTGCTCACTTTGGGCGGGGCCTTCCTTTTATACCCTTCTGTGTACTAGAGCTCCCTCTAGTACACTTAAACATTAACTTAAAGTACTCCATTGCCATCATACACATTACATACAACACATTTTAAACACACATACATTTTACATACTGCACATTTTGTGACTCAAAGATAACATTGTATACACATAATACTCTCATCACTTTACACCCCCTTACATACATGTAGAGAAACATAGAGAAACCTCTCATCTAGAAGTAAAACTGAATAAGAACACCCCTGGAATCCAGAAGGGAAGGGTATGAATGTACAGCTCATTGCTGTGTTGGATAGTATATCAAGGTGGATTGACAGATGAAAATAAAAACACATAGGGGCAGATTTACTAAATCTGTGTGAATGGATTTGAAATTCGATTGAATTTTAAAAAGTATTCGAATTTGAGTTTTCGAATAAGTTTTCTTCACTTCTCTTCGACCATCGAATTTTAAAAATTCAATCGAATTGAATGAATCTATTTGATTAATCAATGGTCGAATTACTTGCCCTTTAAATTTTTATTCAAATGCCTAGTTTTCCAGATTACACCTACTGAATTGCTTTCCAGCATTTTAAGATCAATTTTATCGATCGATCAAATTTTTTTGATTAAATTAAAATTAGATAAAAATTTGATGGTCGAATTTGAGGGTTTTTTTAAGCCACGAATTCGACCCTTAGTAAATCTGCCCCCAAGTGCTCAAGTTTCAGCAGAGATAAAATCTATATATGATAAAAAAGAAGGCATACTGAAACACATATGTTTTTACATAAAACTATGTTCAGTATCAATACAGTAAAGTTATTCATGCAATACAGCTTATATATATATTGAACAAGTCATGTTGTGCTGGGAGTAAATTTGAGCACAAATGTTGTACTGGGAGTAAATTTGAGCACAAATGCAGATGCTATAGTTTACTTTTTTCTATTTAAATGAGTGCTGCTAATGGTATAGTGTAAAATATGTATACAGAAGGCTAATTGGGTTCTCACCTAGCCAGGCACTGATTGTTTGATTTCAAGAGGCTGATTTCTGCACTTAATGATTCTTGAGTTTGCATCTCACTCTCTAGAGCACTTTGTCGTTCTGACGGCAACATGGATTCAAAATGTGGAGCCTAAATACAGTAAAACAGATGGAGTGACCTCTTCCACATGAACATATATGCACACTGTTCAAGTAATGTATTAAGGAACAAGGAAAACAAAACACAAAGCAAACTCAACGCCACAGTATAAATATGAATTCAGATTTCAAAGACTTCAAATAAATACAGAACTGTATTTAATGTAGAAACCCAGACAAAAAAAGTTAATTATTATTGAAGATGGAACCCTTTTTCCCTTTTTTAAAGACACTGGACATAAATGTTAAAAAAAAACCTTACATAGCATAACGAATAGAAGCATGAGGAATGTAACTTTTTTACATAAGCCCAACTGAATGAGTTCATGGCAAAAAGGAAAGCAAGTCCCTTTAATTTCAGATACAAAAAAATTTTTCCTTTTCCAAATAAATAAAAATTAGAAGCACCTTATTATGCCAAACCACGACCTTCCACCCTGACATCACTGAGAACTGACAAACATGGTCAGTCAGATTTTGGGATAGAAACATGAAATTAATTCTCACACCAAAATCTGTCCCAAAATCAACTAAATGACCCAACTGTAGCCAATTTATATTCTTTGTGGCTCTACCACAGTGGAGGAAATAATATATAATAATAAAGTTACTGAGTTAATCAAGCACTGTGTATTTACCTGGTGTGCTATTATTATAATGCTACTACTGTACCATCCTAAGGTTGAGGTGCTATATCAAGCATATAAGCAATAAAAAACACTCTTACCAAAGTATCTCCATGTGTTGTATTTTGGGGGCTGGGTATTAGTCCCCTTTTACAAACACATTCATTCTTCAAGGTTCCCCAGACATGTTCCCTGTCATCCTCTCTGACAAAAACAAAAAGTGTCTTTATGAGTGTTGGAAGTTATCATTTATACTACAGAAATGCTGGTTAGAACAAGGTCTTTACTGGGTTTTAGTGCTTAAGTACTAATTCTGAATTGTGGTTTGCCACACCATAGAACAGGTATGTCAACTCACACAATGTACAGTTTCCAGTACAAAAAAAAAAAAAAAAAAAAAAAAATATATATATATATATATATATATATAAAAGTATTATATAAATATAATATATAATATAAATCATAAAAATACATCCTTTAATGATATCATCCCCAAATTAGCCATTTTTTATAGTCTGCTTCAGTTAGATAGTTTCAGATTTCTGTCATTTGATTAGACTAGTGATTATTATAACACATTACTACTGCTGCATAATTTCCGGGATGAGCAATTTTAATGACCTGGTTCAGATTTAGCAGATAAAACACTTTGTGTAACATGGCCCTTGATGTACTACCACTTGCGTCTGGAGCATTGTTTAATGACCCCTAGATTTGTGAATTTCATATATCACTGAACTTTTGTTGTATTTGTTTGATCTGTCTTAGCTAAGCTAAGCTATTTTTTTTTAAATACAAATGACACAAGCATCAGTAAAATACTCTTTAGTGTGGACAGTATTCTTTTAGTCTAATAAAGTATTTTTTGCAGATAAAAATGAACAGTTCAGAGTGTCAATAATTATCCAGCAAAATTGTTTGTCTGTCAAAATGGTTTCTCTATTAAGTTTTCCTCAAGACGACAGTGATTAATTTTGTCACTCAGTCAGTGCTAATGATATCATGTCATAATGTGGACTGTTGGGCATTCTTGTGCCTTTGGATGTTAGGTGTGGCATAGCATGGTCTAAAAAAGAATACAACAAGCCTTTCTCAGTAAGCAATGTATAAAAGTATCTTCCTTCATATAAATGATGCAGCACTTCAAAACACATGGAAAACAAGAAACATCAGACTTTCTAAATGAGTGTTCTTCATTTTTCATACTTCCTCCCCATATATATATATATATATATATATATATATATATATATATATATACTGTATATGGAATATAGATTATACAGATAAGTTGGAATAGCATGTAACCATTTTCGCTCACCTCACTGTATAAGAATAGCCAACAAAAGGCAGGTGAACTCCAAGAGGAGAGCTGTCTCCAACATCAGAGATTGTCTCCTGGAAACCAAATGATAATATGTCTTTTAAAATATGTAAAAATAAAATCTAAATCGTGTTTTTTTTGCATCCAGCTTTCATCTGCATCAACTTTTGCCAGAAAATCTAAGGTCTGTTTAAAGAGGCTAAGTGATAACATTTTGAGGGACAAGAGAGATAAAGGCCAAAAATTCAAACCAGTAACCTTTCACCTCAAAACAACACAAACAACAATAATAAGGGGTTCTGATTCTAAACTGCTATTGGGAACAGAACATACGCTACTAAGATTTGTCACCTCTGTATAAGAAGTGCAGTTGGTTAAAACTGATTATACAGAGATCCTACTATCCTACTACTGGCTGACCATGAAACTCCTTATGATTACCACAGATTGTATTTAGCTTTGGGGTGGACAGTGTAAGTAGGCAGTGTTTTCATGACACTGGGAGTACAGCTAGCTGAAAATGGTAATTTAGGAGAAAATATAGGCATAGAAGCACTGCAGACAACATTATGAATAAATATTCATCTGTACTTAATTCATTTAGCAGGAACACTTTAGTATACAGTGGCCTTTTAAAGACGTACATGATCTGAAATATGTTGATGCTAAAATTCTTTAAAGGGGTTGTTCACCTTTGAGTTAACTGTTAGTATAATGTAGAGAGTGATATTCTGAGACAATTTGCATTTGGTTTTAATTTTTTATTGTTTGTGGTTTTATAGTTATTTAGCTTTTTATTCAGCAGCTCTCCAGTTTGCAGTGTCAGCAATTTGGTTTCTAGGGTACAAATTACCCTAGCAACCCTGCATTGGTTTGAATAAGAGACTGGAATATGAATAGGGGATGGACTGAATAGAATGATAAGTAATAAAAGTAGCAATAACAATACATTTGTAGCCTTACAGAGCATTTGTTTTTAGATGGTGTCAGTGACCCCCATTTGAAAGCTGCAAAGAAACAGAAGAAAATTGGAAATCATTAAAACACGATGAAAAATAAATAATGAAGATGAATTGAAATGTTTCTTAGAATTGGCCTTTCTACAATATACTAAAAGTTAACTTGAAGGTGAACCACCCCTTTAACATAAAGATAATGACTGCTGTTTATTTGAAAAAAAAAATACTCAAAATTGTCCTGTGGGCCATAAAATGAACTACTCAGAAAGAATGCACCAGTCAATTCCTGAAGGTCCAAGTATGAAAAGTATAATACCTGACTTTGGTCAAATTATTGTAGATTAATACAGAGTAGAGTAATTTGTATTCTTTAAAAGATGCACTTTTCCTTTCAAAAAAAGCATAGCATTGTGAAGGATATGCCAGCACATTAGAATGGGTACCATAACTTATCAATAAATTAACGGACGGACTAACAGATACTCACACCTCCACCACTGACCATCTCTGAAAGCTGATCTTCAACCACATCAAAATTTGAAGTATCTGTGGCTCCCTCTGATTCAGGTACGTATGGGGGGATAATGTTCCGCAATCCCTCCCATTCAATGCCAGCAAATAGTGGGTGATTCTGGAAATCCTGAAACCCACCTTTTCCCAAGCGGGATTCTCGCTCACAGATGAGAGATGAGATAAAGTTTAATGCCTCAGAGGGAACCTCACTGAATGAGGGGGGGAATCTAAAGTGTTCCTGGTGGGGGAAAGAAAGCATGCAAATAAAGTAAATTGGTTAGGTACGCTGCATACTTCTGTGCCTTTCTTCTGAGGTACTGAATCACACTGCAAAAATCACAGATTTTCTAAAAATAAAATCAGAACTAAAAAGAACACATTTTGTAAGACATTCAGGGTAGAAATGTTAACAGAATAAAACAATTGAATGCAGTTCTACAGCATAAGGAAACATTTTACTTTTCATCTCAATAACAATGGAAATGTGAAATCTCTTTTATAGATGGGAACTGGTGACAGAAACAAGAAAAATTAGAAAAATTATAGCTATTTTAACAACACTGCTGGGATGGTAAGTATAGTTTCCGTATTTTTCTGTTTATTGGAGTTCACCAAATTTTTTATGAGCCTTTGACTTTAGAAATGTGTATATATATATATATATAT
>CM044445.1:54459597-54472546 GCA_024363595.1 Xenopus borealis
AACAATTGCAAGACTGGGAGAGTGCTGTTACCATTGTGAGTTGATATATATATATATATAGGTTTGGGATGCTTTACCTGGAAACCTGTAATCCAGAAAGCTCCAAATTACATCTCCCATAGACTCTCATCCAAAAAATCAGCATTTTTAAAAATGATTTATAATAATAAAAAATATATATTATAAATTATATAATTATATATTATAATAATAAAAAAGTACAAGTCTACTTGATTCAAACTAAGATATAATTAACTCTAATTGGAAGCAAAACCAGCCTATTGGGTTTATTTAATGCTGTCATGATTTTCTAGTAGACATATGGTATGAAGAGCCAAATTACAGAAAGATCCCTTATCCGGAAAACTCCAGGTCCAAAGTATTCTGGATAACAGGTTCCATACCAGTAGTCATATATACTGTTTGAGCTTTCACTCTGTAGTTGTTCTGGGATTCCTCTAACAAGTAGAGAAGACACAGTCATTATGCAGGTAAGAGGCAGTGTTTAGGGTGAACATTTATCATCCTTATGGTAGGATATAATTATATTTCCATAAGTAGTCCTGTTAAACCCTTGATTCCATATATAATATACTATATTATGAAGAGTAAAAAGAATGAATGATCTCTGTCTGTGTCACTGTGCAAGGTGGATGGACATGTCCTTATTATTACAGGGCGTTAAGATGCACAGACACTCCCTGCATTATAAACTAACCCATCCAGTCAGACCAGTATAGATGAATGTATGGATATATGTATAGTGAGATAGACACACATGCATGCCGCAGTTACCCTATTTGTCAGTCCCTCTAGGTGTCCAGGGCATGGCAGTCCATCAGAACTACAACTCCCAGAACCTTAGAGAACAGCAACAGGACAAAGCTTACGCTAGGCCAATCAAATATGATTAGAAAAGTGATTCTATCACTATTCACCCAAAAGACTTCTGCACCCATGCTATCTGGCAAGCTACAAAGAAGAGTATTATAGCCTGCCATGTACTAACTAAAGGCATACACTTCAGTATATCTTCCTATAAGCTGGCATGAAAATGCTTTTACCATCTGATACCATATGTGAAAGAGAAGCAAAGAAATGCAAGACAGACTTTTTGGCATTGTTTACAATAACCAAAGTAGCCCTACACATGCTACAGACTATAAGCTGTTTTCAGCAACTGTCTGAAATGCTGATTTCAGCATCAGCTGGAGACATGTTATATATATTTGTGTATGGTTACCTTTTTCCTAAACAGTTTTGTTATAATATTAGCCTGGACAGGCCTGGGTCCGAAGCTTAAGCACAGCTGTGACACTAGCCAGACTGTCAGTGACAGACATTGTCATCAGACACAATAAGGCAATGCTTACTGACGGAAAGTGACATTAACATAGGCACAAAGTGTGACGGTTTAATAAACACCAGTTATTCTAAACAGCTAAAGCAACTGCAGTATCTGAAAGGCAAATGGTCAGTCCCCATCACACCAGATGACAGCTAGTCCTTCATAGCTGCCAACTTCTGAAAATAAGTTTCCACTGAAACACTGCCCCTGGCTCTGGGAGTCAACACGGACTTGTTCTTTAAACTGGCACAAAACAAACAACTTGTTATACACAATATACCCAGAATGGCTGGCTGGGATTTCAACTCATTGTATAACGCTGAGTGTATACTTGCCCTTATTCTCTGTACCTTTCAAATGGAAGCAGCCATTCTGGCTTTTCACAGCTCATCTGTGGAGTTGGTTGGCAACTATGGCACCTGAGCATGTCCCACAGTGGGACGAGGCCTGGACTGGCAATCTGTGGGTTCTGTCAAATTCCAGAGGGGCTGCTATAAAATGCCATAGAAAGTCAGTATTTAGTGGGCTGGTGAGGGGCTGTTTGGGCCTCTGTGTACCTGAAATGTCAGTGACTATTTTGATTCTCAGTCCAGACCAGAGTGAGACCCAATTATTTGTTTACAGCAGGGTTATTAAGTCTACAGTGTTGGTTGAAGTTCAGCTGTGGATGCTGGGAATTAAAGGGCAAGTTGTACTGTAGATGGTATAATGCAAAGTATTAATGACATTACAAAGATTATGCCACAGGTGCAGCCCCCTCCCATGAGAGATACACGTATAGGATGCCATGGGGATTCTTTATGAATGTTTATATTAATGAATGCACGGCATGAATAGAAAGCTACAAGTGGCAGACACTAACTCGCCGCCCTGGCACAGAGACACTCACCCCAGCTGAGGAAGTGGGCGATGTGCGTCTCGTGTGAGAGAGGGGAAGAGGCAAGCTCGTGGCACACGCACAGCATCAGGTCCAGCAGGGCATCCAGGGCTAGGGGCACCGGGGGGCGCTGACTCCCCTCCATCCTGTCAGCAGCACTCGCACTCAGTGCCTTTTCCTCACCAAGACACGCTCAAGGGGGCACATGCTCCCACTTGCTGGCTCTGAAGTGATCTAAGGAGAGAAAAGTCTTCTCAGTGCCGCTGTCACCAAGACGTCGCTCCTCTCCACTTACTTGCTACTCCTTAGTACTCACTCACTGGCCGGCACCGACGTACAGACTGTTGCTTCTCCCTGCACTGACATCAAGCGCTAATGCCCATTATCATGCCTATTCAGGCACAGCCTCACAGGAATGCACAGGAGCGGCTCTTCCACAAGCTTTGCTTCCTCGCTTGACTTTGCCGGCTCCTCTCGCAGTCGCCCCGAACTTCTCTCCCCGTCTGTCCCTTCTCTGCTCCACCCGCCTTTCCCCACCTCCTCCATTTAACCCCTAAATACCCGGCCCGCCAGTGCTTCTCTGCCTGTGTGACCACGCCCCCGTTGTCACCAACTTTTTCAAAAAAATTTTTCTGGCATCTTCCTTGGATGCCATTGCCAGTATATCCTTTTGCACCACAGAAAAGCAAGGAAGGTTTGCTTGGAAGGAAACAAGTAAATTTACTTTTACCTATGTAATCACACGACAGCAGAGCCAAGAACATTTTTTATTAAAGGGGTTTTTCACCTTTGAGTTAACTTTCAGTATAATGTAGAGAGCAATATTCTGAGACAATTTGCAATTGGTTTTCATTTTTTATGGTTTGTGGTTTTATAGTTAAGATTTTTATTCAGCAGCTCTCTAGTTTGCAGTGCGAGCAATTTGGTTTCTATGGTACAAATTACCCTAGCAACCCTGCATTGATTTGAATAAGAGACTGGAATATGAATAGGAGATGGACTGAATAGAATGATAAGTAATAAAAAGTGGCAATAGCAATACATTTGTAGCCTTACAGAGCATTTGTTTTTAGATGGTCTCAGTGACCCCCATTTGAAAGCTGCAAAGAAACAGAAGAAAATTGCAAATAATTAAAAAACTATGAAAAATAAATAATCAAGACCAATTAAAAAGTTAACTTGAAGGTGAAGCACCCCTTTAATTATTACCTGCAGAAGTGTATGGGCCCGAAGCAAATACTATGAATGGGAGTCCACCATCTCCAGGCCATAGCCCTCAGCTGTCATTGGGTTTTAATGTAGACAGACCTGATACAAATTGGTGGGTGGCACAATGGAGCATATTTATTGATGCCCCCAGACTGGTCTTGCTTTTTTGTCTCTGCCCTCCCGAAAACAGCATTAATTTCATATTCAAAAATTTCAGTCTATTCTTCCGCTTTTTGGTCACTAGAATTGTATGTGTGCATGTGCTTTATAGCTGTTGCTGTATTTCATATAATAGCTTGACATCACTAAAATAAATACAGTTACAATAATAAAGATAATACATTTACACAGAAAAGGTTTCCACCATAGTTTCCACCACTGGGCCTGAATTGGGCTGTTGAGTCGCACCAAATTGAATGCCAGCACATTGAATTGGAAACGGGCACACCAAATTGGATTCCAGTGCACTGAATTGGACACTGGTGCCCCACCTTGACCCAGCCCCCTAGCACCTTCTTGCAAAAAATGTTGCCTCTATACCGGACCCGAGCCAAAAAAGGTTGGGGACCCTTGCTTTAGAGCAGGGATCCACAACCTTTTGAACCCGTGAGCAACATTCAGAAGTAAAAGGAGTTGGGGAGCAACACTAGCATAAAAAATGTTCTTGGGGTGACAAATAAGTGCTGTGATTGGCCATTTGGTAGCCCCTATGTGGATTGTCAACCTACATTGAGGCTCTGTTTGGCAGTACACCTGGTTTTTATACAACCAAAACTTGCCTCCAAGTGGAATTCAAATGTAAGCTCCTGCTTTGAGGCCACTGGGAGCAACATCCAAGGGGTTGGAGAGCAACATGTTGCTCACCAGCTACTGGTTGGGGACCACTGTTTTAGAGGGTTTTTCAGCAGAAGTCACATACTGTAGATCCTGTGTCTTTCATTCCCATAAGATGAGGATGATTCATAAACAGCCGAGGAGTCAGTGGCTGGAAATTCACCCTCTATAAAAAAAACTCCTCTGCCCACATTTCATAACATTTTTTCAGAGTCTCACACATCACTGTATAAGGTATTTGCCAGCTGGCACAGAAATGGGGTAGATAGGTTTTATAGATAAGGTGCACAAATAGAGAGAGTAATAGATAATGGATGGAGATAAATAGATAGAGCTGCCAGATGAAGATAGAACTATCCAATTCTTTCCATGTGTTGCTCTCTATTCATAAGTTCCACGGGCTCTAAATATAAACATCCGAAAACTCTCCGCAATGGAATGTAACCAAACATAGTGCAGATCAGAGCACACCATTTAACTTCTCTCATTCCCCAGAGACATCTGCAAAGTAGCTTCCCTCTTCATTACAGGAGTTGTCACCCCTTCTCTTCCCAAAGAGACTTTCAACAAACTACCTTGCCATGTCATTTTCTTTTATTGTTAGTACTGCTGTACACACCTTCCTGGTACTTTGCCCTTGCCCTACTACAGAGAAGCAGATCACAGAGTTAAACACAGGTCCGGATTTGTGGAAAGGCCACCAAGGCCTGGGCCTAGGACAACAGGATTTTAGGGGGCGGCATGGTGCCCAACCACACCCACATTGGTTCAAAAACACTGGGGATGCACAGGAGATAAAATAGTTTTTCCCGTGCCCCAATACCCAGGGCTCCTGTCCTGATGATGAAAATGTATACGATTAAAGGGAGGGGACGAGGGGCGACAAATAGCAGTGGGCCAAGGGGCATCCACTATGTAAATCCGGCCCTGGTTAAATATCGATCACCAGCAGCCAGGGCTGCCATTAGAAATCACGGAGCCCCGCACAACAAAATTTTCTGGGCCCGCCCTAGCATCCGAGCCCCACCCCTGATCCTGCCCACTCCGCATAAAAGTTAACAGACCACACAGACATCAGCACTAAAAAAGTAACCCCCCCACAAATAAAAAACCTTTGCGCCAAGGATCCCGCTTACAAGTTAAAAAAATTGGGGCCCCAGAGAATATTTTTTTTTTTAAAAAAACTTGGAGCCAGGTCCCCCCTTACAAGTTAATAAAATTGGGTCACCATAATTTTTTTTTAATTGGTAGCAGGGGCAATAAAGTATTAAAATTAAACATTGGTGGCCAGGGTATTGAAAAAAAAACCCCACATTGGTGTCAGTAGAATTGAACTCATGGCTTCAGGACTTCCATTATAGCTGTTTTTGAGACATTGGGTATTTTCTCCACTTCAGGACTTCAGTATCGGCTCCTTTCGTGACATCGGGTATTTTCGGCCGCTTCAGGACTGCGACTGTCTTTGGCACTTTCGCAGTCAGCGTGGGAAGGCAGCAGGACGGCTTCGGCGCGCTCGGAAGGGGGGCCTGGCTCTTGGAGAAACACAGTACTGCCGGGCCTCCCTCAGGGACACTTGTCCCCCCTGATGGCAGCCCTGCCAGCAGCTCTCAGCCCTCAGAATCAGCATACAGAATAGTCTTAACCATTCCACTACTAGAGAGATCTATATGCCATCTTACATCTTCCCATGCTTGCAGTGTTCATATAGCAGTATAGGTTGTTGCATTAGTCATGCATGTCATCTAATCAGTGTTGGACTGGAGTTGCAGGGCCTCCACAACATTGTGTACTTTCTCCAATGGATCAGGTGTTGTGGGGCACACTGGGCTTCTTCCTGGAAGTAACTAGTGATGGGCGAATAAATTCGTGAATCGCCAGCGAAATCTCGCCTGGCGAAAATTCCCAGAAAAAACGAGTTGCGCGTCTTATTTGACGCAATGCGACGAAAGCGGCGTGACGCGCTGAAAACGACGTGCCGAAAACAACGCGACGTGTCGACGTTGACGCAACGTGCGTCAAAAGCGTGCCGCGACTCGTTTCGCAAATTTCTTCGCCAATTCGCTAATTTCTCTGGATATTCACGAATTTTTCCGCGAAGCGAAACTGGGTAGATTCGACCATCACTAGAAGCAACCCAATTCAACCCTGCATAGAATTGTATGGTTTGTTTTGGTAATTTATGCTAATTAACTTAAGTTCATTCTAAGAGGAACTCCAGCTTCCAAACCACAGAACCCCCTATTATACCAATCACAGTTACCAGTTTCTTCAAAACGTATGAATAAATGCTATTTTCTATGCTGAAATCAAGCTGTTCTTGATGTTCATTTAATTATTGAAATCACTTGTGCTGGTAATTGTGGGGTTTGGAGGATGCAAGCTGAGGCCATCTCAGCAGGTGAGCAGGGGCTAGGATTAGGGAACAGACAGAAATCATTAAAATCATGAACATTGATGCATATTTCAAAGTTGCTTGAAATTCTGTTTACTTTTTAAAATGCTTAAAGGGATCCTGTCATGGGTAAAACATTTATTTTCAAAATGCCTCAGTTAATAGTGCTGCTCCAGCAGAATTCTGCAATGAAATCCATTTCTCAAAAGAACAAACATTTTTTATATTTTATTTTGAAATCTGACATGGGGCTATACCCCTAAAAATGAATTCTTGAGCAACAAGTAGTTTATATCATATTAAATAATCTCACCAAACTGGGATGTATATTTAAGTAAATATTGACCTTTTATATCTCTTGCCTTGAACCCCCATTTCTTGATGGTCTGTGTGCTGCCTCAGAGATCACCTGACCAGAAATATTTAAACTTTAACTGTAATAGGAATAAATGTGGAAGCAAAAGACACAACTCTGTCTGTTAATTGGCTCATGTGACCTAACTTTATAGTTTGTTTGGTATGTTTGTGTGCACCGTTGATTCATACGATCCCAGGAGGCTGTCCTTATTTTTTAAAATGGCAATTTTCTATTTAGGGTTACCCAATGGCACATGCTACTAAAAAAGTATATTATTATGAAAAGGATTTATTTACACGAAGCAGGGTTTTTCATATGAGTTGTTTTATGCAATATCTTTTAATAGAGACTTACAGTGTTTGGGGGGTATAGTTTTCCTTTAAACTGAAGAAAGCATTGTTTAGTGAAGATGAAAACCATAATAAAAACATGGGAGCATTACATTGCAAGTTAGACAGGCTAGAAATATTCCTGATAGAACCCCTGGTTATGGAGAACCACTGAATTGGACCATGTGTTCTCTGTAGACAATGGAATGAATTTGTAAGTGCAATGTAATAGAATAATATATATATCATTTATATCAAGCTGTCTTAGCTGCAGCGATATTATATCATTGGCCTCTATATGTTCTGCTACATGACACTCTGCCAAACCAATACATCTTTTTGATTGACTATCTGGGACAGTGTTTCTTAAGGTTGTCACAAAGACCGCTTCACTTCCTTTGGTCACTGACAGACACCAGTTATCCAGCTGTATAGATTTATGAATCGGATGAATCCATAAGGTAAATTTCAGGTACTGTACATACTTTCTCTCCAATCTTTGTAGCTGAACTTAAGTCCTCTGCCAATATGTGAAGCACTTACAGCAAAGATCTATTCTGATCTGCTGTAAATATACTGACAGCTGAACAACGATGATGTGAGTGTAATCCAGAGGATTGTTTTAGCTCATACTGCATCAACATAGTTGCAAACTGATACCAGGATTAACATTTTGCACATGCAAAGGAACACTGATTGACATGGTTTAGTTTTCCAAATTATATGCTTTGTCCTTATGAGTGCAACTATCTTTTCTTACTCATATACCCCGATGAGACACTCTTGGGTTAATAGTGTGCAGGGTTGGACGGGGGGGGGGGGGGAACCAGGGTTGTTGCTTGGGGTCCCCCACACTTAAATTGCCCACCCGAGCCTGACTTTTGGCTTCCATTTTTAGACCCGCATGGACCCGCCCATATCATCACAGAAAGGGGGGCCTAGCAGGCACACGGAAGTTGGCAGTGTGAGGTGGCAGGTGGGGAGGGCAGTAAGAAAAGCTCAACCCGGACCCGTCCACCAGCCTGAACCTGCCCAGCCCACAGGTAAACCTGTGGGTGTCGAGCCAGCCCGCCCATATCTACTCTGAAACAAAAGAAATGTAAATTGCTAAATTTATTAGAACAGCACACTGAGCAAACATTTTTTAAAGATTTACTTGCTGTTTAAGAAAATGTAATTTTCGAAGATATTTAAAGGTTAACAACCCCTTTAACCAGAAACTGATCATTATAGGAACAATGTGAAGCATAGTTTATTTTCCATTTAGTCTCTTAGGAGACACATTACGGAGGGCCTTGTTGCCACTAGTCTCCTTAGTATCACATTCCTTTTCCATAATGTTTTGGGGGCAGTAAATGTTTTAATATTTCCATGCTGAAACAGTGTAAAGTATGAGCTAGTGAGAATTAATGTTCGTCTACTTTAATTTTAGTCACTTTCCTTGTGCAGTACAAAGGGAAACATTTTGAGTGTTACAAAACTAGCATACTAAAAGCATTTGGAATGTCAGGAAGGATTGATGCAAAAAATGCAAATTAAGGGGTATAAGGTACTGCCACTGGCCAAGCCATACACCAGCAATTAATCCAATTGAGAAAACAAAAAGCCAATACCTTAGTATGCTGCAACAGGGGTGATCCCAAATTTATTCCATGGTGCTGCCAGACACTTGTAGTTACAATCAAACGTTTCGGGAGCACCTGTCCCTTCCTCAGTGATAGTGCACATACGCTGCCTTGCAGCTTGTATAGGAAATCAAACAGTGACCTCTATTGGTGAAAAATAAAACTAATCTCCAAAGACTTAATATATCATCAAATCGCAATTTAGAGTCCAAACATTTTCAGTGAATGCCCATATCCAAATCAATGATCCTTCTTTACATTTTGTGTACAATGTGTCATTTAATTTATACAAAAATGAAAAAAGTGATAACTACTCAAAAAAATAGACCATGTATATGAAAATACATTTGTTCAAATACATATACAGACATACATATACTTTTTAGCTGTTCATTACTCACTGACTACGATAGGTGGAAAGACATCTCTATCTCACTGGTATAGTGTAGAATTTCACCCTTCTCCGTTGCTGAAAAAATAGAATAAATTAATTTAAAGGAACAGTTCAGGGTAAAAATAAAAACTGGGTAAATAGATAGGCTGTGCAAAATAAAAAATGTTTCTAATATAGTAAGTTAGCCAAAAAATGTAATGTATAAAGGCTGGAGTGACTGGATGTGTAACATAACAGAATACAACACAACATTCTGCTTTTCAGCTCCCTAAATCTGAGTTAGTCAGCGACTTGAAGGGGGGCCACATGGGACAAAACTGTTCAGTTAGTTTGCCATTGATCCTCAGCATTCAGCTCAGATTCAAAAGCAACAGTTATGACCAATGTGGCCCTCCCTCAATTCACTGATTTGTTCCTGCCTGGTAACCAGGGTAACCAGTCAGTGTAAACAAAAGAGAGCTGAAAAGCAAGAAGTAGTATTCTGTTCTGTTATGTTAGATTTACAGTCCCTCCAGCCTTTATACATTACATTTTTGCCTAACTAACTATATTGAAAACATGTTTTCTTTTGCACAGCCTATCTATTTACCAAATTTTTACTTTTATATTGAACAATTCCTTTAAGACAGAATTCTCTATATTGTACAATTATGAGAACCAGTGTAATCCCAAACTTTCATTTAGGCTCTTTGGGGACAGTGTATCTCATCTCCAAATCCAATAGGATTCCCTTTGGAGAAGTTTTTTATCATTATTAGCATACGTCATTTTTAGCCCTTCAAGTACCTGCCATCGTAATTGAGATACACTGTGCTTACATTTAGCCCAATGTTGGCTGATGGATGTCACTTTGGACTGTGGATTACGAATAGATCTTCAGTCTTAACCTTATCATCCTATTAGTTTTCCCAACGTAAACCTTGCCACACGGGCATTTCAAATAAAAGATTAAGTTTTTAGACATACATGTGTGGTAGCCTTGTAATTTAATTTGAGTGCCTTGTGTGGCATCAATATCTGAGATATCAGAAACTGGGTTAAAATGATTTTCTAAGTAGAAATAAAGAGAATTACCCTCGCACACCCTGGCTGTCCATGTGATGCGACTCCCTGGTGCTCGATGACAGAGGGATTGGCGATCCCCCCACAATTTTCCAAAGCAAAAAAATCACCGGCACAACAAGAATAATGTTAGCAGGGCAGGCACTTGCTCGTTTATTGCGGATGCAACGTTTCGGGGCGTAACCCCTTTGTCAAGCATACCGAAACAACAGTGCACATAGTATTTAAAAGGTGCTAATTAAACTTAATTAGTGTACAAATTAACCATCAATGGTACATAACAGACCGTGTATTTAAAACAGCAATAATTCAAAAAGTTAAAGGCTGTCCAATTAATTAGTCGAAAATTAGTCCATATTTCCATCAGTTATAAGAATTGTCCATAAGTGGTATATAATAAACTGTGTAATTAAAAAAGCAGTAATGCAAAAAGCTGTGAAAATTCAATGTATCCAATTACTTAATCAAAAATTAGTCCATATTTCCACCAGTTATATAAATTGTCCATATTTTGTCGATGGAAAAAATATCCCATAAAACCTCCCAATTCAGTACGTCATCCTCAAGTATAGTGGTGTACAATTAGTGTAGTAATGTACATCCCAGTAATACAAATGTGCAACTAAGCTCTAAAGTGTCATGTGCAGTATAAAATGTGAAACATTACATAGTTAATTTTATAACCATATATAGGATACACTATCACAAAAGTGTCAAACATTACTATCAAAGCATAAGCTCTTACTGAAACATTTTTTATAAACTATGTAACCATCTAGTAAGTATTAACATGATTCGTTACAATGATAGTCCAAAACTGAACTTCTATCTTACCCTTTATATGTGAAGAGGAAATCTTTCCCTGAGGCATAACACAGCAAGTTGCTTATCTAAAGGGAAAGAGAGAAGAATTAAGAGTGATATGAATTAATAACCAACCAAAAATTACAGAAAACAACTCATATTGAACTTGCTGTGTTATGGTGATCGAATGACTGCCCCAAGGCTGCAGGGCAGTAGATTATATATAACGTATATATACTAAAAATATTTTTGACAGGTGCAGGGAAACAGTATATTATATGCACACCCACGCCTCAGCACAGCAATTCTACAAGCACCATGCACCAAAGGGGGGGTTGACATTACCCGACTTTAAACTATACTACCGAGCAAGCCAACTAGTTTATGCCCACTGGTGGTTCACACCGGAGGACAACCAGGCTGGAGGCTGCAGTCCTACATTACCTGGAAGCCCTGGCTAAGCATCTCTATCGAGGCACATTGCCTCACTATAGTGTTACCACTCCTATGTGTACGGTGATTGGGGTGTTAAACACACCTGTGGGGGAAACCTGCACTCTCCCATTTCTCAGTGATACCAGATTCAGTCAATGGACCGACAAAGGTATAAAAATATTAAGGGACCTAGTAACAGATGGGGATTTAAAACACTTTGCAACTCTTAGAGAAGAGATTAGGTTGCCACATGCCATGTATTTTCACTATCTACAACTTATGCTTTTACACCCAGTTCCCAGTTAGAACCCTGCAGGTAGCCAAGACCTCCCTTAAAGACTGCCTCCATATGCAGGACTTTAAAAAAACATTGTTGTGGTTCTATACCCTGCAGTGGCAAGCCAACCCCAATCCATTGGCTAAGATTAAAGGGAAGTGGCAGAATGAAATATCAGATATAGAGGATGGCCTAGAGGTAGATGCGTTAAAGCAAGTCCCACATGTAATAATGTCAGTCAGGGACAGGTTTATCCAAATTAAATACATCAACTAGGTCTACCTAACACCTCACAGGCTGGCTAAACGGTATCTCAAAGTACCTGATACCAAATGCAACCTAGAGGTACATTAACAAGAGTTTGCTATGCTTGAAAATATGTTTGCTTGGTGTTCTGGAAGACTTGGGTCTCTTGTCATACCAGCGGTTCGGTTATGTCCAGTTATTGTTCTATGTAAAGAATGCACTACTGTTGTTAACTTGGAAAGACACATCTGCTCCAGCATTCATCCTCTGGAAAAAATGAATTAATGATGTGTTATCCAAACAAAAACTGGTCTCCTAGTCAAGTGGATGCCCAGCTAAGTTCAGTGCAATATGGAACACTTGGCTGAATGCTCAGACTGTATAAGCAGATAGGACTCACAAAAGCCTATCTAGCTTTATTCTCTCTCTCTGTTCTATTCTTCTTTCCTTTCACCTAACCAAATTTGTTGTAGTGTTAAAGCATTAATTAAAGACTAAAAATTCAGACAAAAAAATCATTGCTTGGTGTTACTATTCCTTTAAACAGAACCCAATGTTTCTTCCCCCCCCAAAAGAAAAATAGGGAAAACAAATTGAGGTGGGTGAAAAAAATGAATATATAAATATGTGTCTTCCCAATCAGTTTGCACTTTAATTACTGTTTTCTTTACAAATACCGATAGGACTTACAGAACATAGTCCTACCAGCTACCGCAGTAACATTTCAACATGGCATGCATTATGGAGGAGGTGCAGGGG
>CM044445.1:54516380-54526671 GCA_024363595.1 Xenopus borealis
TGAAATTGGATTTCATGTTTAATTTGAAAAGGACTTTTATTATACAGATTTGTGTCTGGGCGATGGGTCCACTTAAAAACACTTTCATTTTTTGGTGTTACTGTTCCTTTAAATCCACCCTCCCTCTAGTCCAAATGACCTGGGATTCATATGATTTGTTAAAATTCTGTGTCTATTCCATTTATAAAATGTATTATTGTATGTATGTTACATATGTGCGTGTTTGTTAGTGCTGGTAGCATTTTTTTTCAGACCAGTCTTAATGGCACAGTTGGAAGTGAAGCAGCTGTTCCCCCTGAGCAACAGAATCAGCAACAGCAGCAGCAACAACCTCCTCCAAATGCATGGCAAGTTATAAAAGGAGTCCTATTTAGGTGAGCATCATTTTCTACCGATGTAAATATCCAGTTCCTGTATTTACTTTTTAAACTGTTGCACTTGTTTGCAGCCAGGTGGTTAACTTTTTACCAAATTAAATAGTTTTTAAGGTGTCATATATCCTAAATTGTTCTCTGTATCAAGCTGTGGCAGGGAACTTTTAGCTGGTAGTGGCACTTAAATTGCTAGCCATTGTGAGGGAAGCTGGCACCAAGCATTGCTAGATAATGCTTTTTTTTTTTTTTTGTTAGATTGCTATATAACCCAGAGACAATGAATTTCTCATTGGCACCATCGTACTTCTGTGTCAGTGCTATGAATTCTATTTTCTTGCATTTTAATCACTTAAATTGTTACTCCTAAACGGTTACTTGTTTATTAATGTGTGTCACCATGCTAATGTGACTCTTTTAGGATTTTAATAATATGGGCCATCAGCAGTTGGTTTCGCAGAGGCTCAGCCCCACAGGACCAAGCAACACCCACTGGAGCACCACGACCGCCCAGCCGTAATCTTTTTCCCAGAGACACCTTAATGGTATGACACAACGTTAGTTTACTTTTTAGAAGATCCCACCTCTTCTCTAAAACGCTGCTGTGGAATTTGTTCAACATTTCTAGGAAGATAAGGGACAAGTTGTTGCTTTTTTCTCTTGCAGGATCTTCATATTTATCTCTCAGAGAAAGAATCCTTCACGGAGTTTAACTCGACTAGTGCTGTTTTCTGGGAACAGCGAGACCTGGTTTATGGGGACTGGAGCAGTGGATCTAATGCGGATGGTTGCTATGAGCAGTACTCTGATATTCAGGTACCAGAGGTGAGCACAGACATTAAGGCAAACTACAGATATTTTATCTTTTTTGTTTTGTAGTGTTTTCCTTTTTTATGATTATTTTGCTCCAAAGCATGGGTTTTACAGATCTTTTAAAGGGCACCTATGGGTCAAAAAAAATTCCTCAAACCGAAGGTGCGGGCTGATAGAGCCCGCATTCTGGTTTGGGGTTCTAGTAGTTTAAAAAAAATAATAAATTGCCCCCTACAGGCGCTGGCTTGTCCATGCGCATTGTGGAAATTGTGGCAGCTTTTCATCTGGCTTATGCGCATGACGTCACATGCGCATGGACCGACATGGCGGCTCGCACCAGGAGCTCCGTCCCGGTGCGAGTAAGCAAGCGCCTGCAGGGGGCAATTTTTTTTCTTTAAACTACTAGAACCCCAAACCGGAATGCGGGCTCTATTAGCCCGCACCTTCGGTTTGGGGAATTTTTTTCTGCCCATAGGTGCCCTTTAAGGTTCTCTCTCCCTGATTTGGTCAACATTTGATTTTGGTTTGGTTTTTGTCCATCTTTTAACAAGATTATTAAGATTCGTTATCCAGAAAGCTTCAAATTATGGAATCGCCATCTCTCTTATAGACTCCATTATAATCAAATAATTATTACCCTTTTCATTGCAATAATAAAACAGTACCTTGTACTTGATCCAAACTAAAATATAACTAATGTTTATTAGAAGCAAAACCAGCTTATTGGGTTTATTTAAGGTTTACATGATTTTATAGTAGACTTAAGGTATGAAGATACAAATTATGGAAAGATCTGTTATCTGGAAAACCACAGGTCCCAAGCATTCAGCCCATACCTGTAGTAACACTGAAACACTTTTTTTTTTAAAGTGAATATTTAAATAAAAACTGTAGTTAAAAGTATTAATCATCAGGTATTTATATAGCACTAACTTATCGCAGTGTGCTCTACATAGCTTGTTAAGACCAGTTACTGTCCAAATGCAAGCTATTCATAATGAGAATTTAAATTTTACAGGAACCTTGGTGTTTCTGAAAAAAGCACCAAATAGCAGCTGCTAATGCTTTATGAAAAATATGTATAGCACCAGTTAAACCCCTCTAAACCAGACAGCTTCTTCAAACTGTCCATGAGCTTGTTTAAAGTTCATGTTTATCATATGTCAAAACTGTATGCTGTCGTCCATGATTCACTTGAGTTTTATTTTCTATGCACTTCTAATTAGTGCTGGCCATTGTTCTGTATGGATGTTGAAGTCTTGTGCAGGATTAATGAGTTATAGTGTCATTATACATAGCATAACTTTCCTGTGTTCATTTTATTTATATGTATGGCTGCTATCTGTTCATATACATGAACTCCTATACATGAAATGTCCTCCGTTTACATATTCATATTTCCATTTAGGGCAACCTTAAGGCTCTTCATCTGTACTCTTACCTATATGGTTGCCGAACCGTGCATATCGGGCTTCTAAATCATAAACAGATGTATGTTCCTAGCTATGTTGAAGTGCTATTCTATTCTATTCTAGAACATGCTATATTTTCTATATGGCAGCATGAATCTTGCACTTCTGTATGTAATATATCCAATTTACTGGAGAGAAACAAATAAATGTACCCTTCATTCTAGTGCTTGTACCAAATGTTTCACCATACAATAAACAAAGCAACACCATTTTTGACTAATAATAATACTGCCTGTTGCAGGGTGTCCAGAATAATGGATCCTTCTATATTCACGTTTATCTTACCAAGAGTGGCTTCCATCCAGATCCCAGTCAGAAAGCACTATATAGGAGGCTGGCTACTGTGCACACATCTCGCAGTAAGGAGGTGGTTTCTATCTATCTCTCATCTTTCATTGTTTCCCTAGCTTTCAGTCCTTTCTTTTGCACTGTCTCATTATCTTCTCCCTATGACTCATTTGATTTTGCTATCTTTGTTTTTAGTGCTGAATAAATACAAACGGCGACGGTTTCTGAAGACCAAAAATCTTTTGACTGGGGAGACAGAGGCTGACCCAGAGATGATCAAGGTAGGCTTTTTTTTCTGATTTCTTGTGGATGGCTAGTATACACTGTTGGTACAGTGGATACAGGGACAGGCTGTAAAAGCAAATTTCTTTTTTTATTTCAGAGAGCTGAGGACTTTGGTCCCATTGAGATAATTTCTCATTGGCACCCAAATCTGACAATAAACATTGTTGATGACCACACTCCTTGGGTGCAAGGCAGTGTTCCACCACCTCTGGACCAATGTAAGTCATATTATATAATAAGCTGGTATAATGCCTGTTTTACATTGTTTTGCTTTCTTTTTTTCTAATTTTCATTGTCACTTATTTTGCTTACAATGTATATTTCACTTACATTGTACAGTATCTGCATAGTCTCAGGTTGCATGATGCCTTGATTTTAAGCATATATTACTTACTAGAGTGCTGGTGCTAAATGACAAACCAGTTCAGTTTACCACTGTACTGGTCTTTTCCCTAATTTACAGAGAAGATGCTTGGTTCATATATTTGATGTCCGTTTTTTATACTTGAAAAGGAATATACTATATATTTGTGGCTTTCATTTCAGTATTAATGTTTAGTTCCCTGGATAGCTATGAAATGCTTTCTGCAAATTAATAACTAGTGGTTCCACCAAAGTAGATGCTAAACTGCACAAGGGCAGTTGCCAGTAGCAACCAATGAGCATTTCGATTTTCCCTGCTTTCATTGTCCAACTAGTGGTATACAATGGCTAGATTGGTTGCTGTTGGCAGCTGCACTTGTTATTTGTAAGTCTGTGCGCCACTGTATTCTTGTACAATTTCGTATGGTTTTTTTCCATGAGTTCTCTTTTCTGCAAATATTTTTTCAGATGTGAAATTTGATGCGGTCAGTGGTGATTACTATCCCATTCTATATTTTAATGACTACTGGAACCTCCAGAAAGATTACATTCCAATTAACACGAGTGTGTCCACTTTGCCTCTGCGCATAACATTTTGTCCCCTGTCGTTGTGGCGATGGCAGCTGTATGCAGCTCAGAACTCCCGTAGCCCCTGGAATTTTCTAGGCGAAGAGCTGTATGAACAATCTGATGAAGAGCAGGACTCTGTAAAGGTGAGAAGAAAATTTAGTGGATATGGTAGATATGCAACCTTTGTTGTACTGCCAGATGTGTGCGTTGAAAGATAGTGTTGCTTGTATCTGTTTGTTTTTTAACTCTAGAATTCTATATTTATTCTCCGTAGAAACAGGTCTGTACTAGACAGATGGTTGGTTCTAAATAAGACATAATTTAGCAATGTCCCTTCATTTTTCTCTTAGGTGGCCCTTCTGGAAACCAATCCATATCTCCTGGCTTTAACCATCACTGTGTCCATCATACATAGCATCTTTGAGTTTCTCGCCTTCAAGAATGGTACCTTTTTTTTATTCTTTCTCAGCTGTGATGTGAGGGAATTAATAAAAAGGGCGCCAATGTAATTTTGTGACCAGACGTAAAAGTCTAACTCCACTAACTTCTGTCATTATGCTTGCTTCTAGACATTCAGTTTTGGAATAGTCGCCAGTCTCTGGAAGGTCTCTCTGTACGTTCTGTCATTTTTGGAGTGTTCCAGTCGTTGGTTGTCCTACTCTATATTCTGGACAATGAAACAAACTTTGTGGTGCAAGTTAGCGTTGGCATTGGTCTGCTCATCGATTTCTGGAAGATCACAAAAGTTATGGATGTTAAGGTGAGAAGCCCTCCTAGGCATAATTTATTCTGTTCCAAGAAAGTATACGCTGAACACCTTGTTCAAGTGTGTTTGTTTTTGTGTGAACCGCATTCGAGTCAGATTCATATTGTTTCATTTTAAACCAGTTATAAGGTCAGCAACAAAGTTTTACAAAGCATATGTAAGGAAAGAAAATAGTTAATTCATTTTTAAAATTCAAATAAAAAAAAGGTAAAATAAAAAAATTGTAATTTTGTAATCTATTTACTACTCCATTGATTACTTTTAATGCTACACTGCTGCTTGCATTGCCATGTGAATGATATACTAGAAAACCTTTTATAAAACAAATGTTTTTCTTTATCTGTATAATTATAGCTGGACAGGCAGAACAAAGTGGCTGGCATCTTCCCTAGGGTGATCATGAAAGACAAATCCACTTATGTTGCGTCATCTACAAAGGTCTACGATGATGTGAGTATAATATGCTTGAATAGAAGTGTTTTTTTTCCCCCACATACCACTGCTAGTGATTTAACAAGCAAATTACATACATGTACTGTCCTCCTTTAATGATGGCATTGAGTATCGTTAAATTCTTTGCATTCCATTATAATATTCATACTTGTTTAAAGTACTATTTGATAAAAACAAATTTTCTATAAATGGAGTTGTGGTTTATGAAGTCAGGGGGCAAAACACTACCATGGTAGGAACAAATGTAGAAACACTAAATCAACTTCAGGCACTCTCCTCTTCTATTTGACTTTGGAGCAGCCTCTAGTTTTCTTCAGGTTTTTATACATGTATGATTTCAACCATACTGTCCTACTGAATGCTAGTCTTCCTGCAATTCTGCTAAATCTCAGCCAGTCAATCTAAACCGAAAATGTAATCTAATGATGCCCTTTCTCTGGATGGGACACTGGTAAATGTTGAATTAGGTAGAGTTGCAGATAGCCTTTTGACTTTTTTCACTGCTTATTTAATTTCATAGTGTTGTGCAAATATTTGTATCTGTTTTGCTTTTGTTTGAAAATTGGTAAGTGGCTATCCTCCCTCCCATGTTTCAGATGGCCTTTAAGTACCTGTCATGGATTCTGTTCCCATTACTGGGGTGCTATGCTGTGTACAGCCTATTGTATATGGAACACAAGGGCTGGTATTCCTGGGTACTCGGGATGTTGTATGGATTTTTGCTCACCTTTGGTAAGTTTGAAAACTCATTGTGGGGCTTATTGCTACATGTTACTTTAGGAACACAAGTAATTATTTGGCTTTCTGAGGCCTGAGGTAGCACTCAAAGTAAAAATTAAGGCTTATAAATATTCTACATCTGCCTTTATGAACTGGGTCAGGGAGACCATTGTTCACTTGTTTCTTGTATGTTTAGTGCATCCTTAGTCTTTAGTAACCGTCCAGCGGAGTTGTTCCTGTTGGGTTGGACCCAGTTAAAATGATATAGCTCAGTGTTCTTGCTCATGAAAATCCCAGTTTTACAGGTCTCTCTCTGTATTGTAAAAATTAAGGCTCTGTGGCAATCTGGGCCCAATTTATAATTTTGTTGCAGTTAGCCATTTAAAGCAGTTCTATTAATATAAAGGGTGTTTAGCTGTAAACTTACTTGTTTTGTTGCTCAGTTCCCCCACTAGATATCATCCATATTCTATATTTGTGTTGTCTATTTCCTTCAAGTATCATTTTAGGTAGCCGAGCCATCAGTGTAAAAAGTGGGATTGAAGCCAAAGATGTTTCTATTCGGTGTCAATGGGGGTTCTGCCCTGTTAAGTAGCACTACTATTAATGCAATATCTTAAACCAATTTATATTTTTAGATTATTTAGAGCCCTTGAAAACTGTTTTGCAAACATTTAGGGGCAGATTTACTTAATTCACATGAATTTGAAGTTCGATAACATTTTCAAAAACATTTGAATTTTCAAATGTTTTTGAAGACCACTTCGACCGGTGAATTTCGTAAATTCAATCGAATGATTCAAATAAAATTTCATTTGAATATTCGATCATTTGACTGTCAAAGTACTGCCCCTTTAAAATTTTATTCGACCACCTAGTTCACCAGATCCAAGCTACCGAATTTGGTTTCCTTATTTTTGATCGAATAAAAAAAATTCAATTGATCGAAAAAATCGTTCTATTCGATCGATTCGAACAATTAATTGATAAAATTTTTCCTATTCGATCATTCGACCAATCGAATTGTGGTAAAATCCTTGGAATTCGATATTCAAAGGATTTTACTTCACCTCCGATTCACATGGTTGAATTTCAAATTTTTTTCAATTCGAAATTTTACTTTTGATAAATCTGCCCCTTCATAACTTGGCACTTGGAAACCGTGTGATTAGGGAAGGTGCTGAATGTTTTACCACCTTGGGGTTTTATTAATTTCAACTTTTTTGTCAGCACATGGCACTGAGACCTAGTATGTGAATGCTCAATGAGAAGTATTTGGTGGAAATGTACTTGGCTACAGCTCTCCATTTCAGTCTCTAAAGAACAATGAATTCTAATTAAAGAGAAACGGACACCTTATGTTAAACTTTTTTTTAGATCTATTCTAATATTTGCTTTGGAAGCTACTTCTAACTTTGCCATAAAGTATTTGGATGATGCTTTTACATTACCTGTCTGATCCCCCATGTTCCTGTATGAGGGGGCTGCCATATTTGTGCAGCAGGAGTCCATTAGCTTTAGAAACTGTAACTAACAGGATGAGAAAGCATAGCCAGGTTGGCAAAGTCAGAGAGTCGGGCTTAGGAACTTCTACTAACAATCCTATACAAAAACAAACCTCTCAGCAAAAAATTATCAACATGACCTATAGGTAACATTTAATGTTCATTCATATGTTAAAATTAATTTTTAGTGTCCGTATCACTTTAAAGTATGCATGGTGCTAATCTTGATCAGTTGCAACGTAATCACCTGTCTGCAGTGCCAAGTGTGTGTGAGTGCACTTGCTGGGAAAGGGAGAACAAGCCATCTTAGCATAATCTAACCAGTGTGGGAAAGTTTAATTTAAGTAAAGTTAAATTTGTTCTCACTGTTATTCCTGGTTCTTTAAACAGAGTAGGAAACTGCAATTGTTTCCAATTCTTCATAGATTATAATAAGGTACTCTGGAGAACCGATGCCATCAAACAAGTGTTTTTATTAATTGCACAACATGTTTTGGATCAAATAGATCCTTCCTCAGGTTTTAGTGTTTACAAGCAGTGTAACCAAAAACCTCAATTTATACACATTTAAAACCAACAACTCATGTCAGTTCCACATTGTGGCCAGACATCATAATAGGTATTGTCCAACATCTTTAATGCAGTACTGCCCTCTAGGGGCCTTTACTTGTGTAACTGCTATAATGACTTTTGCTTTTGTAGGGTTTATCACCATGACCCCACAGCTGTTTATTAACTACAAGATGAAGTCTGTGGCACACCTCCCATGGAGGATGTTGACATACAAAGCCCTGAATACCTTCATTGATGACCTGTTTGCTTTTGTAATCAAAATGCCCATGATGTACAGGATTGGCTGTCTGCGAGATGGTAAGACTCTGCGTTCACATAGTAAAGATAGTAAAGATTGTAAGGGAAAAGTATTGCAAAGTGAGCAAAAATTTACAAGAAAATGTGGGGTGATTAATATAAGATTAGGAGATATTACAGTTAATTGACAGTGTAATTAATCCCTATTAACCTGATAACCTTTAGGGCAGGGGTGCACAGGCTTTGTTATACTGGGATCTACTCTTGACACTTGGCCCCCATCAGGAGATCTACCTTGCTGACACGTGTAATTTTTGCTCACGCCCATTTTTGTGGCCAAACTCCCTAATTTGTTTACCATGTAGATAAGCATTATCACTTTAAATGGGCAGGGAGGGCTGTATGGAACTGACACACACGCACTGGAACTGACGCTCGCGCACTGACACACACACACACACACACGTGCGCGCGCACTGACATGCACGCACTTGTGCGCGTGTGCACCGTAGTGCACGCACCGTAACGCGTACATATTGTTGCACACGCAGCGCACACCGAAACTCTGATAGTCCCACCTCTCTGAATGTCAACCAAGGTGAAGAGAAAAAAAAGGAATAGGTCTATAAACAGACAAAATAAACTGAAACATAAACAAACAATGAGTGTGCCAGAAGCACTATTAAACAGTTGCTACCTCCTTTATGTGCATGATTTTCTAGTCACCTCTAATGTACTTTTTTTTTTTTTTTATATGCAGATGTGGTATTCTTTATATATTTGTACCAGCGTTGGATTTATAGGGTGGACCCTACACGGTTAAATGAGTTTGGAACCAGTGGAGAAGCACCAACTCCTCTTCCTGCACAGGATGGGCCAGCATCTCTTACAAATGGCCAAGAAGTCGGCGGCCCACCCAAACCAGAAGAAGATAAAAAGAAGGACTGATTTGTTTCCCAAATACCCATGTGAACTGTTCTGCCCCCTTTTGGGGGGTATATTGGCTGCTGTTTTATATATATATAAAACCCCTCCTGACCCTACTCCTTTGTTGAGATGGCGTATCCCTTTTTTTTCGTTAATATGTATATGGAACTGGTGGAGTTTTGTCTTTTCTCTGTCCCATTCTTTCCCTTTGCCTTCTGTCAACTCAGTCTGTTTCTCCATCCTCCCTCTCTCTCTCTCTCTCTCTCTCTCTCTCCTTTCTGACTAGCACTCTTCTTTTCCATTTCTCTCCATAATTCAGCTGTACCCTGTCTCCATGCTCCTTTTCTTTTTCCACCGCCTGCTCTAGTGCAGGATCAAAGTGCGCAAATCTAGTTTAATAAATCTGGCCCCTCTTTAACCTTTTTGCTGCTGCTGTTTGTGCAGCAGTCTCAATCTTGAGATTTCAAACTTCCTGAACAAATGCTCCAGGTGCTGTCTCACCACCTTGATCAGTGTGCCTGGTTCTGCATCTAGCCCTCATAGGGTTTTACTAAATTTATCAACATCGAAAGTGGGCTGTGTTCTCTGTATTGTCCTTTTCATCTCTGTAAACATTACTGCCTTCTGTCTGTGTGTTATGTGTCTCAGGTTTTTCTCATGTATGTGTACAATAATTTATAATGTAACTGCAGAATATTCTGATTGGAATACGTGTTATAAAATATTTTGCTAGAAGCCATAGATAATTCAGTGGGGATATGTTTCAGTTTGGATATTATAGGTAATGGGCCACTGAAGTGACGCTTAACCATGCCAATGTCCAATTTAAATTACCAGCCATAGCATTAAAAGCTACATATCTATGTACTTTTGGTGGGTTTTAAACTGACAGAGGAGTAATTTAGGCATTGCTGGATCTCTTGTGGGACCATTTATCACCCCCCCTCC
>CM044445.1:54545952-54573543 GCA_024363595.1 Xenopus borealis
ATTTGTGTCCCTCTTTTTACATCCAGAATGTTGGGAGGTATGGAAGTTTATTAGAGCGCAAGTCACGATATGACTGGAGGCAGCTGGGAAACTGAAACATGCCTAGCCCCATCTAAGATTTCAAAATTAAATATAAAAAAAGTTTGCTCTTTTAAGAAACACATTTCAGTGCAGAATTCTGCTGTAGAGACACTATTAACTGATGCATTAAAAAACGTTTACCCCTGACGGTATCCCTTTAAGACTGACGCTATTCTATGGGCAGGCACCCTTTGCCATGATTTAGGTCCCTTCCTCACGCATTGACGCTATTAACATAGAAGTTCTAAATATGTTTCGTGTCCCCGCCCTCCAACATCCACAGAGGAAACAGCTATGAATTCCATTCACTGAACTTCAACTCCATAACACCAATCGTTCGTCCTTCTGGCCGTATCGTCACTGTATTGGGGAAGTCACGTGTGATTACAGGCAGTGACAAGGGGATTTCCTTCGGCCCAGTAGACGTGAAGTTGTAGGAGACTTGTAACCAATCGGAAGAGTGGAGCGGGGGAATTCCAGACTGGAACGCGAGCTCCGGGATAGCGGCTGGCAGTTGGGGTTCTGAGTAAGCGCTGCCAAGCCACTCGGATGTTTAGGGTTCACATACAAATGTAATATTTCCCAGCTTTCAGTTACAGCTTTGGCTAAAGCAGACACAATGAGAGAACAGAGAGAACAGGGGAGGGAAGGTAAGTACGCGATTGTGCTTGTAAACTGTCCTGGGAATAGGCAGTTTTTTGATGTTCCAGATGATGCAGAACTACAACTATCAACATGTGACTTTGCGCCACTCACTGTCAGATACATATGAGTCTCCTGCCGGTGCTCTACCCAGTTACCGAAGTTTAGTGCTTTATTGTAGTCATTGTTATAAATCTGCCTGGCAGTGAGGTGGCTTTCACATAAATTACAGCAGGTTTATTTCAGATGTCTGGAATGCTGGGAGTTGTTGTCCAGCAGTAGGGTCACAGAGTATATACTCTCTGTCTAACTATAATAAACAGCTGCTTCCTCCTTAGTGCAGGCAACTTCTGTAAAATACTAGTGGAGTGAGTGGAGTTGCAGCCCCCCCTCCCCCCATGATATATGTTCTGCAAATAGTTTAGGTCTCTTTATGTTTTCTGCCTCCATGGTGCAATTATCCAAGCGAGTAGCTTGTGTAGCAGTATAACTGGTTCTCTGTGTATGTAAAACAAAAAGAAAAAGACTGTTATATTTAGGGATGCACCGAATCCACTATTTTGGAAGGGGAAAACATTTTTTACTTCCTTGTTTTGTGCCAAAAAGTCACATGATTTAGCTCCCTTGCCCTAATTTGCATATGCAAATTAGGATTCGGATTCGGTTCGGCCAGGCAGAAGGATTCGTCCGAATCCGAATCCTGCTGATAAAGGCCGAATCCTGGCCGAATCCCGAACCGAATCCTGGATTCGGTGCATCCCTAGTTATATCTAAATAGACATGCAGTAAAGTAACTAGAGGGGGACGGGCCCTGGCATGGACGTGCAGCCGCCCCATCGTACACGATTTTCCGGACTGAATCAGTGATAATCTGGCAATATTAATCTAGATTAAAAGATACCTACTGTATAGGTCATGTTTTTTGCTGAAACTTATGCTCTTGTAAGTAATTGTTACTTGAAGCTTCTGAACCTGTCAGTTAGAAGTACTGATGCTAATTGACTGCTGCTGCACAAATATGGCAACAGGGCTGGAACTAGGGGTAGGCAGAAGAGGCAGCTGCCTAGGGAGCAATGATTGGGGGACGCTGGACAGCTACCTCTTCTGCCTACACCTAGAACAGACTCATCTGGCATTAAATGCGCGCAAACCCAGATTGGCGTCCCTGTGTGAAGCTTGTCACCGCTTATGTGTGAACACCCTCTACATCACCTTGCATGTATGTGCTAGCGCCATATAGGGGAAGTGGGGGCGACCTGGCTAGGGCGCCCATCTGACTTGGCTGCATCTGTATGGCAGTCCCCCATGGAGGAATATGGGGGTAATAAGTACTTTTAAAGCATCAGGCAAATTCTTTAATAGCAAAATTTTAACTAGCATTTAAAGACACTGTAATGATAGATGTAAAAAAAAGTTTAATTTCTGTCAGAATCAATTTAAGTTTATGAAAATACACAGACAAATACATTTGTGCTGGTTAAGGGCACTTCTGACACTAGAGTCCTGCGCGGGTCCATTTTTTGCAACCCGCATTCTTAACCGCCTGGACCCGCTACCCAACCCCAACCTGCAAGTACCTTATCCGCAACCCGGACCCGCGACCCGCTGACCATCAAGAATCAGGAAGTGCTGTCATTGTAACCGGAAGTGACATCATCGGAAGTAGGCATGATCAGGAAAAATTTGTAAAAATCACTATTGAGAAGACTAACAGCTCGATCCATGATCTACCAACCCGTGTCTATACCGGCACCCAGAACTTCTACCCGCAACTCGCAGGGTACCCCAGGTTTTTGCGGGTACCCAACCCACTGCAGGACTCTACTGCAGACCCAGAGCATGGGGATACGATTGCTAGTGCCTCAAGAGCAGTTGTCCCCTATACCCTAAGCAAACTGAACTTCTGGTTAAAAAAACAACTTTTTGGTAAAGATTTTTGTCTTGCTTCATGACAGAAGAAACTCTATTCCTGTCCCATATACTATAAAGTAGCTGATGATTAGTGAATAATGTACCCCTCTACTGTAAAATATCAGGATATTGTAATAGGGCTTTCAACCTTGGCTTCAACAGGCTGTAGGGCCCCTGCTGCATCTGCTCCTTGAATTTCTTTTACCATGAACAGAATCAGTGTCACTCGTATCTGTGGTATAGTACAAATCCGCTCGTAGCTGAAAGTGACATTGTGCACAAATGCTCTCCTGAAGGGGCTGGCTACCTCCAGCACATGCATTATTTTCTCTGAATGAGATCACTTAATTAAAGGGTAACTTGTAGAAAACCAGGAGAATGCAGTAGGATGGCGGGTGATGGGGGAGGATGCCATAGGGCAGTGATCCCCCAACCAGTAGCTCGCGAGCAACATGTTGCTCTCCAACCCCTTGGATGTTTCTCCCAGTGGCCTCAAAGCAGGTTCTTATTTTTGAATTGATGGCTTAGAGGCAAGTTTTGGTTGCATAAAAAACAGATGTCCTGCCAAACATTCTCTCCTGTAGGCTGCCAGTCCATATAGGGGTTACCAAAAAGCCAATCAGAGCTCTTATTTGACATCCACATGGACTTTTTCATGCTTGTGTTGCTCTCCAACTCTTTTTTAAATTTAAATGTGGCTCACAAGCAAAAAAGGTTGGGGACCCCTGCCATAGGGTAACTCCTGACCATGTATATCTTGTAATATGTATTAAAATATGGATATATAAATAGTGAATAATAATAGTGAACATACAACAAGGATATAATTTATAGAATATCCATGTCTTTTGTATATTATAAAATCATAATTACAAATGTCTTTTTATTTTAGGGTCCTCTTTTTTGTCTCAGCAACTTAGGACAACAATTGGTGAGTGAACAGTGTTTCTTTATATGTGGCAGTGATTGTGTGTATCTGTTTTATACAACTCTGTGGTTGTTTGTAAGTCTTTGTTAAAATGGCATGTAACAAGCAGTATGTTTTGTGAAGTTTATGCAGCAATGGCTACCATGCAGCCCAGTTGTGATCAAGTATCTCCTTTTATTTCTATTTCACTAGAAGTTGTTTGTGAGTTTTACTTTGCATTCCGACAAAGTTTCCTACAAGTTGTGTCTGATGTATTTCTTGGTCTACCTGAGAGAAGCATGCATTTTCTAATTCTTGATTTAGAAAATCCAAGGACAGTACTGATTGGGGTTTTATGTCTTTTTCCTGATATATAAAACTTGAGCCTCCTTTTCTCTCAGATTCTTTCACATTTCTTTTCTTTCCCCATGCCTCAGTAACAAGCAAAATCAGTAAAACCTGACAAATATGTAGTATTTAATGTTGCTGACTGAATATAGGCAGAAAAGGAATGCTTATAAGTGAAAAATAAATTTACAAATAAAACAATGAAACCAATTGAAAAGTTGCTTATAATAGGTCCATCTATAACATACTAAAAGTTAATATTAAGTTAACCCACCCCTTTAAGTGTATTTTAGGATGAGGAAGGGGGTAAAGGTAAAAGTCCTCCAATTTCATAATGTGCAAATGCTGCATAGTTGGCTCCACCACCTTGGATGCAATAATAACTTATATAGCCATGGGCACAAGTATATACATGTATGGGATCCTTTGTCTGGAAACCCATTATGTATACAGTTCTGAATTATGGTAAGGCCATCTCCCATAGACTCATTTATAAGCAAATTATTCTAATTTTTCTTTTTTTCTGTATAATAAAACAGCAGCTTGTACTTGATCGCAGATAAAATATAATTGAGCCTTATTGGAAGCAAAACAATCTTACTGGGTTTAAAGGGGACCTGTCGCCCAGACATAAAAAGCTTTTTAATTTTCAAATCAAACATGAAATCCAATATTTTTAAATTAAAACATCCACCATACCTGTTATTAACTTGTTTAAAATACTCAGCTATCAATCATACATTGCCTGCCTCGCCTCTATGCCTCAGGCATAGAGGTGGGGCAGGCAATTATTTTCACTTTTCATTCTGCACTTACTAGATCTCACCGCTCTGTGATGAGTTCACAAACTCACATTTTGATAAATTAAAGTGGAATTCAACCCCCTTGGCGCAAAACTCCCCTCCCCTGTTCTACAGCGCATGCGCAGCCACGCAAAGAAAGAGGAAGACGGAAGAAGATGCTCCGTGGTGCTCACTGGTATAACCCCAGACCTGTGCAGTTTTCTGCTGAAAGGAGCAGCGGCCCAGGTTTTCAGCGAAGTCAATACAATTGCTTGGTAGACCTAACATTTGGCACCCCCAAGTGCTCCAAGCCTTTCCTTCTCCTTTAAGGAATTGCATGCAATAATTACACATTAAAACAATAAAATGTTTATCTTTGATATAATATTTGTTCCTTGGTGTCAAGGGTTTTGACAAATACTGGTTGCACCATACTTCATCCTACAAAACAGACAATCAGGTTTACAGAATACCACGGCATTCTAAAAACCATAATGGAACCTTTTCAGGCTGAAATGTAGTTGAAATATTGGGAAAATGCCATGTTCCAGTCACTGGATTTCTTCAAGTTATCTCAGGTGAAATAAAATGTGCATCTGGACACACAAGCCTCTCTATGACTTTTTATAAATCTGAAAGCTGGACGCAAAGTATGTGTGAAGCTTCAAAATGTTTTTTTTGTATGTCCTGTAAAAACATTGCCTACAATTTTAACCAATCAAATAAAAAAATTTATTGAACAAATAGACGGGGCAAAGTTATTAACTTTGTGAGACAGTTGAGAAGAGCAAGGTGTGCCCATAATGAGGTTTTTTAATTCTCTGTTAGCACAGTTATTTATTGGCTTTTGTGCACCCTCCATCCCTTGAGTTTGACGTTCAGGCACATTGGTCTCGCATGTAGCTATATTGCTGATAAATGAAAATAAAAAAGAAAAGGAGGTTTTATCTTGGAGAAAGGGTGAAGCAACACTGGACAAGTGACTAGTTCACTTATGATATTGGTTATAACAAATAAGGGAAAGTTGTGCTCACCACTAAATTTTAAAACTATTAGGCAGGGGTGCAATGAGGCTGTGACCACAAAATTCATACAGACAAATACTGGGTCCTCTGCACTCAATACATTATTAATATATTTAAGACATTGAGATATTGTCTGCCTTAAGCTACTAAAAATTCCTTACCTTTTAAACAAAAAGGATTGTTTATCCATATATTACGATCTATTTAAGCTGGCCAACTATGTCAAAGTCATCCCTGGTCTGGTCAGACCTACACTCGACTTGCATATGATTTATTAATTATTCATTATTGATAATGGATTGAGTGCAGAGGACCTCGTGCACATGTTATATTGGTGTCGATGTTTATTATTATTATTGGTATCTGTATTTATAATGATTAGATGAATGTATGTTGCCTTCATTTGAATCACCTAGATCATGAAACAGAACTTCGGGATGTGACTTTTTTTTCTTATATACAACAAAGTTGTAAAATAGCAGTAGCCTGTTTCAACAAGTTAATTGGGTAAAATTGCACCAAAGCAGTATGTGCTCCAATATTTCCAAGTTATATTTCTCACCAGTATTGTACCCTTTTTTATTTAGAAGATGTGATGGATCTTATTAATTCTGACTCAGATGTAATTACTTCGTCTTCCGTGTTTGTGTGTGAGGAAACTCCTTCTGATATCCTCAGTACGGTAACTGTGCTGCATGAGCAATACCCATCCACATCCTGGGCCCCTCAACGAGAAGGTCCAAATCCAAAATTAAACATCACTGAGCAACCAAAACAGAGGGGGATGCGCTTCCGTTACCAGTGTGAGGGGAAATCAGCTGGAAGTATCCTTGGAGAGAAAAGCACAGAGCACAATAAGACCCTTCCTGAGATTGAGGTAAGGACATATTACAGACTTGCCATGCAGTTGATTAAGTTGTTGAATGACAGAAAGTAGCCGTGACGGTACAAGGACATCAGGGTGTAGTGAGAGCATGGAATCAAGTATATCAGACAGCAGGGTGAGCAAAGAATAACCAAAAGCTTAATGCTGTATAAGAAGAAATGTATCAAGGATATCAGGCAGTAGGGGATTATTATTATTATCAAAAGGTATTTATACAGTGCATTGAACATACGTATTTACTATCAAAGCAACCAAAAAATACAAAAAGTTAATAGGGTATAGCCAAGATCATGCAGCAGGGGATATATCGCATTTGCAAATTGTATGGCAGGTTGCAAATGTCTAGAACAGGCACAAACTTTCATGCTTTTGCACCTGTTTCTGTATGTTCAAAAATATCTGTAGGTCTTTTCAAAATGGAGAGCAAAGACCTTCGCTATGAATACTGCTTTGCCTTCTTTTGGCATTGTTGTATTTATTAGGAGTGGGCAAATTCAGCAGAGGGACCAAATATCCACCTGTAACAAAAGTATGTTTTACTTAGTTTTGTCTCTACAAAGGACCAGTATTTTCTCTAAGATGTGTGCTAATTCATGTGTAAACAAAATAAGCACACAGTTACAAATCTTAATTCACTAATGACTTTAGCTTACCAACATACAGCCTGCCTGCTCCATTCAGCGCAAAACCTTTATAAACTTTTTCTCATACAGCAGAAACATTGCACAGCACTTACGTTATTTAGCAGACTGATTAGTAGCACAGACAGTGTAGCAACACAACACACCATTTTCTAGAACTACAACTAAATGGTTTCTACAAGTGTTCAGTGCATGAAGATTTTTCACATGATATTTTGTCCCCTACAGTGCATTGCTCTGTATGAGGCTTTGTGCATATAGTGGTGGAGTGAATTTTATTTTATGTTTCTGGTGTATTTTGTTCTCAGGGTCAAATGTATGTTATAACCACATATGGGGGACGGTCCTTGGTTGCCTATATGGTAAATATAAATGGTAAATATAATATTGTGTGCAATAAAACCTTCCCTGCCAGATACTTGCAGCTAAATCTCTGGTTGGGGGGGGCTTAGCCAGGTCCTCCTCAATTTGCACAGTTACATAGTTAAATTGGGTTGAAAAAAGACGAAGTCCATCAAGTTCAACCCCTCCAAATTAAAACCCAGCATATATGCCCATAGCTATACTAACTTTAGAGTTTAGTATCAAAATAGCCTTTGATATTATGTCTGTCCAAAAAATCATCCAAGACCCTTTTGAAAGCATCAACAGAATCAGCCATCACAACATCACCCGGCAGTGCATTCCACAACCTCACTGTCCTCACTGTGAAGAACCACCTACGCTGCTTCAAATGAAAGTCCTTTTCTTCTAGTCTGAAGGTGTGGCCTCTGGTGCGTTGATCCTCTTTATGGGTAAAAAGGTCCCCTGATATTTGTCTATAATGTCCTCTAATGTACTTGTAAAGTGTAATCATGTCCCCTTGCAAGTGCCTTTTTTCCAGAGCAAACAACCCCAACCTGGACAGTCTACTCTCATAATTTAAGTTTTCCATCCCTCTAACCAGTTTAGTTGCACGTCCCTGCACTCTCTCTAGCTCATTTATATCCCTGTTAAGGACTAGAGTCCAAAGCTGCACTGCATACTCCAGATGAGGCCTTACTAGGGATCTATAAAGAGGTGTAATTATGTTTTCATCCCTTGAGTTTATGCCCTTTTTTATGCAAGGCGGAACTTTATTTGCTTAAGTAGTTACCGAATGACACTGCCCAGAATTAGAAAACTTGTTTTCTATAAAAACCCCCTTCTCATTTAAAGTGGACCTGTCACCCAGACACAAAAATCTGTATAATAAAAGTCCTTTTCAAATTAAACATGAAATCTGATTTCTGTTTTTTATTAAAGCATTCATAGCTGTTGTAAGCTCATTTAAAAATATCAGTTTTTACTCAAATATTGTCTGCCCCTCCTCTATGCCCGTGGCATAGAGGCAGGGCAGACAATTACTTTCACTTTCCATTCAGCACTTCCTAGATGTCACTGCTCTCCACCCTTTCCTTCATTCTCTATACTGTTTAATTGTGTAGCCAGGGCATGGGGATGGACATTGGGTCCCCCATTCTGGTGCACAAACAAGAGTTTGAGATGATGCAAGGCTTGCCTTAATAACAAAATCGCTCCTTCCTGCTTGCTATAATTTTGAATTCCCAGACTGAAGGAAATAAGAATCAAATAATTTGTATAGTGTAACTAAAGTTAATTTTGCTTGACTATATGTGATGAAATAGGATTTTGAATATTTTTTTTGGGTGACGGCTCCCCTTTAAGGAAACTCCCAACACACTGCCATTTAGTGTATAACTTGCATTTATATTATTTTTACCAAAGTACAGAATCTTGCATGAGCAGTTCAGCAGAACCATCCATTCCAATTGTGAGCTAAAGGGGCAAGCTCAAGTTAAAATCAGTTAATAGTGCTGCTCCAGCAGAATTCTGCATTGAAATCCATTTCACAAAAGAGCAAACAGATTTTTTAATTTTTTCTTTTTTTAAATTTGAAATCTGACATGGGGCTACACCAGTGGTGTACAAACTTTTAGCTTCGAGGGCCACATTGGAAGAAGAAAAATTGTCTGGGGGCCACACAAGAAAAAGTAAAGAAAATACAAAAAAAAAAAACCTACAGTACCGGTTGGATAACCAGATGGAACTATACACTGGAATATGGGACACCTGGATATTAAATAGAGTTATTATTATTGTATTATTACTAACTGGGCAATGGGCAGAGTCCCCCTCCTCCTATATTCTTTGCAACATGATATTTTCTTGGGAACTGAGAGTTTCAAGCTGGGCCACATTCATATCCATCTTGGGCCGCATTTGGCCCTCGGGACGCAGTTTGGACACTCCTGGGCTAGACATATTGTCAATTTCCCAGCTGCCCCAAGTCATGTGACTTGTGCTCTGATAAACTTCAAACACTCTTTACTGCTGTACTGCAATTTAGAGTGATATCACCCCTCCCTTTCCCCCACCCAGCAGCCTAACAACAGAACAATGGGAAGGTAACCAGATAACAGCTCCCTAACACAAGATAACAGCTGTCTGGTAGATCTAAGAACAGCACTCAATAGTAAAACCCATGTCCCACTGCGTACTATTCAGTTACATCGAGAAGGAAAAACAACAGCCTGCCAGAAAGCAGTTCCCTCCTAAAGTGTTGGCACAAGTCACATGACCGGGGCAGCTGGGAAATTGACAAAATGTCTAGCCCCATGTCAGAATTCAAAACTGAATATAAAAGAATCTGTTTGCTCTTTTGAGAAATTGATTTCAGTGCAGAAGTCTACTGGAGCAGCACTATTAACTGATGAGTTTTGAGAGAAAAATTTTTTTTCCCATGACAGAATCCCTTTAAGCAGCACCCCACATAAATACAGCCCTTTGAACAACCTATCTGAACTAATTACTGTATCACTGCTTTATCAGACTTTCTTATACCTCTTGTTTTATCAGACACTTATTATTATAATTAGTTGTGATGACTGGAACCAATGCTTGAATTATAAATTTTAAAAAATATATATTTTATCTAGGTGTTGATTGCATTAATCCTTAAATGCTGGTATTGTGAAATCATGTGTATTCTACAGTTACCAGTCTTTCTGCATTCTGTGTTGCCTATAAACTCATGGAAAGTTACATGGTACCATGACAATGTCTGTAAGATGTTTGGGGAGAGGACATTGCTCTTTATTAATTTCTATGTTGGCCTAAGTAAAAAAAACAATGTAGACACCAGGACTCAGGCGAACCCGTGCAACTCTATTCGTCAGATGTAACGTTTCAGGGGCAACCCCCTTCGTCAGACATGAAGAGAGAGGCAGTGTGAAAGTGGGTAATTGTGTGTTGCTAATTATAAAAAAAAAACACTGCTAGCCGTTATTGACATTATCACAAAATCAGTAAGTAAACTATGCTTTTTCATATGGGTGTTATTATGTTTGTAGTTTGATTCTGTAGCTTTCCAACTCCCATGGGGTAAACCCCTTTGGAAAGTACCAGATATTCCCAGGCCCACACCCTTCTATTACCTGTAAACAAGCACTCCTTCTCAGTGTGTTGTCTGTGCTATTTTCTTTTTTGGTTAGATCATCAACTGTGATGGCCTTGAAGAAATTGTTGTCACTGTGTGTCTTGTCTGGAGAGATTCTCCTCATCGCGTGCACCCCCATGGTCTTGTAGGTAAAGACTGTAATAATGGAATCTGTAAGGTTATCCTGAATCCTCACAATGGAGTAGCAAAGCACAGGTATGTTGTAGATATATGGTATCTAAGACTGCACAATAGTACAGCGAAACAGTACACAAGACAATCTTAGAAAATTATCGTACCTTCCAAATGTCCCTTTTTCTGAGGGACAGTCCTGATTTTGACAGCTCAGCCCGCAGTCCTGCTTTCTTACTGAAATGTCCCGAATTTCTATTTGATCTCCTGCACTGACAACAGAAAAAAGATACAAAAAAAACCTAATTAAATAAAAGGATTTTTTTGTCAGAAAGCCCAGAACACTCAACACCTGCACGTATATACATGTGTAACAATTTAAGATGAGCAAAGATAACTATTTAAGCTAAGCAGGTCTCTTGGGAGACTTACAGCTTAAAGGGCAATTCATCTTCATTAGCAAAACTGAAATAACAAATAAATCATGACCCTAAAACTCCCAGAAATGTGTTAAAACTTTCCACAACTTGCCAAATGTTGTGAACACAGCATTTAGGGGGTGGAGCCACTAAATGGGTGTTTTTCTAATGACATCCCAATTCTATTAATTAATATTTAATGCTACCTGACATGCATGTGCTTTATCTGTGTATATTGTAGTGCGTGTCCAGGCTAGGGGTGCTAGTACTGTGCCACTGACCTACTAGTAATTGAGCAACTTCCAGTACCTTGGGTTGGTGCAGGTAGAAATAATCCAGTCACAGAAATGGTTTTCTTGCAGCAAATTAACTGCACTTCAGGCACCACAAAGTGAAATGCAGAAATCACAATCCCTCTCAAGAGGCAAATAAACAGCATACAAATTACCACACTCCAGGCAGTGGTGTAACTAGATATTACTGGGCCCCACAGCAAATAATTTTTCAGACCCCAAAATATCTAGGGATTTAACTGTTTTACTAATATTTATTGAAATTGTATATGAATTAGGGCCTCATGGGGCCCCTATACCTCTATATGAATTAGGGCCTCATGGGGCCCCTATACCTCCTGGGCCCCCCTGCAGTCGCAGGGTCTGCTTCCTCTGTAGTTACGCCACTGACTCCAGGTAATTCCCTCCTGAGATTTAAGTGCTGGTCATAGAGATTCTCAGCCTGGAGTCTTGTATCTTGGCACCCTACCTGGTCCTCAACTCAGCCAATAATGTCCATAAGCTTCTCCAGGTGACCTGATGAAGATACACCACTGGGACTAAATATTCTGTTTCTTGACCTGGCAAAATCATTTTGGAAATTTTTTGATAGAACATAGATGAACATGGTTTTGTTTGTAAGAAAATGATATTTTGTTATGCTTTTTAATTAGTTTCAGTAATCTTGGCATTCAGTGTGTGCGAAAAAAGGAAATTGACTCGGCAGTAAATGAACGGCTGAAATTACGTATAGATCCCTTTAAAGGTGAGCACATTTAGATCTGCATAAGCACATTACAGTGTTGTCATTGTTTGGAAGCTCTATGGAAACCAAATGCTGATCATTTCACACAGCCATCTCTATATCGAGAGATGGGAGTTGTAGTTCAGCAAAATTCAAAAGCTGGTTTTATTCGATAGGCAACATTTGGAACATTCTATTTTGTGGCTCACAGCAACTTAACAACTCCCTGAGACATTTCGGCTTATTGCATTATTGATATTAAATTGCTGTAGTTTGTTTCTTTGGTAATAAACAATGATAAATTATTACCTGGGCCAAAAATTTTACATTGTTCATGTGATCAGTTAGTTCTGCCTCTTTCTGCCAAATTATGTGGCACCTAATAATTCTGTCGGAATGATCAGGGACAGTTTTGATCATGTGGTTACTATCGGTGACTTTGAAGCAAGAAATGATGGGTCCCTCCTCCTCTGCATTTTCCAGGTTAATCTGATCACCCAGCCACTGTCCTATCAGAGAATATGTTTACTAAATTACATGCAATCAGATTTTTCAGGTAATGAGATCCTGGAGATATTAGCCTGTGTGTGGGGGGTCAACTTTACAGAGGAATTATCAATATTTCTGGATTCCACCTCCTGATTTTTTTCAGCTGGTTCAGGCTGAGCTTTATTAAAACGATGTAAAGTCATGTGGCTTCCAGCTCTGGAGATTCTGGGAGGCTTGGCAACAACAAAGCTTGCAATATAACACTTCCAAGCTTACACTACAGATAAAAGGATGTTTATGTTTACATATTCAAGAGTAAATCTCATGATCAGACATTGGGGCAGATTTACTAAATTCATGTGAAGGATTCGGAATTTGATAGAATTTTCAAAAAGATTCGAATTCGAATAACTTTTTTGGGTACTTCGACCATCGAATTTAAAAAAATTTGAATGATTCGAATAAAAATCTATTAGATCATTCGATGGTCGAAGTACTTCTCCTTTAAAAAAAAATTTGATTGCCTAGTTCGCCAGATTAAACCTACTGAATTGCTGTATAACCCTATGGGAAGCTCCCATAGGGTTGTTTCTACATTTTAGATTGAATTAAAAAAAAATCGATCTAATGGTTAAAATCGTTGGAATTGTTCAGTTTTTTTTTTTAATATTTGTTCAATTAATCGAATTGCGCTAAAATCCTTAGAATTCGATATTCAAATTCAAAGGATTGCAATTCTACCAAAATTCAATGGTCGAATTCAAGGGTTTTTTAACCTTCAAATTAGACCCTTGATGAATCTGCCCCTTTGTGTACAAATCTCTCAGGACATGTCACGTGTCCATTTCCACAGTTACAGAGAACGCTGAAGTCAGTGCAGCTAACTGGCCTAAAAAATTGACCGTAAAAGCTAAAAATGACTGCTTTCCCATTGTTACTTTTCCATTCAGAACTTTAGTGTTGAGACACTAACATCTTCTCCATCGTTAACAGCTGGGAAATGGCGCCTCCATGAAGAAGTAGATTTGAATGTGGTCAGGCTCTGCTTCCAGGCCTCCTGTACTGGGCCAGGGTTTCACTATGACATTCCCCCTGTGCTTTCGGAACCAATATATGACAAGAGTATGTATATATTTTGATTTTATTGTCTCTTGCTGTGACCATGACGCATTGTGATTCACTTCTCAACACTGAGTAATTTTGCACCTAAGCAGTTATCCATAGTAACCTGATAGTGTTCACTTTCTAAAATGCAGCAGCCTCTACAAAGTTAAGAAGCGTTTACTACGGGTTACTGTACGGCTGCAAATTGACCAGTGTATAAATGAGGCATTTTGTTTCTGGTAGTGTTCCTGCACAGAGCACTGTATTTACTATATTCTTTAATCCTGAATTATTTATTCCACACTGTCTTTTCTGTAATATGATGTGCTGGTTTATGTACCTTCCCTTGTCTTGCAGTACTTGCTGCATGACTTTTAGCAGTTCTGCCAACGCCCCATTAAGTGTATTTTCTAATTTCAATGCATGCTGTGATACTTTCCAGCCTTTTTCTATGAATTCATTACGCACCACATTTCCTTCAAACAGCAGCCCAGTTAATGCTAACTGCTGGTTGGTTGCTGATGGTTACAAAAACAGAATGAATTTTGTGCTTGTTATTAAACTGGTCCCTCAGTTAATCCTGTGTTTTATTTTACTTTCTGCCAGCTTTCAAAACAGCAGTATTGCTATTCCTTACCTCAGCTAATATTACACTGCATTACTAGTTATTCTGTTATGCAGGACCTCTTCCTTCTTTGCCTATATTTCCATTTTTAAATCCTAGTATGCTATTTTTTGTGTCAAATCCTACAATGGCCTTCCTTTTGTCTTCCCAATGTTGACATGCACTTTTCCATGCTCTGTAGCCTTTCCTTATTCCTGTCTTTCATTATTACTGTTATTTGTGTTGTTTCCTAGAATCTACAAATACATCAGAGCTGAAGATTTCTCGCATTAACAAAGAATATGGACGATGTGAAGGGGGAGAAGAGGTCTATATCCTCTGTGATAAGGTTCAGAAAGGTAACAACCCTGTTACTGAGTGTGCTGTACAGCATAAAGACCAGAACTGCAGAACTAGGAGTTAGTTATGGGTAATAAGGATAGAACATTTTCAGAGAAATGGAGGAATAGGATCAAATTGTCTCAATATACGCCTTAAAGTGGATGTAAAGGCTAAAATATAAAATCCCATTTTTACTTTCTTTAATGAAATTAATTTGATGTCCAATATACTTCGATTAAAAAATGTCTGTAATTTTTATAATAAAACTGACTGTATGCAGTGAAATTCCTCCTTCGTTTTACTTGCTCTGACAGCTGCGGATAGGAAACTTCAGATGGTCCCGAACTGCTCTGCAGGGAAACAATCTTTCTTTCAAACGGAAGGGGGAGCCCCCCACCTTACTTCCCACAACTCAAGCAAATGTGTTTATTTCCCTGTAGAGCAGGAGACGACTGTGTAGATTTGAATCCAAAGACCCAGTGCAGTCTGTATATTCTGATTATGAATTAGTCTTGCTGTATCAGCTTCTATGGCAGATATTAATTGACTTGTGCGGTTTTCATCATTTATGATAATCCCTAAATTTAACCTCCCAACTGAAGCCCTGACCACACTGAGAATGACCACACTGAGAAAGCCTTTATTAGTTACACATGGCAACAATCTGGGCACAGCAACGTTTCAGGCCTATTTTGGCCTTTTCTCAAGCTAAATAACTATTCTTCCTCTTATAGACAGCCTCATGCCATCTACTGGCCTTAACAGTGTATATACTTTGTTGCAATATATTATCACCAGTTTTAAAAAAGATGTAGATCTTGCATAGTGTTACAGAGTATCAGGTTATCTCATATCCTCAATCCCACATAAACTCAAGATCATGAAAAATCTGTAAAACACAATCATTAAAACCACATTAAAAACATTTATACACAACAAATTGCTTGTAAATCATATTCCCTGTTTAACCCAAGGGGGATAAAAGTCTCTAATCTCCTAATCTACATGGCTTCCTTTTTTTGATAATGTTTTTATCCGATCTCCACCTCTACGTGATTTTGGTACATGGCCCACAATTTGATACTTTAATTGCTGTACCCCATGTCCCTTCTCTATGAAATGGGATGCCACAGCTTGCTCTACCTTCTTAGTTCTGATAGCTGATTTATGCTCCCTCATACGTTAGTCTGTCCCACATACAGTAATCCACAGGGGCATTTGATCACATATATGGCAAATGATGTGGCACAGGTATTTTCCTGAATTTGAGGGAAAGTTGAGCTGAATCAAACAAGCCTGCATTGCAAAGATGTTTAACAAAGTTAAACATGCCAACTTTAGTTGTCCTTTAAATAATACTTGCTCCTTAGATGCTCTTTATGGATATCAGCATTATTTTGGTACAGATTACATGCAGATACCAAAGACAGCAGTGAAACATAAACTCTTTTTACTGTTGTTAGTGGTAGTATTAAAATAATGCTTTATATTTTAATTAATGTACCCACTAAGACAAATTCCTCAGTGACATGTCCAGTGTTTTGTGTTTATTCTGGATCACACCTATATGTTATAATTATGCACTAATTGGCATAACGTTTTGGCCTCCCACTTGACACAATTTTCACATGCATTTCCTAGAAGATATCCAGGTAATATTTGGAGAAGATAATTGGAAGGCTCAAGCTGATTTCTCACAGGCAGATGTGCACAGGCAAATAGCAATTGTGCTAAAGACACCACCATATCATGATCTGCATATCACAGAACCAGCTTGTGTGAGTGTGTTTCTGCAGAGAATTACAGATGGCATACGCAGTGAAGGGATGCCATTTGTCTACATGCCAAGAGTTAGAGGTGAGGAGTAAATATTTGGGCAATGATGTACAGTATGTTGATTGTTGAGTTCAAACAGTGAATTCTGCTCTCTTATTTAGCTCTCTTATTTAGAATTCATTTGTTAATGAGTGACCTAAGGCTCTAAACTGTGTGCTTGCATGCAAGCAGAAGCTGCAGTTTTCAGTGCAGATCAACAGAGCTGGGGAAGGGAGGAGATCAGCTTCTCTCCTGCAAAAAAAAAAAAACACCGGCTGAAAGCAGCAGAGCCAGCTCTCCATGTGTCCTGACACTAATTATCCTTCATTCCAGGTGTGCATGGAACTATAGTAAGTGAAATACAGCTTATATTTTGTCCATTCTCCCTGTTTGGACACCAGGGCTACATTTGTGGGTCTTTGAGCAGTACTTAAGTTCTCATATACTATGTTGGGTGCTTTTTAACTCACCCATCCTCCAAAGCTGCAGTCAGATATCGTTCTTCGGTCCTCCCTCATGAGCCCTCAGCCCTCCCTCTTGAGCCATCAGCCCTCCTTCATGAGAAGACAGCCCTCCCTCCGTCTTCAGTTCTCCGCTTTCCGCCCTCAAGCCTCTTCCCTCGGTTATTTCCCTTCCCACCGAGGGCGGAAGTGGGAAGGGAAATAAGCGAGGGAAGAGGCTTGAGGGCGGAAGGCGAATAACTGAAGACGGAGGAATGAGGCATGAAGAGGGAGGGCTGACGTCTCAAGAGGGAGGGCTAAGGGCGCAAGAGGGAGGGCTGACGTCTCATGAGGAAGGGCTGATGTCTCATGAGGGAGGGCTGACGTCTCATGAGGGAGGGCTGACGTCTCATGAGGGAGGGCTGACTTCTCATGAAGGAAGGCTGACGTCTCAAGAGGGAGGGCTGAGGGCTCATGAGCGAGGACCGAAGACTGATACCTGACTGCAGCTTTGGAGGATAGGTGAGTTAAAAAGCACCCGACGCTGCATTCCATAGCCGTAGGATGGCGCATGCAGGACATCGTTTTGACGCGACGATGTCCTAAAATGTCTTTTGTAGGTTACACCCTCTATTGTCACTTAAAGGATTTGTTCACCTTTGAGTTAACTTTTAGTATAATGTAGAGAGTGATATTCTGAGACAAATTGCAATTGGTTTTGATTTTTTATTGTTTGTGGTTTTATAGATATTTAGCTTTTTATTCAGCAGCTCTCTAGTTTGCAGTGTCAGCAATTTGGTTTCTAGGGCACAAATTACCCTAGAAACCCTGCATTGATTTGAATAAGAGACTGGAATATGAATAGGAGATGGACTGAATAGAATGATAAGTAATAAAAAGTGGCAATAACAATACATTTGTAGCCTTACAGAGTATTTGCTTTTAGATGGTGTCAGTGACCCCCATTTGAAAGCTGCAAAGAAGCAGAAGAAAATTGCAAATAATTAAAAAAACTATGAAAAATAAATAATGAAGACTAATTGAAAAGTTTCTTAAAATTGGCCCTTCTACAATATACTAAAAGTTAACTTGAAGGTGAACCACCCCTTTAATGTTCCTTTGAAACAGTAGTCATATTCTCTGGTAAACCATTACTGTTTATGTGAGCAAACTTTAATGTCTTGCGTTTGTAATATCTTACTCTGTAAATTGGCGCTGGCATTGACTGTATCTTTATCTTTCAACTTTACATTTGTGTTTGTACTCTTGCCTCCTCTCTTCTGTGTGTTGCTCTATCTATGTAGGCCATCCATATGACCATATGCCTCACCAGCATGGTCCTTTTCTTTGCACTCGATAGGGTACCTTCTGGATTTTAGAGAAACCCAGGCACTTTTGTTGTGCTCTATGTCTGATTCTAAAGACAAGTAAAATTCACAGTAATAAGTAGAAGCAATAAATATCCATCAGTCTCAACATTTGTGTTGCTTTCTTGGAAGGCAGTAAATCTGCTGCAGATACTTATTCTGCATCATATAAACAGATCATATTATGTATCTGATCTTATTATAAGAGGTTGCAACAACCCTAGAATTGCATATTCCAAGGCCCTCTGCACTCTAGTCCTACATTGGATCGTCTGATGCATGAGATGCTAGACTTAGGGGCAAATTTATCAAGGGTCGAATTCGAGGGTTAAAAAAACCCTCAAATTCAACCATCGAATTTTAATAGAATTAAAATCCTTCGAATTTCGAATTTGAAGGATTTTAACACAATTTGATTTATCGAAAGCTTGAATAAGAAAAATTCGATCGAACGATAAAATCATTGGAATCGAACGATTCAAACAATTTTAACCATTCGATCAAATTTTCTTTATTCAATCTAAAAATGCTTGAAAAACCCTTTGGGAGATTCCCATAGGGTTATACAGCAATTTGGTAGGTTTAATCTGGCGAAATAGGGATTTGAAAAAAAATTTAAAGGGCAAGTAATTCGACCATCGAATGCACGAATGATCAAATAGATTTTTATTTGAACCGATTGAATTTTTAGAATTCGATGCTCAAAGTGCCCAAAAAAGTTAATTAAAAATTTGGAATTCGATTACTCATTAAAATTCAATAGAATTTGAATCCTTCACAAGAATTTAGTAAATCTGCCCCTAAGCGTTCACATATCTTACAAAGAAGAGGGTAGATTCCCAAACTACAGCATCTGTGAGATTGCAGAACGTTTAGGAGTGACCGTATCAATGGTCCAGTACATTTAAAAAAAGAAGTGATGCACTTTTGCGCTTAATTACTAAACAGCTAGTACAATGTGTATACCTATCAATCTATATAATGTTATATTATGTATTTTTAACCTTCCAGATCCCAACAGTGTGCACTCTAAGAGGAAACATCGGGACTGTTCACTCAGTGATATAGGAGATCCTGGTAAGTATTATGAAGTACATTTTAATTTGCAGTAAGCCACAATGAATGGAGAAAATTAGGAAAGGGAAAGTGAAGAGACATTAATACAACTGGTTGGTTAAAATATCTGGAGTGAAGATGGGTTGCACTTTAGCATCAATAAACTGAAAAATAAAAATGTAAGTGTTTATTACTCAGGAACATTGCAGGCATTAGTCCACATTGTAATTTGTGATTCATGTAATTATTTACCCTCAGATCCACATGGGATTGAAATGAAGAGAAGAAAAGTAAGACCCAGTTTTGCAGATCATTTAATCCCCTCTTACTCAGGTGAGCATTATTTGATTACTCACACACATGTATATAGTGGATAATATACTCCTACTGTAATCTAGTATAAGTAACCGAGGAGTTATGTGACCAGTAGGGGGTACATTATGCATTATAATCTACAGTTTGTGGGGTTGGAGGGTTTGGTGGCCAATTCTTGCATCCATTTGGGACACGCCTGCGTCTAATTCAGACGGGTGGCATCCAATTTGGCATATATACACACATTGAGTAATCCTTTGTAACCATCACAAGCCATAGTCAGATGAGATGAAATGAGAATTAGAAAGATGGGTATTCCAGCAGGACAATGACTTAGAATGGTTAAATACAAATCCCCGAACTGGAGTAGGGAGCAGTGAGTCCAGATAGAAAACCAATTGACCACTTCACTGAAACCTGTAGTTTTGACATTCTTCACATTCTTCACATCTGGTAGTTTGAGCGGTTTGTAAAGTATATATTCATATTTATAATATATACCCCTTAAGTGCCTCTTTCCAGCATAAACAAACCCAGCTTGGCTAGTATTTCTTCATAACCAAGATTTTCCATACCCTTTACCAGTTTGTTGCCCTTCTTTGGACCCTCTCTAATTTAATAATGATGTTTGAGCACTGGAGACCAAAACTGCATGGCATATTATAGATGGGGCCTTAGCATTGCTCTATAAAGTGGAAGAATGACCCCCTCCTCCCGTGACTCTACGCCAGTTTTAATAAAGCTCAAGACCTTATTGGCCCTTGATGCTGCTGACTGGCATTGCTTGCTACAGCCAAGTTTATCATCTACAAGGACTCCAAGTTCCTTTTCCATTATGGATTTGCCTAGTATATAAATGGCTTGCATATTTTTACATCCCAGGTACTTTACATTGATCAAAATTGAATCTCATCTGCCACCAAGTTTGTCAAGATATTGCTGCATGTTGAATGGAATTAATTGGACTGCATGGTTTTGTGTCATCTGCAAACATTATTTACATAATTCTCCCCTAAGTCATTAATGAACAAGTTAAATAAAAGTGGACCCAATACAAAGCCATGAAGGTCCTCACTAAGAACCTTACTCCAATTACAGAATGAACCATTAACATACACAATCCTGTAGCTAGTTTCCTATCCATGTGTAAACAACTTCACTAAGACAGACAGATTTTAGTTTAAAAACAGTTGTTTGTGTAGAACTGTCGCAAATGCTTTGGCAAAATCTAAACAGATCACATTTACTGCTCCCCCAGCTGTCCAGCATCTTACTTACCTCATACAAAAAAAAAAAAAATCACAATTGTCTGACATACTTCATAAAGACATGCTGATTAGTGCTCATATTGCCATTTTCCATTTCCCCTTATTATTTTATTTCAGATTGAAAAGGTTTTGTTAAATTCTGAATGGAGTGGCAACACAATGAATATCTGTTCTCTTTGAGCTGTTTGAATGATGCAGTTGTGTTTTCACATACATTTTTTTAAATAAGAATATATCTTAATACCTCATAACATACCAGTATTGTGTTAATTTTGAGACCATCCGATTTATGTAACCATAACATGATTATAGCAACTGGTGGTTGTTTATACGGAAAGGTTAGATACACTGGTAGGTTTGCTTTATTTATTGTGTGGGATTAAAATTTTCTGACTTTGACTTTGTCAGTATGAATGAGATATTTCGGAAGAATACCCTCTGATAGATAGATTGAGAACTCGGGAGCTAAACAAGCGTCTGCAAAAGATAGCAATACTTTTCTTATATACCTAATGGTGTTGATTTTAGCGTATTGTGGTGATACAATTTTGTCTTGAAAAATTCATTGTTTCTCCTCTGTGGTTGTGGTTTTATAGGGAAGCCAGTTTCTCCAATTCAAATAGGGAAGGTACTTTGAGACCACAGTCTTTGATACTTTGGTTTCTCCAACTTTGTAGTGTCCCAGAGTTAGCCGTAATACAGATAGTTATTTGGGGACAACTCCACCCTAAATGAATTTTCCTTTTCACGCCGCAACCAATGAATTTTAGTATTGAGGTTAATTAATTCTTAATGATTTATTTAGCATGTAGTTACTTTGAATCCATTGAATCTCTTTTGGGTAAATAAGGAAACAGCACTTAGTCATTTTATTTATTTAGATGAATAAATCCTTATCTACGGAAATCTGTGGCACAGCACTTTATCAAGAGGGGAATTTTGCAATTTGCAATAATTGTTTTTTGCAATTTCATAGATGTACAAGCGGCAATTAATTCCTATTTATAAGGGATTAAGGAATAAAAATAATTGCACTATTTGGTCTGGAGAGCTTGATTAGAGTTGATTGATAGAGTTGATTAGTGGCTAATGAAATAATTACAACACATATTTATTTCAAACAATTTATTTGATTATTATTTAAAGGCTGTGGTATAACTGGTGGTTGTGGTAATATATACACATATCTCTATACTTTCAGGGCCGCTCCTCCATTAAGACAAGCCTTGCCTTAGGTGGCACTATGTGGAATGTTACCAGAGCTGGCAAAAATCTGGTAAAGGGGACGTAGCATCAATGGCCATACTGCAGACTGTTGTTGGACCCTAATTTTCAGCACCCAGCACCAAGGATTGGCAATTGGTGGGATGCTGAAAATTGTAGTCGATATCAGCTTAGTGCTCACATATTTAACATACCTGAAATTAATGAAAATACACAACACAACATAATAGTATATTGAGTTAAAGAAATTATCTTAATAGTCTCTTCTGTTACTCTTCTCAGATTTTACTGTACCGCTCATGGATTCTGTGAACTCTAATGAAGGTTACCACGGGCTTTCTCTGATGGGCACTGATGAAGGTGAAGTTAACTTTCTCACTGAGGACCCTGCACATTTTTCAGAACTCCTGGCACATGAGCCTTACACCAACAACTTTCTGGGTGTTTATTCTGATCAGTTTCTGACAGATCAGGTGAATGGAGTCACAGCTCATCTTGTGGGTTCCAGTCTTGCTTTAACCGATGAACAACATTTACCAGACTATGCTTTTAATGATAGTGGTTGCCCAAGATAACAGTATATTCACATAGGTCCTCTGTGACGGACTCCAATATTTTAATCTACTTTCAGCACTTGAACTACAAAGCCCGCTTCAGTTACAATTTGTATATATATACTAGAGTGTAAGAGAGCTTTTAGTGCTGGGAAATATAAGTAATTTTTGGTGTTAAATGGAGGCTAAAGCACAGTGATCTAAAGATTTCTAGCATTAAGTCTTAAAATTCCATCACTGACAACTTGGCAAACGATCACAACCAAAGAGGTCCATGACTCCGTAATATGAAATTAAGTTCAGAAACTGAAAGACACTGAAGAAACCACTATATACTTGGAATTCTTAAAAACAAATGCCACTTTTTGTATGAACTTACTCAATAATGGACCAAAAAAATTTTCTGGGCTGTAGAGAATATTTGAGAGACTTATTAATGGAGGAGAGGATTTTGGAAGCAGTAGCTTTGACTTGTCAGGCACTTGGATAACACCACTGCAATGCACCTACCAATAAAGATAGAAGAAAACGCTTGACTTGGTTTATAGTGGCATTATAGGTGGGCAGGTATAGGTGGTTGTTTTCAAACTGTCCTTTTTACAAACATAACAGTTAGACATCCCAAGGGACTAGATTGGTATGTTGAGAGATCTATATTTAATAAAGGCAGTTTGGTGTGTATAGGTGAACATATGGAATAGAACAGAGGGGATGTATTTATTGCACTCACTTATGATGACAAAATTTAAGATTTTATCACTATTTTATTAATTGAGACAGTAGCTAAAAACAAAATCCTTCCTGCCAAAATAATTGGAATAGTTAAACTGATGCCTGTTGCAAATAGCTAATAGATATGAGCAGCATGAAGGGTTCTTCTGGCAGTATAGGGAATCTGATCAAGGGCAGTGGTTTGTTGGAACTAGAACCTTTGCTTCCAGCACATGAGACTCACAACGGTGATGGATGCAGGAGAGACCACAGGCTAACTTGCATGGGCCAGGTACCCCAAACTCAGGTTGCACTGTAATCAGGCTTATCCCATGATGCTTAAATAGTAGTTGGGCCTGTTCCATGAAGGTTTGGTATGCTTCAGGCCCTGAACAGTTAATGTGAAGTGAAGCAACTCCATGATCCGGGGCTAGGGCCCATACATGAAGATCATGGTGACCTTCAGGGCCACACAGTGTCTCTAGGTCTTTCTTGAGTCCACATAGATCAAAGCAAGGTGGCACAGCCTGAAGTAAAATGCAGGCATTCGCCACCATGCTGGTATATACTGAAGTAGTGAGAATAGCAACAGAAACTAAGCAAAGAGCAGGGTCCATGTAGTGCATAACAGGGCTGTCTGTATCTGTAAGGTGGAGAGAGAGGCTGCTTGCCAGTAGGAGAGATGAAGGTGTTAAAAAAGCCAGAAGGTGCAAGACCAACAGCCATCTTCTTTTTGTCCACCCTGTTAGTTTTGAGCCAATCTCTGTGTGAAGATATAAAGCAATATGTACAGTAGTTGTACTGGTTAATGACACAAATGTTTGCATGTTTATACATAGTGTCCATTTGCATATCTCCATTCCTGGATTTATTGTTGGTTTACAGATAAATAATACTATAGTTGAGATAGTTAGCCTGGTACTGTCTGAAACCATGTCAATCTATAGAAAACAATAATCCATTTTTTTATAGGTTCACTTTAAGCTGTGAAGTAGCTTGCCATGATTATAGGTTTCTGTGTATATTTGCAAAAGAACTGCATTCACACTCGATATGTGTATATAAAACAGATGGAATATTGGATTTCAGGCTTGTGATCCCTTATATGGAGTTGAAAGCTGAATAGTATAGTAGAACTGGGCTGTAAACAAGGGAAATTGAATAAAGACACTTGTTATGGTTTGAGAGCTAAGAACTGTAATACAAGTAGTTTATTTATAATGCAGTAGGCAAATTCAGCACTTCTTTACAACATTTGGAGGATATAGTACTACATTTTATCTATACTACATTTTATGACGACTGATAGTAGCAATTTCTAGATCAGGGGTGTACAACTTGAGGCCCACCATCTTATGTTTCATATTCCAGTATCCCTTTCCCCTTTAAAAGGTTATCCTTGATTTAGAGTATGCAGTTAAAGGAACACTTCGACATGTCCATGACCCATGTAATCCATAATAAATATAAAAAGAATCAAAACATGTTTTAAAAATAATTTTACATGCAAAAACTTTGAAAACATAAACGCTATATATGGGAACCAAATTATTGATTTTTTGCAAAAAATGCTTTATTTTGTATTTTTAGAGATCAGTCAACTTTGTTTCCAGTAGCATAGTAGCTGATATTGGTGCAAGATAGGTTCTAATGGATCCATTAGAATGAGAAAAGAGAGAAATAAGAAGTAGATGACCAGAGAGAGGGAGTGTAATAATAGAAACTTTATCAGATCACTTTATGAGTTGGAGAGAATATCACAGAAATAGGTTACAGTTAAAATTAACAGACATGATTAAATAAAGAGAAAAAAGGAGAATCAATAGGTCCTTTGGACTTTTGGGAGTGTATAGGTGATATCTTACCTTGCCATGTCCCAGTGGCTGCTATAAAGCCAGCATCGAAACCCAATCCCAGCACCCCTGCTGCAAAGATGAGAACGGGGCGATGTGGGTGATGGGGATGGACGAAGTGTCCCATGGATCCTAAGGCAAGTGAGAAACTAAGGGAAGAGAGTAAAAGAGGAGAAAGTAAAGAAAAAAGAGTTGGGAGGCGGAGGCGGGCATAGGGGGGAAGGTATTTGGAATGAGAGAGAATGAAGGGAGGACAGAGGACAAGTAGGAGGGAGAAAGTATGGGCACTATCAGAGAGGCTGAGCAGGGAATCAGAGAAACTACTCAGGGTTAGCTGGGCAAGGAGGACAAAAAGGGCAACAGGCAAAAGGAGCGTTGCAGAAATCATGCTGAGGAATAAAGTAAGAAGGTTGTTTGGTAGAGGAGAAAAGAAAGAAAGGGTAGATAATACGTTACAGTGAATATATATGTTGATTTTAATCCATAGCAATTTAGCCTGGCCTGTAGCCCCCCAACTGTTTTTGCACAATTATACCAATAGTAACTGTAGTTAATAGTCTCCAGGCTGGACATTGCTGGTCTGCACAGCTTATCATTCCCCTTCACAGACCACTCACGTCTTCACTTAAACGCTTTTTCCACACTCCCCACTTTTTCTTTTTGTCTTGATTTACACACTCACCGCCTTTGTCTATACCTCTTCTGTTGAGCTTTCATCCTTCCTTTCTCCAAATTCCTTTCCTTCTCTCATTATTGTTTCTCTCAACTGCTCTACTCGCTCCCCTCCGTTCATCATGTGCTAGTCACACACTCCCCCCCCACTTCATCTTAAGTCCCAGGGTCAGTGACAGCTATTCACCCCCACCCATTTCTTTTAACTTCTATGTATCATTCTCCTCATACCATTAATTTAACATTTTTCTCTTTGTTTTTTTTTTCTGTGTTTCCAAACTGCCTCTTTCCTCTGGAATTGTTACTTCAGCTGACTGAAGTACAACAAAGTCCCATTTATATGTAACTGCTTAACCCCTTGCAGGAGGAGGTCTGATGATGGATTTCAGTTGTGGAAAAAATAAGAACCCAGGTTTAAACTACATCCCAAACACAGATACTATGGGGGAAGCGTATAACGCTATCGCTAATTCGCCAGCGTGACGTCAATTTGTAACTTCGCAAATTCACAAACACCGACTATGGCAAATTTTCGCTAGCGCCCTTACGCCAGGCGAAGTTGCGCACTGACGAAGGATTGTAATTAAGCAAATTCACTAAGATGACCATTTTACTGAACGTTATGACTTACGCTAGTTGTTATTTCACCAGGTCAGACCTGGCGAAGTTCAATACAATAGATAGGAGTTTGAAAGTGTTTTACCTTTCTATGGTGATAGTCTGAAAAAGAGCGAAAAATTTTTGGGGGGTTACCCTCCTTCCACCCTACATTTCCTAACATATGGCATCTATACAGGGGGCACATGTTTAGGGCAATAGGACAACTTTATTCTATTTATTAAAGGTTTCCTGGGCTTGTGTAGTACAATGTAGTGGCTGTAACATATACTTCTATTAGACTTTGAAATTCGTGCCGTATGCAAATTAGGCATCTGCAGCGTAAATGCGATTTGCCTGGCGAAGTAACACTAGCGCAATTACGCTACTGTTTGCCAACCTTAGCGTAACTTTGCACTTAAGTGAATTTGCCTGGCGAAGTGCGGCGAACATTAGCGAAGGCAATGCTAGCGAATTTTCGACTCTTAGTGAATTTCCCCCTACATCCCTGGGCACTGAATTCTGCTGTAAGCCTTATAATGGTTACCCATTCCCTGTATCAGTGGGTTGACATATTTACTACCTCAAAATCCATGGTTCAATAAAATGAACAGTTGTTATTTACTATCCAAAATCAGCATATCTTAATATGTGAGTATACACATGTTATAGCAGGGATGGCAGACCAGAGTCCACCAGATGTTATTAAGCTACAACTCCTGGCATCCTGGAGAACATGGAAGGCTTATAGAAGAATACATGGTGACATGCCATCTACCATATATTTTAAACAGCGGATTTATTTCCCTTATTAGCCCAAAGATATAAAAAAATGTTGGGGGGTATTGCTTATGTGTAAATACCATTTTTCTTGCATATTCGTAACAATGTTCATCCCTTGGCAAATGCAC